>CM076580.1:294062640-294388001 GCA_034641835.2 Pinus albicaulis | reverse complement strand
TCAAATGAAACTGTTGGAGATATGTGGACCACTTCTGATGGCGATCATTCTGCAACTTCCCTTGTGTCTGTATGAACTGCAGGGGCCGGTGGTCTGTGTGGATGATTGTTTCCTTCCCCAAAATGTAATGCTTCCATTGTCGGCAGGCTTGCACAATGGAATACATTTCTTTGTCATAGGTGGGATACTTGCGAACTGTCTCAGACAATGTCTCACTGTGATATGCCACTGGATGTCCCTGTTGAGTAAGAACTGCCCCAATAGCATAGTCAGAGGCATCTGTCTCGATCTCAAATGGCTGATGCAAGTCTGGTAAGGTGAGCACTGGGGCAGAACAGAGGCGATTTTTCAATTCTTTGAACGCCTTCTGTTGAGGTTCCGACCAAAATAATTTTTCTCTCGCTCCTCCTTTGGTGACTTGACTCAAGGGCCAAGTGATATGAGAGAATCCCAACACGAATCTACGGTAGAAATTAGCAAGACCCGGAAAGTTGCGAAGCTCTGTTATAGTAGTCGGGGCTGGCCAATCCCGAATGACTTGGATCTTGGCTGGATCCACATGCACCCCCCTTTCATCAATAATGTATCCCAGATATTGGACCTGGGTCATGCCAAACATGCACTTCTCCAAATTGGCACACAACTTGTGTTGCCGCAGTGTTTGGAGGACTTGTCGGATGTGATGAAGGTGCTCTTCCCAAGTCTTCCTGAAGATCAGAATGTCATCCAAGTACACCACTACGAATGAGTTGGTGAATGGCCGCAAGATGTCATCCATCATCCTCATGAAGGTTGCGGGAGCATTCGTCGACCCGAAAGGCATGACCAGCCATTCAAAAAGGCCTTCCTTAGCTTTGAAGGCAGTCTTCCACACATCAGAGGGTTCAATTGGTACCTGGTGATACCCAGACTTCAGGTCGATCTTACTGAAATATTTTGCACCTTGGAGTTGGTCTAGAAGGTCATCAATCCGTGGGATTGAGTACCTATTCCGGACAGTGATCTTGTTCGGCGCCCGATAGTCAATAGCGAGTCTCCACGTCCCATCCTTCTTCTGTACCAACACGATCGGGCTCCCACGGGGCGATGAACTTGGTCTGATGTGACCTTTCTGCAACAGCTCCTGAATCTGCCTCTTGATTTCATCATTTTCCAGAACAGAGCGTCGATAGATCGGTCCATTGGGTAGTGGCGCACATGGGGTCAGATCAATCGGGTGCTTGACCTGGCAGTGCAGAGGAACCCCTGTGGGTGAGGTGAAGATGTCCCCGTACTCCTCCACGACCTTATCCATTTGTTGTTGTCGTGCAGAGGGGCCCTGTCTGGAGGTCGTGGCCACAGTCTTCTTCTTGCCTTGGGGGCGGATCATCAGGAAAACGAATTTTCTGGTTTGGGAAATGAGCTTACTACATTGTTTTGCAGTAACCAAAGAGATAGTCGTAGGAGGTGGTACCTCTGGTATCCTGTACAACTTATTTCCCAAAGTAATAATAACAGCACGAGGTCGAGACTCATACACGGCATGACGCTTCCACAAGTATGGTTGTCCTAATAATACATCAGAAACATCAATAGGAGCAACATCACATAATACCTCATCCGTGAAGGGCTTGATGCTATAGGGAAGACGACACTGCTGGCTGACGCGGAGATCTCGTCCTTGGTGAAGCCACCCGATGGTGTATGGATGTGGGTGAGCTGTGGTCGGCAAGCCCAACCGCTTCACGGCGTCTGCTGAAATGAGGTTCTTTGGCTCCCATTGTCGACAATGAACTGTACAGGGGAGCCCTTTACCCACATGTGCGAGTGGAAGAGACGTTCCTCCTCCTCTGGATCTTCTGATTCCTCCTTCTGGACCTTTGTAGTGGCAACAGTGGCGTTGGGCTCCGCATCAATAATCTGTTTCCCTTTTTCATTCCCCTTTTCAGGTTCTGATTCGGAGTCGAAGCATGCATCTGACTCAGAAGCCCTCATCTCGGCCACTAGCGACTGCTTGGCCCGACACTCACTTGTGTTGTGAGTGGAGCTCTTATGGAACTCACACCACTTTTCCGTGTCCTTCTTTGGCTTTACGGTGTTGTTCTTTTCTTGTGGCTTTGACGGGTTGTCTTTAGCCGCCATGCTCTATCCTTTGTTCTGTGGTTTGGAAGCACCTTTTCCTTGCTTTTGATTCGCAGATCCAAAGTCTCGCTTCTTCTGTTTGAATTTCTGCTCAATCTTGGCAGCATACCGGTATGCCGTACCAAGCGAGGAGATGTCGAGGAACTCCATTTCCTCATGAATGTATCTGTGCAGACAACTGCGATACTTTAGCACCAAATGTTTCTCTGAATCTTTGATACCCAACTTTGTGCGCAGGGTATGGAACAGATTCGTCAGCGCGTGCACATCTTGATCCCTTTGTTGTCGCAGCGTGGTCCATTGTATGTACTTGTCCTCATAGCTCCCCACGGGATAGTATTGTTCCTTGACGGCGTCTCGGAAAGAATTCCAAGTTGGTACGGCCGAGAACAGAGAGGGTTTTGTTTGGTCCTTGTTCTCACAGTAGGTTTCCCACCGGTCCTTAACATGGGGGGTAGCTTTGAGGAGTGCAAAAATAATCTTCTCCCGGTCTGAAAAGTCATGAACCGAGAAATATCCTTCTAACAGATTCAACCATCTATCTACGGCATCTGCGTCTATTTTACCCTCAAATATGGGAATGTCAAAATTTACTTGTACCTTAAAAGGAGTCGCGCCTCCAGAGTGGCTGCTGGATGCAGATGCGCCGCCGGTGGGTAGCCGTTGAAGGATCTGAGCAAAGTTATCCATCATCACGTTCCTTTGTCTTTCGAGGGCCTCCTCGAGCGATATTTTGATAGGATCTCCTGCTCCCTCATCTTTCTTTTCGTCCCCCATGGGCGTCCGTCGAGGTTTGCGAGGCTGATCTTGCAAAGGTTCCACCAGATCGAGCCCTAGCTCCTTATACCCCGACCTCGTTGGGGACATGCAAAGAAGGATCGAGAAAAAAAGCAGATCGCTCTGATACCACTGATCCGGATTTATGCAGGAACGCAACAGAATAAACATATAAACATAAAGACAGAGATGCAGCGGAAATAACACTTCATTTCATTAATATCAGTAAACTGCCTTCTGGAGACAAACTGTATAAAACTAGCTGAGATGCTAGTGGCTATCTGAGAAGAGATGTGGTAAAATTTCTGAGACCTCAGCCTTTACAATGAGGCGCGGGGGCCTATTTATTATTGAGAACCCTAAACATCCCAAAAACCTAACTACTAGGAGATGAAGCGCCAAAACTGTGGGTCCCGTTTGGGTAAATTGGTGTTTCAACTTCCCAGGGACGTAACTTTGGCATCTTATCTCCGTTTGACGCATATGATACATCATTAGAAAGATGTTTATCAGGGACTACGAGTACAATGGGGCAGAAAAAAAAAACGTCGTTTAGGGCCTCAAAACGGCTCCGGAAGTTTAGGACCCGAAAAGCTGCTAAAAATAGTAAACTGTGCCGAAACTGAAAAACTGAAATAGACAATGGTGGAGCCCCAAGTGGAATAGGCGGGTGACCACCAATATCCACCTGGATCATTCCTCCCCCCTTAGGAAGCAATGGTCCCCATTGCGTTAAATTCCTCCATGAGATGAGGAAATTTCTGCTGAACTTGGTCCCTGGTGAACCATTTTCCTTGGTGCAGGAGTTGGCCAGCTTTGACAACCCGATACAGTTGGATCCTCTGTTGGCGAGTGTTCTTAATTTGCATGTCCATGATACAATCTGTGGTGGCCTGTTCCATGCAGTCTGGGTTTAACTCTGTTGGTGTGAGTTGTTATGCAATGTCCGAGGTGTCCAGTAGAGGTGGAAAGTAAGGACGAAGGCGATCCACATTGAAGACTGGGTGCAGACCAAGGAATGGTGGAATACTAAGCTCGAAGGCATTGTTACCTACGGCCTTGGTGATGGTGTACGGCCCGTATCGGAGCGGGCGAAGCTTGCGGTGAGGTCCAGTGAGGCGCTCCTTCTGCAAATGTAGCCATACTTTGTCGCCCACCTGGAAGTGGTGTGGCACCCGGTGTTGATCATGGCGCTGCTTGTACTTCGCATTAGCTCTGTCCAATATATCATGAACCTGTTGGAGGATGTGTTGAATGCGCTCGATGAAGCTACTTGCTTTGTCAACTTCAGACTGGACATGAGCTGAATCGGCCTGAGCAGCTGCAAACGGCATGGCTATGTCGATGGGACATAGTGGCTGGAATCCCAAGCCCACCTGAAAGGGGCTATGGCCAATTGAACTGTGGAGAGCCCGGTTATAACTGTGTTGTACATAGGGGAGGCTCTCGTCCCATGTGCGTGGATGCTTTGAGTTGTACATGCGCAGAATGTGTACAATCATTCTGTTGACGACCTCTGTCTGGCCATCTGTTTGGGGATGGAAATTTGTGGACTTGGTGAGCTTTGTGTCCAACATTGACCAGAGGCTGGACCAAAATGTGCTGAGGAACCTGCTATCTCAATCTGATATGATAGACTGTGGGATCCCAAAGTGCACCCATACTCGTTCAAAGAAGAGTTTAGCGGTAGCTTCTGCTGTGATATTCTTCTTACAGGCCGCCATAATGGCCATCTTCGAGAATCTATCAACGACCACGAAAACACAGTCATTGCCATTCTTAGTAGAGGGCAGGCCCGACATGTAATCCATGGAGATGGATTCCCACGGTCGACTAGGGGTAGGTAGTGGAGTATATAGGCCTTGCTTCTTGATGGTCGGTTTGGCAATGGCACAGGCAGTGCAGGATCTGATGTGCTTCTCGACATCCTTTCGAAGGTTCGGCCAATAGAAATACTTCTGTAGTATTGCTACTATTTTCTCAACCCCGAAATGCCCAGCGACTCGACTGTAGTGTGCTTCCCATATCATCTTGGCACGCTCGCTTGAAGGAACACAAAGGTGTCCCTAGTGACATAAAAGTGCATCTTGGAGGTGAAAATTTGGAACTTGTGTGCCCCCCAAGAGTGCCTTGTAAGTGTGGCCGAATTCTGGGTCACTCTCATAGAGAAGCGGCCAATCATAAGTCTCGTGCCCACAAGAGTTGAGCACGGTGGTGAGCGCCACGATCGGTGGTCGACTGAGGCAGTCTGCAACATTATTGGTGCTACCCTTCTTGTACTTGATGTTCAAATGAAACTATTGCAGATATGTGGACCACTTCTGATGGCGATCATTCTGCAACTTCCCTTGTGTCTGTATGAACTGCAGGGGCCGGTGGTTTGTGTGGATGATTGTTTCCTTCCCAAAAATGTAATGCTTCCATTGTCGACAGGCTTGCACAATGGAATACATTTCTTTGTCATAGGTGGGATACTTGCGAACTGTCTCAGACAATGTCTCACTGTGATATGCCACTGGATGTCCCTGTTGAGTAAGAACTGCCCCAATAGCATAGTCAGAGGCATCCGTCTCGATCTCAAATGGCTGCTGCAAGTCTGGTAAGGTGAGCACTGGGGCAGAACAGAGGCGATTTTTCAATTCTTTGAACGCCTTCTGTTGAGGTTCCGACCAAAAGAATTTTGCTCTCGCTCTTCCTTTGGTGACTTGACTCAAGGGCCAAGTGATATGAGAGAATCCCAACACGAATCTACGGTAGCAATTAGCAAGACCCAGAAAGCTGCGAAGCTCTGTTATAGTAGTCGGGGCTGGCCAATCCCGAATGACTTGGATCTTGGCTGGATCCACATGCACCCCCTTTTCATCAATAATGTATCCCAGATATTGAACCTGGGTCATGCCAAACGTGCACTTCTTCAAATTGGCACACAACTTGTGTTGCCGCAGTGTTTGGAGGACTTGTCGGATGTGATGAAGGTGCTCTTCCCAAGTCTTGCTGAAGATCAGAATGTCATCCAAGTACACCACTACGAATGAGTTGGTGAATGGCCGCAAGATGTCGTCCATCATCCTCATGAAGGTTGCGGAAGCATTCGTCAACCCGAAAGGCATGACCAGCCATTCAAAAAGGCCTTCCTTAGCTTTGAAGGCAGTCTTCCACACATCAGAGGGTTCAATTGGTACCTGGTGATACCCAGACTTCAGGTCGATCTTACTGAAATATTTTGCACCTTGGAGTTGGTCCAGAAGGTCATCAATCAGTGGGATTGGGTACCTATTCCGGACAGTGATCTTGTTCAGCGCCCGATAGTCAATACAGAGTCTCCACGTCCCATCCTTCTTCTGTACCAACACGATCGGGCTCCCACAGGGCGATGAACTTGGTCTGATGTGACCTTTCTGCAACAGCTCCCGAATCTGCCTCTTGATTTCATCATTTTCCAGAACAGAGCGTCGATAGATCGGTCCATTGGGTAGTGGCGCACCTGGGGTCAGATCAATCGGGTGCTTGACCTGGCAGTGCAGAGGAACCCCTGTGGGTGAGGTGAAGATGTCCACGTACTCCTCCACGACCTTATCCATTTGTTGTTGTCGTGCAGAGGGGCCCTGTCTGGAGGTCGTGGCCACAGTCTTCTTCTTGCCCTGGGGGCGGATCATCAGGAAAACGAATTTCCTGGTTTGGGAAATGAGCTTACTGCATTGTTTTGCAGTAACCAAAGAGATAGTCGTAGGAGGTGGTACCTCGGGTATCCTGTACAACTTATTTCCCAAAGTAATAATAACAGCACGAGGTCGAGACTCATACACAGCATGACGCTTCCACAAGTATGGTTGTCCTAATAATACATCAGAAACATCAATAGGAGCAACGTCACATAATACCTCATCCGTGAAGGGCTTGATGCTATAGGGAAGACGGCACTGTTGGTTGACGCGGAGATCTAGTCCTTGGTGAAGCCACCCGATTGTGTATGGATGTGTATGAGTTGTGGTCGGCAAACTTGACCGCTTCTGTGGCGTCTGCGAAATGAGGTTCTTTTGGCTCCCATTGTCGACAATGAACTGTACAGGGGAGCCCTTTACCCACATCTGGGAGTGGAAGAGACGTTCCTCCTCCTCTGGATCTTCCGGTTCCTCCTTCTGGACCTTTGTAGTGGCAACGGTGGCGTTGGGCTCCGCATCAATAATCTGTTTCCCTTTTTCATTCCCCTTTTCAGGTTCTGATTCGGAGTCAGAGCATGCATCTGACTCAGAAGCCCTCATCTCGGCCACTAGCGACTGCTTGGCCCGACACTCACCTGTGTTGTGAGTGGAGCTCTTATGGAACTCACACCACTTTCCCGTGTCCTTCTTTGGCTTTGCGGTGCTGTTCTTTTCTTGTGGCTTCGATGAGTTGTCTTTAGCTGCCATGCCTTGGCTCTGTCCTTTGTTTTGTGGTTTGGAAGCACCTTTCCCTTGCTTTTGATTCGCAGATCCAAAGTCTCGCTTCTTCTGCTTGAATTTCTGCTCAATCTTGGCAGCATACCGGTATGCCGTACCAAGCGAGGAGATATCAAGGAACTCCATTTCCTCCTGAATGTATTTGTGCAGACAGCTGCGATACTTTAGCACCAGATGTTTCTCTGAATCTTTGATACCCAACTTTGTGCGCAGGGTATGGAACAGATTCGTCAGCTCATGCACATCTTGATCCCTTTGTTGTCGCGGCGTGGTCCATTGTATGTACTTGTCCTCATAGCTCCCCACGGGATAGTACTGTTCCTTGACGGCGTCTCGGAAAGAATTCCAAGTTGGTACGGCCGAGAACAGAGAGGGTTCTGTCTGGTCCTTGTTCTCACGGTAGGTTTCCCAGAACAAAGTTATCCATCATCACGTTCCTTTGTTTTTCGAGGGCCTCCTCGAGCAATATTTTGATAGGATCTCCTGCTCCCTCATCTTTCTTTTCGTCCCCCATGGGCGTCCGTCGAGGTTTGCGAGGCTGATCTTGCAAAGGTTCCACCAGATCAAGCCCTAGCTCCTTATACCCCGACCTCGTTGGGGACATACAAAGAAGGATCAAGAAAAAGCAGACCGCTCTGATACCACTGATCCGGATTTATGCAGGAATGCAATAGAATAAACATATAACCATAAATACAGAGATGCAGCGGAAATAACACTTCATTTCATTAATATCAAAGAACTGAAATTTGCTTACAGACAGAATGGAAATAAAACTAGCTAGGCGCTGGTAGCTATCTCTGAGAAGAGATGTGGCGGCTACAGGCCTCTGAACTGAGTTACAATGAGGCTCGAGGGCCTATTTATTATTTAGAAACAATGGGAAATCCTAAAAAGCCAAAACCCTAACCCTAGGAGATGAAGCGCCAAAACTATGGGCCCCGTTTGGGTAAATTGGTGTTTCAACTTCCCAGGGGCGTAACTTTGGCATACGATCTCCGTTTGACGCGTACCATACCTCGTTAGAAAGATCTATCCGAGGACTACAAATTTGGAACGGGCAACATCGGTCCATGGACCCATGTTGCCCTCAGTTTTCCCAAAAAACGTCATTTAGGGCCTCAAAACGGCTCCGGAAGTTTAGGACCCGAAAAACTGCTAAAAATAGTAAACTGTGCCGAAACTGAAAAACTGAAATAGACAATGGTGGAGCCCCAAGTGGAATAGGCGGGTGACCACCAATATCCACCTGGATCATTCCTTCCCCCTTAGGAAGCAATGGTCGCCATTGCGTTAAGTTCCTCCATGAGATGAGGAAATTTCTGCTGAACTTGGTCCCTGGTGAACCACTTTCCTTGGTGCAGGAGTTGGCCAGCTTTGACAACCCGATATAGTTGGATCTTATGTTGGCGAGTGTTCTTGATTTGCATGTCCATGATACAATCTGTGGTGGCCTGTTCCATGCAGTCTGGGTTTAACTCTGTTGGTGTGAGTTGTTCTGCAATGTCCGAGGTGTCCGGTAGAGGTGGAAAGTAAGGACGAGCGACGTGTTGGTGGCGGGTGCGGAGACCAAGGTGGTGGAATGCGGGCTCGAATGCATTGTTCCTACGCGCGAGTAGTTATTGCGGCCGTGTCGGAGCGGGCGAAACGCGGTGGGGTCCCAGTGAGCGCTCCTTCTGCAAATGTAGCCATACTTTGTCACCCACAAGTTGTGTGGCACCCGGTGTTGATCATGGCGCTGCTTGCACTCCGCATTGGCTCTGTCCAATATATTATGAACCTATTGGCGGATGTGTTGAATGCTCTCGATGAAGCTACTTGCTTTGTCAACTTCAGACTGGACGTGCACTGAATCGGCCTGAGCAGCTGCAAATGGCATGGCTACGTCAATGGGACATAGTGGCTGGAATCCCAAGCCCACCTGAAAGGGGCTATGGCCAATTGAACTGTGGAGAGCCCGGTTATAACTATGTTTTACATAAGGGAGGCTCTCGTCCCATGTGCGTGGATGCTTTGAATTGTACATGCGCAGAATGTGTACAATCATTCTGTTGACGACCTCTGTCTGGCCATCTGTTTGGGGATGGAAATTTGTGGACTTGGTGAGCTTTGTGTCCATCATTGACCAGAGGCTGGACCAAAATGTGCTGAGGAACCTGCTATCTCGATCTGATATGATAGACTGTGGGATCCCAAAGTGCACCCATACTCGTTCAAAGAAGAGTTTAACAGTAGCTTCTGCTGTGATATTCTTCTTACAGGCCGCCATAATGGCCATCTTCGAGAATCTGTCAACGACCACGAAAACACAGTCATTGCCATTCTTAGTAGAGGGCGGGCCCGACATGTAATCCATGGAGATGGATTCCCACGGTCGACTAGGGGTAGGTAGTGGAGTATATAGGCCTTGCTTCTTGATGGTCGGTTTGGCAATGGCACAAGCGGTGCAGGATCTGATGTGCTTCTCGACATCCTTTCGAAGGTTCGGCCAATAGAAATACTTCTGTAGTATTGCTACTGTTTTCTCGACCCCGAAATGCCCAGCGACTCGATTGTAGTGTGCTTCCCATATCATCTTGGAATGCTCGCTTGAAGGAATACAAAGGTGTCCCAGGTGAAATAAAAGTGCATCTTGGAGGTGAAAATTTGGAACTTGCGTGCCCCCCAAGAGTGCCTTGTAAGTGTGGCCGAATTCTGGGTCACTCTCATAGAGAAACGGCCAATCAGAAGTCTCGTGCCCACAAGAGTTGAGCACAGTGGTGAGCGCCACGATCGGTGGTTGGCTGAGGCAGTCTGCAACATTATTGGTGCTACCCTTCTTGTACTTGATGTTCAAATGAAACTGTTGCAGATATGTGGACCACTTCTGATGGCGATCATTCTGCAACTTCCCTTGTGTATGTATGAACTACAGGGGTCGGTGGTCTGTGTGGATGATTGTTTCCTTCCCCAGAATGTAATGCTTCCATTGTCGACAAGCTTGCACAATGGAGTACATTTCTTTGTCATAAGTGGGATACTTGCGAACTGTGTCAGACAATGTCTCACTGTGAAATGCCACTGGATGTCCCTGTTGAGTAAGAACTGCCCCAATAGCATAGTCGGAGGCATCTGTCTCGATCTCAAATGGCTGTTGCAAGTCTGGTAAAGTGAGCACTGGGGCAGAACAGAGGCGGTTTTTCAGTTCTGTGAACGCCTTCTGTTGAGGTTCCGACCAAAAAATTTTTTCTCTCTCTCCTCCCTTGGTGACTTGACTCAAGGGCCAAGTGATATGAGAGAATCCCAACACGAACCTCCGATAGAAATTAGCAAGACCCAGAAAGCTGCGAAGCTCTGTTATAGTGGTTGGGGCTGGCCAATCCTGAATGACTTGGATCTTGGCCGGATCCACATGCACCCCCCTTTCATCAATAATGTATCCCAGATATTGAACCTGGGTCATGCCAAAAGTGCACTTCTCCAAATTGGCACACAACTTGTGTTGCCGCAGTGTTTGGAGGACTTGTCAGATGTGGTGAAGGTGCTCTTCCCAAGTCTGGCTGAAGATCGGAATATCATCCAAGTACACCACTAAAAATGAGTTGGTGAATGGCCGCAATATGTCATCCATCATCCTCATGAAGGTGGCGGGAGCATTCGTCAACCCAAAAGGCATGACCAACCATTCGAAAAGGCCTTCCTTGGCTTTGAAGGCCGTCTTCCACACATCGGAGGGTTCAATTGGTACCTGGTGATACCCAGACTTCAGGTCAATCTTGTTGAAATATTTTGCACCTTTGAGTGGTCCAGAAGGTCATCAATCCGTGGGGTCGGGTATCTATTCCGGACAGTGATCTTGTTCAGCGCCCGATAGTCAATACAGTCTCCACGTCCCATCCTTCTTCTGTACCAACACGATCGGGCTCCGACAGGGCGATGAACTTGGTCTGATGTGACCTTTCTGCAACAGCTCCTGAATCTGCCTCTTGATTTCATCATTTTCCAGAACCGAGCGCCGATAGATCGGTCCATTAGGTAACGGTGCACCAGGGGTCAGATCAATCGGGTGCTTGACCTGACAGTGCAGAGGAACCCCTGTGGGTGAGGTGAATATGTCCCCGTACTCCTCCACAACCTTATCCATTTGTTGTTGTTGTGCAGAGGAGCCCTGTCTGGAGGTCGTGGCCACGGTCTTCTTCTTGCCCTGGGGGCGGATCATCAGGAAAACGAATTTCCTGGTTTGGGAAATGAGCTTACTGCATTGTTTTGCAGTAACCAAAGAGATAGCCGCAGGAGGTGGTACCTCTGGTATCCTGTACAACTTATTTTCCAAAGTAACAATAACAGCACGAGGTCGAGACTCATACACAGCATGACGCTTCCACAAGTATGGTTGTCCTAATAATACATCAGAAACATCAATAGGAGCAACGTCACATAGTACCTCATCCGTGAAGGGCTTGATGCTATAGGGAAGGCGACACTGCCGGCTGATGCGGAGATCTCGTCCTTGGTGAAGCCACCCGATGGTGTATGGATGTGGGTGAGCTGTGGTCGGCAAGCCCAACCGCTTCACGGCGTCTGTTGAAATGAGGTTCTTTTGGCTCCCATTGTCGACAATGAACTGTACAGGGGAGCCCTTTACCCACATCTGGGAGTGGAAGAGACGTTCCTCCTCCTCTGGATCTTCCGGTTCCTCCTTCTGGACCTTTGTAGTGGCAACGGTGGCGTTGGGCTCCGCATCAATAATCTGTTTCCCTTTTTCATTCCCCTTTTCAGGTTCTGATTCGGAGTCAGAGCATGCATCTGACTCAGAAGCCCTCATCTCGGCCACTGGCGACTGCTTGGCCCGACACTCACTTGTGTTGTGAGTGGAGCTCTTATGGAACTCACACCACTTTCCCGTGTCCTTCTTTGGCTTTACGGTGTTGTTCTTTTCTTGTGGCTTTGACGGGTTGTCTTTAGCCACCATGCCTTGGCTCTGTCCTTTGTTCTGCGGTTTGGAAGCACATTTTCCTTGCTTTTGATTCGCAGATCCAAAGTCTCGCTTCTTCTGTTTGAATTTCTGCTCAATCTTGGCAGCATACCGGTATGCCGTACCAAGCGAGGAGATGTCAAGGAACTCCATTTCCTCCTGAATGTATTTGTGCAGACAGTTGCGATACTTTAGCACCAGATGTTTCTCTGAATCTTTGATACCCAACTTTGTGCGCAGGGTATGGAACAGATTCGTCAGCTCATGCACATCTTGATCCCTTTGTTGTCGCAGCGTGGTCCATTGTATGTACTTGTCCTCATAGCTCCCCACGGGATAGTACTGTTCCTTGACGGAGTCTCGGAAAGAATTCCAAGTTGGTACGGCCGAGAACAGAGAGGGTTCTGTCTGGTCCTTGTTCTCACAGTAGGTTTCCCACCAGTCCTTAACATGGGGGGTAGCTTTGAGGAGTGCAAAAATAATCTTCTCCCGTTCTGAAAAGTCATGAACAGAGAAATATCCTTCTAATAGATTCAACCATCTATCTACGGCATCTGCGTCTATTTGACCCTCAAATATGGGAATGTCAGAATTTACTTGTACCTTAAAGGGAGTCGCAACTCCAGAGTGGCTGCTGGATGCAGATGCGCCGCCGGTGGGCAGCCGTTGAAGGATCTGAGCAAAGTTATCCATCATCGCGTTCCTTTATTTTTTGAGGGCCTCCTCGAGCAATATTTTGATAGGATCTCCTGCTCCCTCATCTTTATTTTCGTCCCCCATGGGTGTTCGTCGAGGTTTGCAAGGCTGATCTTGCAAAGGTTCCACCAGATCAAGCCCTAGCTCCTTATACCCGACCTCGTTGGGGACATGCAAAGAAGGATCGAGAAAAAGCAGACCGCTCTGATACCACTGATCCGGATTTATGCAGGAACGCAACAGAATAAACATATAAACATAAATACAGAGATGCAGTGGAAATAACACTTCATTTCATTAATATTAACGAACTGAATTTTGCTTACGGACAGAATGGAAATAAAACTAGCTAGGGCGCTGGTAGCTATCTCTGAGAAGAGATGTGGCGGCTACAGGCCTCTGAACTGTGTTACAATGAGGCTCGAGGGCCTATTTATCATTTAAAAACAATGGGAAATCCTAAACAGCCAAAACCCTAACCCTAGGAGATGAAGCGCCAAAACTATGGGCCCCGTTTGGGTAAATTGGTGTTTCAACTTCCCAGGGGCGTAACTTCGGCATACGATCTCCGTTTGACGCGTACCATACCTCGTTAGAAAGATCTATCCGAGGACTACAAATTTGGAACGGGCAACATCGGTCCATGGACCCATGTTGCCCTCCGTTTTCCAAAAAAACGTCGTTTAGGGCCTCAAAACGGCTCCGGAAGTTTAGGACCCGAAAAACTGCTAAAAATAGTAAACTGTGCCGAAACTGAAAAGCTGAAATAGACAATGGTGGAGCCCCAAGTGGAATAGGCGGGTGACCACCAATATCATACAGATCGTATCTCTCTCGACCCTGCAAGAGTTTCAATTTCCACCTTTGTCATAGATGATGTCACATTTGTGGGCGTGTCTGTTTTTGTTGCTGTCAATAATGAATTATGTATTTCTAATACCATGTATTTGAGCTTGGATCCACTTAATATATAGATAGAACCAGGGAATATGCTAACATGAATTACATACTTATGCTCGTTTTCTAGATTATCTGGCTGGTGCTCTTAGATTTCGGTAAATTCTCCCTATTTTTTTGGTGCAAGCATATGGACACAGGGAGTGGACGAAAGTGCAGCGAGTGGGGTAACAAACAGTCATAAATATTTTCTAGAAATTTTAGCAATAATACTATAGGCGCATAATTTTTTCTGGCATCGTGGAAATTTGAATCTCGTACACATTTAATGTGGATTGTACACTCACTATGGCATTGGCGGCAGGTTGGATCGCAATCTCCAGGGAGGTACCGTATTTAAAGTCTTAAGTTATTGTACAGTACTTTGCTACTGGGTGATCATTTATGGGGCATAAATCTGATGTTGTGGTGCGAGATTGTTCAAAATGAGGAATGGATTTGGCACTGTCAAATGTATTTGGTATAATAGTTGACCTATACATCCTCAGGGCCTACACATCCTGGGTTGGACACCTATTTGTCATACCTGGGGCTGTGGTTTTACTTGGGACCAGGGTTGTGATAAATACTCCCCTTCCCACCATTAATTTTGGTACTGTTGGTGTTTTGACGTGCCTCCTACTGTAATTTGGGTATTACTTTATTATTCTCAATCGGTGGCAGCACGGGTACTAGATCCATTGGAGTGGTTGGGAAATATCTATTGTCTTCGAACCACCATACCCTTCATTAATCTAACCTTTGGTGCTGTCAATTTCCCTCTATTATTATATGGATCGTTTGGTTGACGTGTTGGACACATTGGATGTGAATGCGGCTCTAAATGATGCATTCATCCAGGCCTCCCTGGATGCGGAACGGGCCAAAAATCCTCTTCCATCGGACAAGGCTCCACATGCAGATGACACACCATCTGTCCTACATGTAGAGCACGATACATACTCCCCCACAACATGGCCAATACGCCACTCCAAGTATCACTACAGATGGAAATCGATCAAACCCGCTCCTGTCATTGTACTCCACAACTTGGGTTACGATGTCATGTGGGATCAGGTTGCTAGTTTACAATTATGAGCTTTAGTTTGTAAATGGTATTTTGGGGATCTATTCAAAACTAAGATGCAGTCCTGGGTGGTTGAGAAATGGTGTCTGGTGTTGAATTAGAGAACTTTTGAGGTCTAAAATGGGCCTCCTAAGAAAAATGTACAACCAAAATAAAATTTATAAGAACCAATAGGATTCAAGATGATGATGTCAACCATAGGGGATGATTTACTATTTTTGGGGTAAAAAAGTAAAAAGATCAAAAAATAATAAAATAATAAAAATACCTTTTCAACTTGTATTTTAAACTTATCTCCCTAATGTTTTACTAAAATTTCGAGCATGAGTACTCGTTGGATGAAAAATTTAATTCCTCATCCAAGGAATACCCATGTTGCATACTTTTGATGGACCCTACTACATGAAAAACGTGATTGCAAACACATTTTTCATGTATTTCTCATTTTTGTGTAGCAGGGTCCATTGAAAGTATGCAACATGGGTACTTCTTGGATGAAGAATCAAATTTTGCATCCAACGAGTGTTCCTGCTCAAAATTTGAGTAAACCCATAGGGAGATAAGTTGAAAATGTAGTTTTTTAATTTTTTCCCTCTGAAATTTAATGATGTAATCTAATATTATTTTATTATTTCCACTATTATTTTTAATTTCCTTAGGAGGCCCATTTTAGACCTCAAAATTTCGCTAATGGGGTGTCCTCCGAAGGTTTGTTGATTAATGGGAACTTGGTACAGTATATAATTCATGCACTAGTTGGATTTAAATAAAATATTGGCAATGTTGTGGGTTAGGGGTCGAGCTTCCTATCGCTTCATAATTGGTATGTGGGGTTTAACCCACTTCGGGATACACCTCAAAATCACTATTAATGGGTCAAGCTCTAGGGTCTTCCCCTAAAGTTCTGGACATGTAGGACTCTAATGGAAATTTGAAATGCTATTGGCAAATTTATCTACGTCGATCCGGGTTGTCTTAGCGCCAAGGATAAGCGTATTTCCTGGATATCAGTTGAAATACATTACTCTGGTGGTTTGCCTACATAGATTGATATCGCCTTGGAACTTGTGATTCATCACCAATGCTTGGAATATTGGTACGTACCATTCTGTTGCATATTATGCCACTAGACGAGTCACTTACTAGAGGGATTACCATGACGCTACACGGGATCACATAAGTGAATTTCGTCAGATGAGAGCTCCTCAGTTGCATAGGGCATCTGATATTCTAGACAATGAAAATATTCGAGGTACTTTTTCTTGGTCTAATGATCCTACATTTTATAATGTTTCTACCCCCTCTCTTGTGGTCCCTACACCCACTGACCTGGGTCTTTCCTGTGAAAATTTCTAAAGCAGAATCCTACTGCAATATCTAATATTATTTCTCCTACTTATTAATCAACAATAAGTTATTTATAGAAATTACTTCTGTAAATATAAAAATAAATTCTACTGCAACCATCATAAATAAAATATTGAAAAATTCATAAAGAAATAATAGCACAAGAGTGACACAATTATTTTTGGACAATTGTCCACGAAAAAACCCCATGCGAGAAAACTAGTGCAGCAGATGAGGGTTTCTTTATTATTCTTCAACAAAATTTTCTTGTAAAAATAGTAATCAACAACAATAAAGAGAAATCTCTATGATAACATAGGAGAATTTTTCTCACAAATTTCTGACGAAAATCTGATCTCTTAGAGGCCTTGCTGGCCCTCCCCCGTCACCACTGCGTCAGCTCTGTGTGAGGATTGCACAGTTCTGTGTCACTGCTTTGCGTTGTCCCTCTTCCGCTTCTACTTTGTCCCTTCTCTACACTACGTCACCTGCCCTTGCATTCCTAAATGATGCTGATACCCCCTTTTTCCTCTCCACCTGCAGCTCTCCCTCAGATTCGATTTCTCTTGCCGAACTTCAACGACTAAGAAATCGATTTTCTTGGGAAATTGAGTATCTGCTCTGGTGTCTTTTCCAAATGACCCTCAAGCTTCCTTGAATAATCTTCTAGTTGAAATTCAACGACCTAGATTAGAAGCTATTCAATGGCTAAGATCATTTTGACTTGATCCTCATCTTCTTCCGGAAGGTATGGCCATAGTTAGATTAATACCCATTAATTATTTTAATTTCCTAAGTTTAGACTTATAATCTTATAAAAAATAATTAATTTATCAAATAAAATGGCCTTCGGGTGGAATTTCTCAAAATGATTTTTGGGTTATCTGGAATACATGTGTCTAAGCCTCTCCAAAAAATTTCAGACTTAGAGCACATCCAATGCTACCAAAAATCAACACTCCCTCTTAGTGAGGAATGTGCTCAAGAAGATATGCCCTGCTGCACACTACTTTGAATTTGAAGCATCTCCCTCTGCGTTGCTGATGTCTGACATGATGCCCATCAACCACTTTGTCACTGATACAACTGTACTATTGTTGATCCTCTCATGATCAACACTTCATCTGTAGTGAAACCGCCTCTCAAAAGTTGCATATGTGGCTGAGATATCACCTTTTTCTGCTATTGAAACAGATTCCCTACCATACCCATATGCTCCCTAAAGTGAACAAACTTGGATCTTCTTAGAGCTTTGGTGAGTATGTCTGCCACCTGATTCCATGTGGAGACGTACTGCAACTATAATTCCCCCCACTGAACATAATATTTAATAAAATGACACCTGATGTCAATGTGCTTTGACTGATCATGAAATACTAGATTCTCAGAGAGTTTTATACAACTCTGATTATCACAGTATATACTGATCACTTCCATCTTTCTTCTGAACAAATTCACTAGTAGTTTTCTAAGCCATATGGATTCGCACACAGTTGTGCTTGCTACCATATATTTCGCCTCTACTGAGCTCAATGCTATGTATTTCTGCTTCCTACTGCACCATAAGGTCATCCCCGATCCAATGTTGAACCAATACCTTATGGTACTCTTCTGATATATTTAACTTCCTTCCCAATCTACGTCTGTGAAACTGCTCAATCTAACATCATCTTTGTGGGTGTACTTCAACCCATATCCGACTGTTCCTCACACATATCTGATAATGTGCCTTGTTGTTGCCCAGTGTACCCTCTTCGGTTCTACCATGAACTGATTGAGAGTGTTTACATTAAAGCAGATGTCTGGCCTAGTATTGATTGGATACATAAGTGAACCAATGAGTTGCCTGTATAGAGTGGGGTCCACTTCCTTGTCTCCTAATGAATCTATATTCTTCCAATTTTTTATCATGGGCCGAAAATCATGCATCCTGAATCTCTTCAGAATTTATGAGGAATATCTTCCTTGTCCTAGGAATATTTATCCATTCTTCTACCATACATCCAACCCTAGAAATTAATGTGTCGACCGAAAATCCTTCATGTCGAATTTAACTTCCAAGTTCTTGCAATCCTTTATGAGCCTAGATGATCCTGTAAGGAATAGATCATCTACATACAGTACCGAGATAATTCTCTCATTCTCTACCATCAAATAGTAGAGATTGGGATTTGCGTCACTCTTGAAAAATCCCAACTGCTGCAATTACTCGCTAATCCAACCATACCATGCTTTGGGTGCCTTCTTGAGCCCATATATGGATTTATTCAGTCTACATACATGAGATTTCTTCTCATGGGTTTCAAAGCCTTCGAGTTGTTCTATGTACACCTCCTATTCTATTACCCCATTCAAGAACATTGTCTTGACATCCATTTGGTGAATTTCCCATCCCATCTATGCTACTAAGAACATAAAAAATATGATGGAGGTGTATCTAGAAACAGGGGCGAAGGTCTCCTCATAATCTATTTATTCCTTCTGTGCATACCCCTTGGCCACGAACCTAGCCTTGTACTAATTTATGCTTCCATCTGCAGCATACTTGATCTTGTAGATCCATATCGAACCTACAACTGATCTGTTCTCTAATCTAGGCACAACTTCCTAGACATCATTAGTTATGATAGAGCTATACTCTTCTACCATGGCATCCTCTCGGACTTGATGTTGTACGACCTCCTAAAAGCTAGAAGGTTCTTCAACCTGTGCTACAAAGGCTTGCTATCTATCAGGTTGTCTATGTTGCCTTTTCTCAGTTCTAGGAGCTCCAATAAACTCCTCTACGTCCCTCAATGTCTGGTGTACTTCTTTGCTAGTTCTGCCATTGGTGGTGGGTGGCTCAACCAATTCCTCTTCCTGTTTTCACATCAGATGTGAACTATCTAGATTTTCCTCAATTGAGGAAATACTGGTGCTAGTTACGGTGCTTGATCCAGATGCCTGTCCACCTATCAGTTCTTCCCCCTGCTACTGATGGACAAGAAGAAAATATTAGACTTCTCTCCAATAAGCATATCTCGGGATTTCCTAAAAGCTCTGTCTTCCATGAAATTTACATTTCGTATGACTACAATCTTCCTCCTTCCTGGAATGTAGACTCGATATTCCTTTGGGGTCTCGTTGTATCCTACGAGATACCCATTTTCTACTGTCTGATATAAATTGCTTCGCTTCTCATCTAGAATGTGATAATATGCCACACTTCCAAATATCCTGAAATGACTCACTTCCGACTTCTTCCCTGTGAAGATACTCTCAAGCGTTCTCTTTCCCAATGCTCTATGAGGAGTCATATTTTGGATATATAAAAATGTGTTGCATGCTTCTTCCCATAATAATCTAGGTAGATCCTGGTCATACAACATTGCTTTTGCTGCCCCAACAATAGTCGTGTTCTTCTGCCCTACAACTCCATTTTGATCTAGGTTACATGGAGTTGTCCATTCTCTTTTGATGCCTTCTCTGCGCAAAATTCTTTGAAGTCCTTGTTAGTGTACTCTCTACCATTATCTTCTTCCTTGTTAGGTTTTCAACCAGAGATTTGAATTGTCTGAACTGATCAAAGACTCATCCTTGGTCTTTAAGAACTAGATCCAAGTTTTCCTGGAGTGGTCATCAATAAAGGTGATGAAATATTTGCCACCACTAAGAGCTCTGGTAGAAATTGGACCACAAATATCTGAGTGTATTATCCCTAATACACTTGGATCTCTATTGATACTTTTGGATTATGTTGCTTTAACGTACTTCCATAGTACACATCCTTTGCATATGTCATCGTGCTTGGATCTTAAGATTGGAACTCTCGTAACAATTTCTTTGAGTATTATCAGAGCTCCATGGAGTAGATGCCTCAATTTTTTGTGCCATATCTCATTCAGGTCCTTTTCCCCATTGAGGTGGCTACCTACCAGTGCCATTGGTGACTCAAGCTTTAACCTATATAGTTTTTTGCTTTGAGTTCCAATCTAAGCCTTTTTCTTCCAACTTGGATGCATGATGTATACTTTCCTTCTGATGAAGTACACATCATATCCCCTGTCATGCAATTGGGACACTGAAAGTAAATTCATTCACAATACTGGCACATGCAGCACATTCGTGGCTTGAATTTTATCTCCTTCGTCTGTCTGAAATGCTATGGTCCCTCTTCCTACTAAGGTACACTTTTTTTTGTTTCCCATATTAATCTGGAAGTTCATTCATTCTTATTGATATCTCAATAAATATTCTTGAAATCCAGTCATATGAGTTGAAGCCCCACTATCAATGTACCAATCATTGGCTGATGCAAAAGTCGATAAACAAGCACATTCTTCTTCCAATATGGAAGATAACTCTAAGATGTCATGATCTTCCATCGTGTTATTTCTTTTCTCTGGCAACCTCTATAGAAAACCGCGTAATCCCTTTGGGGTTCGATTTGCTATCAATGCAACACCAAAACTTCCCTTCAATGCAAATTCATTTTTTCCCTTGCCCAATCAAGCTCTGGTACCATGTGAAAATTTCTAAAGTGAAATGCTATTGCAATATCTGATATTATTTCTCCTACTTATTATTCAACAATGAGTTATTTATAGAAATCAATTCAGTAAATATCAAAATAAATTCTACTGCAGCCTTCAAAAATAAAAAATTGAGTAAAATATAAAGAAATACTAGCACAAGAATGACACAATTATTTATGGATAATTGTCCCTAAAAAAACCTTATGCAGGAAAATGGGTGCAACAGATGAGGGTTTCTTTATTATTCTTCAGCAAAAGTTTTTTGTAAAAATAAAAATAAAAAATAATGAAGGGAAATATCTGTGATAACGCGGGAGAAATTTTATCACAATTTTCTGACACAAATCTGATCTCTGAGAGGCCCTGCTGGCCCTCCCATGTCAGCTTTGTGGGAGGACTACGTAGTTCTACGTCACAAATTTGCGTTATCCCTCTGCTTCCTTCGTGTCCCTTCTGCGCGCGTCAACGTCCGGATTTATGCGAGGGAATGCAACGAATAAAAATATAACCATAAATATAGAGATGCAGCAGAAATAACACTTCATTTCATTAATATCAAAGAACTGAAATTTGCTTACAGACAGAATGGAAATAAAACTAGCTAGGGCGCTGGTAGCTATCTCTGAGAAGAGATGTGGCAGCTACAGGCCTATGAAATGAGTTACAATGAGGCTCAAGGGCCTATTTATTATTTAGAAACAATGGGAAATCCTAAATAGCCAAAACCTAACCCTAGGAGATGAAGCGCCAAAACTATGGGCCCCGTTTGGGTAAATTGGTGTTTCAACTTCCCAGGGGCGTAACTTTGGCATACGATCTCCGTTTGACGCGTACCATACCTCGTTAGAAAGATCTATCCGAGGAATACAAATTTTGAATGAGAAACATCAATCCATGGACTCATGTTGCTCTCCGTTTTCCAAAAAAACATCATTTAGGGCCTCAAAACAGCTTTGGAAGTTCAGGACCCGAAAAACTGCTAAAAATAGTAAACTGTGTCGAAACTGAAAAAATGAAAGAGACAATGGTGGAGCCCCAAGTGGAATAGGCGAGTGACCACCAATATCCACCTGGATCATTCCTCCCCCCTTAGGAAGCAATGGTCCCCATTGCGTTAAGTTCCTCCATGAGATGAGGAAATTTCTGCTGAACTTGGTCACTGGTGAACCACTTTCCTTGGTGCAGGAGTTGGCCAGCTTTGACAACCCGATACAGTTGGATCTGCTGTTGACGAGTGTTCTTGATTTGCATGTCCATGATACAATCTGTGGTGGCCTGTTCCATGCAGTCTGGGTTTAACTCTGTTGGTGTGAGTTGTTCTGCAATGTTCAAGGTGTCCAGTAGAGGTGGAAAGTAAGGACGAAGGCGATCCACATTGAAGACTGGGTGCAGACCAAGGAATGGTGGAATACTAAGCTCAAAGGCATTGTTACCTACAGCCTTGGTGATGGTGTACGGCCCATATCGGAGCGGGCGAAGCTTGCGGTGAGGTCCAGTGAGGCGCTCCTTCTGCAAATGCAGCCATACTTTGTCGCCCACCTGGAAGTTGTGTGGCACTCGGTGTTGATCATGGCGCTGCTTGTACTTCGCATTGGCTCTGTCCAATATATCATGAACCTGTTGGCGGATGTGTTGAATGCGCTTGATGAAGCTACTTGCTTTGTCAACTTCAGACTGGACGTGCGCTGAATCGGCCTGAGCAGCTGCAAATGGCATGGCTACGTCAATGGGACATAGTGGCTGGAATCCCAAGCCCACGTGAAAGGGGCTATGGCCAATTGAACTGTGGAGAGCCCGGTTATAACTATGTTGTACATAAGGGAGGCTCTCGTCCCATGTGCGTGGATGCTTTGAATTGTACATGCACAGAATGTGTACAATCATTCTGTTGACGACCTCTGTCTGGCCATCTGTTTAGGGATGGAAAGCTGTGGACTTGGTGAGCTTTGTGTCCAACATTGACCAGAGGCTGGACCAAAATGTGCTGAGGAACCTGCTATCTCGATCTGATATGATAGACTGTGGGATCCCAAAGTGCACCCACACTCGTTCAAAGAAGAGTTTAGCGGTGGCTTCTGCTGTGATATTCTTCTTACAGGCCGCCATGATGGCCATCTTCGAGAATCTGTCAACGACCACGAAAACACAGTCATTTCCATTCTTAGTAGAAGGCAGGCCCGACATGTAATCCATGGAGATGGATTCCCAAGGTCGACTAAGGGTAGGTAGTGGAGTATATAGGCCTTGCTTCTTGATGGTCGGTTTGGCAATGGCACAAGCAGTGCAGGATCTGATGTGCTTCTCGACATCCTTTCGAAGGTTCAGCCAATATAAATACTTCTACAGGATTGCTACTATTTTCTCGACCCTGAAATTCCCAGTGACTCGACTGTAGTGTGCTTCCCATATCATCTTGGCACACTCACTTGAAGGAACACAAAGGTATCCTAGGTGACATAAAAGTGCATCTTGGAGGTGAAAATTTGGAACTTGCATACCCCCCAAGAGTGCCTTGTAAGTGTGGCCAAATTCTGGGTCACTCTCATAGAGAAGCGGCCAATCAGAAGTCTCGTGCCCACAAGAGTTGAGCACGGTGGTGAGCACCACGATCGGTGGTCGGCTGAGGCAGTCTGCAACATTATTGGTGCTACCCTTCTTGTACATGATGTTCAAATGAAACTGTTGCAGATATGTGGACCACTTCTGATGGCGATCATTCTGCAACTTCCCTTGTGTCTGTATGAACTGCAGGGGCCGGTGGTCTGTGTGGATGATTGTTTCCTTCCCCAAAATGTAATTCTTCCATTGTCGACAAGCTTGCACAATGGAATACATTTCTTTGTCATAAGTGGGATACTTGCAAACTGTGTCAGACAATGTCTCACTGTGAAATGCCACTGGATGTCCCTGTTGAGTAAGAACTGCCCCAATAGCATAGTCAGAGGCATCTGTCTCGATCTCAAATGGTTGTTGCAAGTCTGGTAAAGTGAGCACTGGGGCAGAAAAGAGGCGATTTTTCAATTCTGTGAACGCCTTCTGTTGAGGTTCCGACCAAAAGAATTTTTCTCTCGCTCCTCCCTTGGTGACTTGACTCAAGGGCCAAGTGATATGAGAGAATCCCAACATGAATCTACGGTAGAAATTAGCAAGACCCAGAAAGCTGCGAAGCTCTGTTATAGTGGTTGGGGCTGGCCAATCCCGAATGACTTGGATCTTGGCTGGATCCACATCCACCCCCCTTTCATCAATAATGTATCCCAGATATTGAACCTGGGTCATGCCAAAAGTGCACTTCTCCAAATTGGCACACAACTTGTGTTGCCGCAGTGTTTGGAGGACTTGTCGGATGTGGTGAAGGTGCTCTTCCCAAGTCTGGCTAAAGATCGTAATGTCATCCAAGTACACCACTAAAAATGAGTTAGTGAATGGCTGCAAGATGTCATCCATCATCCTCATGAAGGTTGCGGGAGCATTCGTCAACCCAAAAGGCATGACCAGCCATTCGAAAAGGCCTTCCTTGGCTTTGAAGGCAGTCTTCCACACATCGGAGGGTTCAATTGGTACCTGGTGATACCCAGACTTCAGGTCGATCTTGCTGAAATATTTTGCACCTTTGAGTTGGTCCAGAAGGTCATCAATTCGTGGGATTGGGTACCTATTCCGGACAGTGATCTTGTTCAGCGCTCGATAGTCAATACAGAGTCTCCACGTCCCATCCTTCTTCTGTACCAACACGATCGGGCTCCCACAGGGCGATGAACTTGGTCTGATGTGACCTTTCTGCAACAGCTCCTGAATCTGCCTCTTGATTTCATCATTCTCGAGAAGCAAGCCGTCGTCGATCCATTAGTGCCCGACACACCGGGGGTCAGATCAATCGGGTGCTTGACCTGACAGTGCAGAGGAACCCCTGTGGGTGAGGTGAATATGTCCCCGTGCTCCTCCACAACCTTATCCATTTGTTGTTGTTGTGCAGAGGAGCCCTGTCTGGAGGTCGTGGCCACAGTCTTCTTCTTGCCCTGGGGGCGGATCATCAGGAAAACGAATTTCCTGGTTTGGGAAATGAGCTTATTGCATTGTTTTGCAGTAACCAAAGAGATAGCGGCAGGAGGTGGTACCTCTGGTATCCTGTACAACTTATTTCCCAAAGTAACAATAACAGCACGAGGTCGAGACTCATACACAGCATGACGCTTCCACAAGTATGTTTGTCCTAATAATACATCAGAAACATCAATAGGAGCAACGTCACATAATACCTCATCCGTGAAGGGCTTGATGCTATAGGGAAGGCGACACTGCTGGCTGACGCGGAGATCTCGTCCTTGGTGAAGCCACCCGATGGTGTATGGATGTGGGTGAGTTGTGGTCGACAAGCCCAACCGCTTCACGGCGTCTGCTGAAATGAGGTTCTTTTGGCTCCCATTGTCGACAATGAACTGTACCGGGGAGCCCTTTACCCACATCTGGGAGTGGAAGAGACGTTCCTCCTCTGGATCTTCCGGTTCCTCCTTCTGGATCTTTGTAGTGGCAATAGTGGCGTTGGGCTCCGCATCAATAATCTGTTTCCCTTTTTCATTCCCCTTTTCAGGTTCTGATTCGGAGTCAGAGCATGCATCTGACTCAGAAGCCCTCATCTCGGCCACTAGCGACTGCTTGGCCCGACACTCACTTGTGTTGTGGGTGGAGCTCTTATGGAACTCACACCACTTTCCCGTGTCCTTCTTTGGCTTTGCGGTGCTGTTCTTTTCTTGTGGCTTCGATGAGTTGTCTTTAGCCGCCATGCCTTGGCTCTATCCTTTGTTCTGCGGTTTGGAAGCACCTTTCCCTTGCTTTTGATTCGCAGATCCAAAGTCTCGCTTCTTCTGCTTGAATTTCTGCTCAATCTTGGCAGCATACCGGTATGCCGTACCAAGCGAGGAGATGTCAAGGAACTCCATTTCCTCATGAATGTATTTGTGCAGACAGCTGCGATACTTTAGCACCAGATGTTTCTCTGAATCTTTGATACCCAACTTTGTGCGCAGGGTATGGAACAGATTCGTCAGCTCATGCACATCTTGATCCCTTTGTTGTCGCGGCGTGGTCCATTGTATGTACTTGTCCTCATAGCTCCCCACGGGATAGTACTGTTCCTTGACGGCGTCTCGGAAAGAATTCCAAGTTGGTACGGCCGAGAACAGAGAGGGTTCTGTCTGGTCCTTGTTCTCATAGTAGGTTTCCCACCAGTCCTTAACATGGGGGGTAGCTTTGAGGAGTGCAAAAATAATCTTCTCCCGGTCTGAAAAGTCATGAACCGAGAAATATCCTTCTAACAGATTCAACCATCTATCTACGGCATCTGCGTCTATTTGACCCTCAAATATGGGAATGTCAAAATTTACTTGTACCTTAAAAGGAGCCGCGCCTCCAGAGTGGCTGCTGGATGCAGATGCGCCGCCGGTGGGTAGCCGTTGAAGGATCTGAGCAAAGTTATCCATCATCACGTTCCTTTGTCTTTCGAGGGCCTCCTCGAGCAATATTTTGATAGGATCTTCTGCTCCCTCATCTTTCTTTTGGGTCCCCCATGGGGCGTCGAGTCGAGGCTTGCGAGAGTCGATCTTGCAAAGGTTCCACCGAGATCAAGCCCTGGCTCATATACCCAAACCTGGGTGGGACATACAGAAAGGATCGAAAAAGCGGGGCCCCTGCGATACCATTGATCCCATTATGCGGGAGCACTTAATGATCAAAATATAACCATAAATACGAGAATCTGTGAAATAACCACTTCATTTCATTAATATCAAAGAAGCTAAGGAAATTTCACTTCTGAAATGAGGAATGGAAATAAAACTAGCTAGAACAGTGGTAGCTATCTACGAGAAGAGATGTGGCAGCTACGACCCTCTGAAAGTTACAATGAGGCTCGAGGGCCTATTTATTATTTAGAAACAATAGGAAATCCTAAACATCCAAAACCCTAACCCTAGGAGATGAAGCGCCAAAACTATGGGCCCCGTTTGGGTAAATTGGTGTTTCAACTTCCCAGGGGCATAAATTTGGCATACGATCTCCGTTTGACGCGTACCATACCTCGTTAGAAAGATTTATTCAAGGACTACAAATTTTGAACAAGAAACATCGATCCATGGGCCCATGTTTCTCTCTGTTTTCCCAAAAATCTTCGTTTATGGCCTCAAAACGGCTCCGGAAGTTCAGGACCCGAAAAACTGCTAAAAATAGTAAGTTGTGCCGAAACTGAAAAACTGAAAGAGACAATGGTGGGGCCCTAAGTGGAATAGGCGGGTGACCACCAATATCCACCTGGATCAGTCACCTGCTCTTACACTCCTAACTGATGTCGATACCCTCTCTTTCCTGTCCACCTGCAACTCTCCCTCTGAATAGATTTCTCTTGCTAAACTTCAGCCACTGATAAAATCGATTTGTTTTGGCAACTGAGTATCTGCTCTGGTGTCTTTTCCAAATGACCCTCAAGCTTCCTTAAATAATCTTCTAGTTGGCATTAAATGAGCCAAATTATAAGCTAATCAATGGCTAAGATAATTTTGACTTGATCATCGTTTTCTTCTAGAAGTTACACCCGCAGTTAGATTAATACCCATTAATTATTTTAATTTCCTAAGTTTAAACTTGGGGTCTTATTATAAATAATTAATTTATCAAATAAAATTGTCTCCTGGTGGAATTTCCCAAAACGATTTATGGTTATCTAGAATACATGTGTCTAAGCCTCTCCACAAAAATTAATACTTAGAGCACATCCGATGCTACCACAAATCAACACTTCCTTGCAATGGTCTACCACTCGTGGCTCACCGTCTCGACCTCCATGCTCTCGGTCGTCTCCTCCACTACCCCCTCATTCTCAGTTGTCTCTGCCACTTCCCCCTCATACGAAACTCTCTCCCACTACTCCCCTCACATTCTGTAGTGCATATCGGTTGGCAGATACTGCTATCACTCCCAATGGTGATGAAACTGCATATATCGCATGTCAATCCCCTCCTCATATCCCTTTCCCCCATACGCTTTCTCATGAACTTTGCTCCCCTCGAATGTCTCCTGGGTGCTCGCACCATATGACCCCCAACTCGCCTACTCGTTCGAAATTGGATTTTTCGCCCCATAACTCCATTGGGAGCGACATTGAGACTCTCATACATAACCCATTGTTGGAACTTACTGCTCTCACTTATATTCGAGTATATCAAAATCCCCTCCCATTATCATCAGTATGAATTTCGCTTGGAATATCACCACTCGAAAGAAGAAGGGGAGACATAAAACTAAATTCACTGATATTCTGACCTCCTATTTCGATTCAACATCCCTTTGTTATGAATATAATTCATAACAAATAGAAGAAATGAATGTAAATAATAATCAAATGATGATTATCTTAAATAGTCATTAGTTAAATGAAAAGGCATGTCTAAAATACATACCCCAATCATGAAAGGACACCTGCCTAGGTATATAAGCAGGGCCTCATTGTAAAATTCATCATCACTTGTACATTTTATATATAATAAATTATTATTACAAAATACCTCTTGTGCATTTTTACATTTAAGTCAACAAGCTATCCATTTTTTTGCTTTAGTGGTATCAGAGACATGACGTACAAGATAATCATGTGAGCCTTTGCATGTTGTTCACCACACAATATGCCATTACGTGTACGTCGTGAAGGCATTGGGAAGTTTAGCAAAATTCAAGAAAATCTTCAGCAATTAGAAAAATCATGTGCAAAATTTACAACATTTTTTAAGAAAAGCTATGTGGAAATTGATAATAAGGGAGATGACAACGACAATAAAGAAACAAAACAAGATGAAGTTGATATGGATCAAGATGATGATCCAGGTGAAGTTGATCTTGTTGTGGATGAGAATGATACAGATCAATATGATAATTTAGATGAAAATGATGTCGATGAAGATTATGTAGATCAATATGATAATCTAGAGGAATCTTGTTGCAAATCAGAATGTCTTGATGATGGTGTAGAAAATATTTCAAGGCCACTGTCCCAATGAAATTGGAATCCTTTAATATATGTTTTCCTCTAAATTCAGCTTGTGCAGTCCGCAAGTACAAGCCCCGTAGTCATTATGGGGATAACAAGGATAACTTTGAAGATGACACTAAAAATTCAGAGAGTCGTTTTTCCTATGATTCCTTTTGGATAGTTTCAAGCATATCTTGTTAGGTTTCCGAAAAAGGGGATGACACAGGAATCTCTTCCGACAAGCATGCTACTTCAAGAGAAGTTTCTCAATGAGAAGAATCCCCTCCTGGATGTCCCTTATTGAAAAGTTCCATTACAGTGAACAAAATTCTTTGTGCTAGAAGTGCAGCCAGAGAAATGTCTATGGTTGAATGGACATTGAAATTACCAGATAAATGTTCTCTGATTGCAGGAGACCTTTCAGGGAAAACAAATAATAGTCAAGCAGAGTGTAACAAGAAGAGTGAAACTGAGGCTTTAAATCATATAATTCTAACACAAAAAAAATATGTAGGGAGTGTTCCTACTTCCACACAAGCCATTGATCCTCGAGATGAAGAAAAATCCTTGATCCAAAGGTTACGACATGCCTGTAAAAATAAAACTTGTAAGGAATTTACATATCAAGAATTAAAATCTGCGACCTCTGGGTTTGCAACAGGGAACCTCATAGGAAAGGGAGGCTACAACAAAGTGTTCTAAGGGGTTCTTCGTGATGGGAAATTTGTGGAAGTTAAATAATTAAAATCTTCTAGAGAAGTGGAGGAATAAATTCTTTTGGAAGTTTAAATTACTCCTACCTTGCAACACAAGCACAATGTTTCTTTAATTGGTTACTTTGTTGAAGAGAAGACACACTTTTTCGTCTACAACTTGTTACCAAGAAGTGTACTTGCAATGAGGAATTATAATAATGGCATGGATATTATACGGGGTATGATGTCACCGCATTGGCGAGTACAATTTCTAGCTTGTAATATTTTTTGGGCCTTTGCAGCGAGCATAATTGGTGACCAGGTTTTTGTGTCAACCAACAGTGCGACTCAACTAGCGGTAATGCTCTCTTGTAAGGTCGACGAGGTTCGACCCGTTGCTATAGCCAATTGTGCACACACTACATGATTCAAAATAATGTGGTTCGTTAGCAACACGTTTGTGTCGAGGTTCCTCAGGCTTTAGTCCCAGTTTCGGTTGTACGTGACTATTGATACCTATTCCGCTTCATAATCTCATGTGCCCTTCATCCTTGAGAATGAAAATCTTGTTCTTGAGTAGGAGAGCTCCTTTAATAAGCTCTTTGGTGGTCATCGAAGAGAGCTCGTACTCACCTTTGAAAATATTGTCTTCTTTACTCATTGGTGTGGCCATTTTCACAGATGACAGGATTTGAACCAAGATGATGTCGATGCAACTGCGAGAGAAGAAATAAAGTACAGAAAGGGGCGCTACGAATGTCGCTTAAGGACTACCTTAACGAAGTATGATTTATGTGACGAAATGAATTGGCGAGCTCCTCTTGTGCCCATTGTGTCCATGCTAAGACCATCTTTGCAGAATAAATTTTGGTCGTCCGGGTGTTTCAATAAGTCACGTTCCTTTAAAATATATTCGCAACTATGTCTATGCAGGTCCTCCGCCATAGGAACCATATGTTCCATAACCCGTTTTCCAGTTCCTCTTCTAACATCACTGAACTGTTGACTGTGTTTTTCCAGGCAATTCCATGTGTGTGTTATTACCATCAATCCTCTGCCATTCCCTGCCGTCATTAGTCGTCCTTGCGTTAAAATCTGTGGAACCATGGGGAATGCCGATTGGAATAATCGTCTCAATTAAAATCACGCTTTAAGAATCGATATACATATAATAAAAATTATATATATATATATATATATATATATATATATATACTATATTAAAAAACTTATATAGTCATATATATAAATCGATTTATGTAAATAAATAAAAGTCATAATAATAATGATATTATTATTATTATTAAAAATTTATATATATATATATATATATATATATATATATATCGGAAGGAGAAATCGAAAAAAACATGGATTGAGGACAGTCTGCGAGTGAATTATACAGACGGAGGTAGCAGTCACTTCAAGTCACATATGCTGAGATGAAAACCGCAAAATGACGAAAATTGTCATCAATATAGCTTTGAGGACAAAGCTTTTGTAGAAAGGGGCAATGTTATGAATATAATTCATAACAAATAGAAGAAATAAATGTAAATAATAATCAAATGATGATTATCTTAAATAGTCATTAGTTAAGTGAAAAGGCATGCTAAAAGACATACCCCAATCATGAAAGGACACTTGCCTAGGTATATAAGCAGGGCCTCATTGTAACATTCATCATCACTTGTAAATTTTATATATAATAAATTATTATTACAAAATACCTCGTGTATTTTTACATTTAATTCAAGAAGCTATCATTTTTGTTGCTTCAGCTCCTGGATGTTCGCATTACTGCTTCTTCCTCCTGGGCCCTTAGAGCACAGTCGCCCTCTACCCACCCTGTCCCATGAATTGTCTATCTCAAAACCTCTATGGACTAGGATACCACTCAAAACTACTCCCTGAAAAATATACTCCATTATATGTGCCTGATTTGAGTATGAATGTTAGTTTTGCTGTGCTAATTTCATCTTCATATTTAATTTTCTTTTTTGATCTTATGCTTGATTTACTTACGTTTCCTTGTTGCTTATGTGTGTCAAACAGGGAAAATAAAGGAGTTTTATGAGTGAATTCAAGAGCATAAAGTATGAAAATAAAATGTTGAGCAACAAAAACAGAATACATAGAAAACCATCACAATTGATCCATCAAAACAGAGTTTTGATGAATGAGTTCACCCCTCCTGGGCTACACCTCCTTGGTCCAACTTCCATGGCTTGGGCCTCTGTATCAGCTCAAAAGTTCAAAAATTTCTATTTGCATTCACCTAAAGCTCCTAAAACATACTCCAATGAGTCCATAATTTAAAAATCTATCAGAAATGACTATTCATTCTCTCAATTTGGTCTTCAGTTGATCTAGGCATGGCTTTCCCTCCTGATGGCCTTAAGCTTATTTTTTCTTAAAAGTGAAAAAAATACCTTTAGAATTGCTCCTCTGCCTTTGAAACCTGTACCAATGGATTCAAAGCATGCAAATATTCTAGGAATGACTCTTCCTGAGCCAAAATTGGTCGAAAATTGCTTAAGATATGGTCAATTTAATTTTTCCCTAGAATCCTCCTCTAAATCTATAGAAGATTCCAGTTAGTGTAGAAAAAATAGGGATTCCACCGAAAATGACGCAGTTCGGTAAACCCTCCACTATTTAAATGGAGGGTTAATTAGAAATAAACTACAGTGATTAGCGGATAAGCATGGATTATCTGAGCATAAGCGCAATTTAACATAATCAGGTTTAATAATATTTAATCTCGGATTATTGTGATTAATCCGCATTTAGCAATAATCTTCGTTGTGTTGAATTTCCGCTCAGCCCATGGTCTTCACATGGTGGTTGCATGGGGAGGGGGCTGGACCCCTCCAAACACCCATTAGAGTTTTCATTGAAATTCAAATAGATGTGCCCTTCCATCCTTTACAAGGAACAATGGTGCGGGCTAGTGGTAATTCAGAGTACTAGTGCGAGGGAGGTCATGGGTTCGACCCCGACCTTCGCCCATCTGATATATATTTTTCTCCATCGGACTTTGTATAACCCAAATTTTAAATAAAATTCACCAAACCAACTTTCGGACTTTGGTTAATTTTCAATGTGCGCCAATATATATATATATATATATATATATATATATATATATATATATATATCAGAATTACCATATGTATTAACCACCATGCAGACTTTGGTATTACAAATTAATATGTCACCACCATGTAATATAAAATGTGGATTTACACCATATTTAAAATGAAATTTGAACCTTGGAGTTGGAGAGGGTCCACCAGAGGGGGCACGTGGCAGCCCTGAATACACCACGTGTCAGCCTTTGGTTGGCTACCCAACCATATAAAAAAAATTGAATTCAACCTTAGGAGTAGATATATAAAAAAAATTCACCCTCAAACCAATTCGACGAATCCTACTATGACACTTGTCATAGTTCAACTGGGCAAAAACTGACAAATATTCCTTGCATGCTCACCAAGCTGCCATGTCATCAACCTGTCACTGTTCTGCAATTTTTTAGCTATTTAGGAAAACAAACAAAAGGCTCTATCTACTTCATCCAGACTCTGTTTTCGATGAAACAAATTGCACCAGATTCTTGGCGAGGAGCTCTTCGCTGTCATTCAATTTCCATTCAATTATGAGAACTTTAATTTTTGAGCTTTTACACTGAGCACCTGAGCATTCCTCCCCACTAAAAGCCTTTTGGACCCCAAAATATCTTGGATTAATGATCATGTGGATGAGGGTAATGTTCCCTCACCCTTCCAGTCTCTATCCACTAAAATTTTCCCATTTTCATCAATTGGAACTTTTCACAAAAAGTTAAAATTTTCCTTGATTTTTGCGGCCTTCTCTTGCTGTCATTGATAATGTCATGCTGAATTCCCATGAATTTGTAGAGCAACAATATATTCTTGTAGAAACCATCTTGTTCCTACCTTGGTCATTAATCAAAGGAAACTTAAAAACTGTCTCACCTTGCACACTATCATCATGGTGATTCTTTACTGATATTACTTTGTACTTGCATCGACTCTTGACCAAGTATGTTTTCCATTTCCATTTACCTCTAGGAAACCAAAAACAAGCATTTGTGGAACCCATGCCTCTTTTTCAAAATGCTTTGTCGCTTTCTCTTTGACCTTTGCACTCTCTTGCATTGGCATCTTGTTTCCAACACTTCTCAACACTGATGTTGATTGTTGCAAATCTGTTACATCTTGTTCACCTCCTTTCAAAGGCAACATGTTAGAATCCTAAAACATATCATTAAAAGAATAAGCATATTTTTGAAAGGTTTGATTCAAAACAGCTCTATGTTTGATCATCAACAATGTCAAATTCTGACTTGCATTCACTATCCTCTTCATTTCTCCTACATGTTTAAGAGACAAACTTGTCTTCTTCTTATGCGCTCTAACTATGTACTCAATACCATATTTAAACAAGTGATACTTATTCTCATGGTGATGAAATAATTCTTTCCTATCATACAGATAAGGACTTCCCAATACAATACCCTATATCTCGAGCGACACCACATCAAGTTCAAATTCATCAAGAAAGTTTGAATTGATGGTGAATCGTAGTATGTACTTCCTTGTAACCTGCAAGTTTTCATTATTGAATATATACCCTAAAGGATAAGGTCTTGGATTTCTAACAGTTTCAAGATCTAGCTGCTTAACCAAGTCTTTGGAAATCATATTAGCATGTGACCCACTATCAAAAAGTGTGTCAATATTGGTATGTTTAGATATGACTCTAATATGGAAAATTTATATTCTTGTATCTTCATCTTGAGTGAAATTGGAAAAATTTGAAGAACTAGTGATTTCTATGTGTTTACCTTTCAAACCCATGGCTGTAATCTTTGTCTCATCTCCTGAATCTGACCCTAAGACATGTTCAACTATAACAACGATTTTCCCCTTTTCTCTGGCTTTCAATTTGTTTGGCTTCAACTCTAGATGAAGTTGCCAATAGTGGTATTCACCATGGCCAGTCTTTGAACATTTTGCATGTGATTTTTTCCTTCTCTCTTTTGACAGAGCTATTTCTCTTTCCTCTTCCATAAAACTTTCCCTTTCCTTTACCCTCATTATCACTTTTCTCATCTATGTTTTGTTTCCCTCTTGCTTCTAAGTGTGTGCCTTGAACACAAAACTCATTTATGTTTGTGGGATTAAACATGAGAATAGTGTGCCTAAGGTAATTGTGCAAACCCCCAATGTACTTTAACAAATTTTCTTGAGAATATAAAGTAATACCCAAAATAAGAGCTCTTCTCCTAAATTCATGAGTATAATCTTGCACACTTTTCCCATTCAACTATCTAAAATTTTTCCAATCCATAATAACCTTATTCATGTAAGCTAAGGGATATAATTTCCTTTTAATGGCAACAATAAAACTTGACCAAGACATAGAGATCTTACCGTAGTTTTTAATCTCTTCTTGAGTCCTTGCTTCCCACCATACAAGTGTAGATCCTTCCATCCTCAAAGAAGCCAATTGAATCTTTATGACATCTTCATGAAGGTTCTGAATCCTGCAGTACACCTCTAATTGACATATCCAATTGTCCAATATTTCTACATTTACCTCGCCATTATACATTAGAAGCTCAAATTTGACATCAAGTTTGAGTAAGGGTGTTTTTCCTCTTGTAGCTTTTGAGTGAGTGTGGGTGGTTTTTGTGGTGGAAGTGGAAGATGATGGTGATGGTGATGATGAGGATGATGAAGATGGTGGAGATGGAGGTGGCTTTCCTCCACTACCCTTTGAACTATTCTCTTCATCCTTCTTATCATCTGAAGTTCCTTCTCCATGTGGAGGCTTAAAACCTTCTCCTATCATCCCAACAGTAAATTCTTCAAACATAATTTTAACCATCCTCTTTATGTCATTGAAGTCTCTCTTCACATTATCTTCTTCTGAATGTCCTTCTCTTTCTCCAACACCTAAAACGATGGCTATGGATTCAAGCTTAGCTTCTCATACTTGTACCTCTTCAATCACCTCAGCTTCTTGTACAACTTGTACCTCCTCAATCTCAGCTTCTTGAGACAAAACTTGAGGTGCTTCAAGTGCAGTTGCGAGTGGAACTTTGGGTGAAGATGGTGCTCTTGTAGCTCTCCTTCTTTTGGTCTTAATCTCAAGACTTGCAACCAAAAATTTCCCTTCACCTTTCTGCAACTTTAACCTTGTCAGCATCACAAATTTTCAACCATTAAACTTGCACAAAACTCAAGCAACTATCAAGCAAATAACCTTGCCTTTCAACCAAGCTCTGATACCAACGTTATTTGAGTATTAATGTTAGTTTTAATGTGATAATTTCATCTTTATATTTAAAATTTATTTTTTGATATTATGCTTGATGTACTTAGGTTGTCTTGTTGCTTATGTGTGTCAAACAGGTAAAATAACTGAGTTTTATGAGTGAATTCAAGAGAATAAAGTATGAAAATCAATTTTTAACAATAAAAACAAAATACACAACAAACTATCACAATTGATCCATCAACACAAATGTTTGATGAAGGGTTTCACCCCTCCTATGCTACATCTCCTTGGTCCAGCTTCCATGGCTTGGGCCTCTGTATTAGATCAAAATTGAAAAAAATTATATTTACATTCACCTACAGCTCCTAAAACATACTCCAATGAGTCCAGAGTGTCAAAATCTATCACAAATGACTATTCATTCTCTTAGTTTTGTCTTCAGTTGATCTAGGCATGACCTTCCCTCTTGGTCGCCCTAAGCTTCCTTTTTCTTCAAAGTGACAAAAACACCTTTAGAATTTCTCCTTTGCCTCTACAACCTATACCAATGGATTCAAATCATGCCAATCTGCTAGGAATGAATCTTCCTGAGAAAAAATGGGTCGAAAATTGCTTAAGATATGGTCAGTTTATTTTTTTCCCTAGAATCCTCCTCAAACTTTGGAGAAGACTCCAGCTAGTGCAGAGAAATTAGGGATTCCATTGAAAATGGTGGAGTCCACTAAACCCACCACTACTTAAATGGAGGATTAATTAGAAATAAACTGTAGTGATAAGCGTATAATCATGGATTATTTGTGCATAAGTGCAATTTAACATAATCGGGTTTAATAATCTTTAATCCTGGATTATTGTGATTAATCCGCATTTAGCACTAATCTATGATGTGTTAACTTTCCGCTCCGCCCATGGTCTTCACAGCATGGTTGTATGGGGAGGGGGTTGGCCCATGGGGCTAGCCCCCTCCAAACCCTCGTCAGAGTTTTCGTTGAAATTAAAATAGATGTGGTCGCCCATCCTTTACAAGGAACAATGGTGTAGGCCAGTGGTAAGTCGGAGTGCTAGCGCGGGGAAGGTTGTGGGGTCGACCCCGACCTCCGCCCATCTAATATATATTTTGCTCCACCAGACTTTGTATAACCCAAAGTTTAAATAAAATGCACCATAACAACCTTCAGACTTTGGTTAATTTGCAATGTGCGCCGATATATATATATAGTTCAGACTTACCATATGTATTAACTACCATTTAGACTTTGGCATTGCAAATTAATATGCCACCACCATGTAATATGAAATGCGGATTTACACCATAGTTAAAATGAAATTTGAATCTTAGAGTTGGAGAGGGTCCACTAGAGGGGGCATGTGGTGGCCCCTGGCTGCACCATGTGTCAGCCTCTGGTTGCCTACCGATCCATATATAAAAAAATCGAATTCAACCTTAGGAGCATATATATATAAAATTTCACCTTCAAAAAAATTTGGAAAATCCTGCTGTGACACTGGGAAAAAATTGAAGAATATTCCCTGCATTGCATTTTGACTGGGATGCCATGTCATCAAGCTCTCATTGTTTTGGGTTTTTTTTTTAGTTTTTTAGGAAAACAAACAATCGGATTTATCTCCTTCATCTAGAGTCTGTTTTTGACGAAACGAATTGTGCCAAATTCCTGGTGACGAGCTCTTCGCTGTCGTTCAATTTCCATTCAATCCTAAGCACTTTCATTTTTGAGGTTTTACACTGAGCACCTGATGAGTGCCCTTTTTTTATTCTAATTCAAGAAAATATGACTATCTACCCGGATTGGCACATGGTTTCTTTCGATTCCATTGGTCTATCTGGTGGTTTGGCTTCCCTCTGGGATCCTAGATGGGCTACATTCAAAGCGTAGCACTTATTTTTTGGTATATTGTTCTCTGATTACATCAGGTGTTTTCCGTCGTGGATACATATTCTAAATTTATATGCTCCATATGCCGATCTTCGGGTATTATGGGATATAGTGGAGGTATGCGACATACTAAATGTTAGCACATTAATTTTGGTGGGGAATTACAATGCTACAATCCTTGGACAAGAATTATGGGGGACTGGGTGTTGAAGGGATCCTCTCGCTGACATATTATCCCTTATTTTCTCTACATATCACCTTTGGGATATCTTAGCGTGCCCACTCTCCCCGACTTGGTTCAATGACCATGCAGGGACATAACTTATTGGGAAGCGACTAGACTGGTTCCTTGCAAAAGAAAACTTGGTTGATCTCTTTGGGATCATGCGATCAAAGGTGTTGAAAGTGAATATATTTGATCACCTGCCTAGTAAAATTAGAGACATGATGTGCTATGCAGAGGTATACCATTCAAATTCAACCATGCCTGGCTAACTGATCAGGGGTTCACCACATTTGTCTCATATTTTTTAAAATCACATCGCTGCAAGAGGGATCTCTCTCCTAGTCTATACCTTTTATCTCTATTGTCTGAATTAAAGCAACAGGTTCGTAATTGGGAGCGAGGGAAAAAGGTAGATCACAAGCGAGAGCTTTTGTCCATTGCACATGAAATGGAAAGTATGATAGAAAATTTGGATTGTTACGCTCTGTCACCTGGCTATTGGGAGAGATTGAAGGTCTTGGAGCTTTGCAGGAGATAGATATTACAAATCCAGGAAACCACTTGGACACTCAAGAGTAGGGCCACTTGGTTGAAGGATGGTGACCAAAATACCAAATATTTTCACTGAATGGAAAACAAACGCAAAAATGGAAACACCATTTGGTGTGTTTGAGGCTAAGAGGGTGGTCTGGTGCATAGGACAATAGATATAAAATGAGAGGCAGTTCAACATTTTAAATATTTTTTTTCAAAAATATTGGATGATAACATTGAAAATAAAATTTTGGGCATCGTGGGATACCCACAGATGTTTGATATGGCTGATAAAAATAGGATATATGGCCCTGTTAGCTCAAAGGAAATTCTCCAGATATTGAAAACATTTGCAAAGGACAAGAGTCTTGGTCCTGACGGATGGACAGTCAAATTATTCCTATTTTTTTATGAGCATATTGCGCAAGACCTTTTCAATATGGTGGATGAGACCAGGTTACTGGGGCATATATCGAGATCTATCAATTCTACATTCATAACATTAATCCCGAAAAAATTCGGACACACAATCCTTCCTGGATTTCAGGCCCATTTTGTTTTGTAACATCATGTACAAACTCATCTCCAAGGTTATTGTGGAGTGCATTAAAGGCATCCTCTCGATGCACATCAGTTGGGAACATTTTGATTTCCATCACAATAGATTGATACATGATGTTGTGGAAATTTCTCAGGATACCATACACTCGATCCACACCAAAAATATGGAGGCCGTAGTGATGAAACTTGATATGTTTAATGCATATGACTGTCCGGACTGGGCCTTCCTTAGAATCACATTGTTGAAGATCAGACTTTCAAACCCAATCATTGAATGGATTATGGCTTGCGTCACGGGGCCACATTTTGTTGTATTAATAAATGGATATCCCTTGGATTTTTTTGGAGCGATTCGAGGCCTCCGACAGGGGTGTTCCCTTTCTCCATTATTATTCATCCCGGTGATAAATTTTTTGAGCCATAAAATTGGGGAGGCATCTGCGGATGGCCGATTCAAAGGGGTTCGTATCTACCCAAACATTTCCGCGACACAAAATCTATTTTTTGATGATGTTCTGGTATTTGGTATGTTGTCTAGGATACTCTGGCAGAATCTCCATCACATTTTGGGTCACTTTGGAAATGTGACAGGTCTACAACGTAATGATGGTAAATCTATTATCTTATACTCTACTAGAAACATGGAGCACATTATGGACATTGCAAATATATTCAATTTTAAATATCAACCACTGTTGGCAGGTTTGACTTAACTGGGTTTCAAGTTGAAGTCTATAAAATACAGGAATGATGATTGGAAATGGATGTTAGATAAACTGAAAAATAGGATCTGTACATGGACCCATTGATGGTTGTCGCTCAGGGGTAGATATATCCCGGTGCAATCTATATTGCAACAAATAGGGACATATTGGAATTTTCTATTTTGTATACCTACTGAAATTATTCAAAAATATAATGTTATCTTGGCTAATTGCATTTGGGAAGGGCAAAGTATGACTGGAAAATACCAACTTACTAAATTGGAAAACATCATTGTTCCAAAAGAGGCCGGAGGTTGGGGATTATTGGATATAAGTATCTTGGGTAAGACACTTCTCTTAAAATATTTGTGGCGTAGTCTACATACATAGGGTTTGTGGTGAGACATTATACTCATGAAATACCTGGACAATAGGGATATTATCTCCTAGTACAGGAGGGGTACTCTTGGGAATTCTAGCAGCTCATACATATGGAGGGGTCTACAATCAGTTAAGACACTTTTCCTACAAAATATTATATGGAGTTTTGGAAACGGTACAAAAATCATCATTGGGTCCGACCATATAAAGGAAGTGTCTGGGCCACAACATTTATCAGATCACTTATTACATAGTTTGCATGCTCGGGGCTACTTCTTCCTCTATCAAATCATCGGTACATGGCACAAAATCACATTGATATGGAGATGTGTCAAGGACATAAATATCCCTGTGGAGCTACACGCTAAATGGGATACATACATCCAATCACTCAGATAAGCGAGATTATGCACTGGGAGGGAGATAGACTGTATTACTTGGGATGGCACATTGAACACAAAAGGGGCGGTGGTCGCATACTTATATGGGGGTATTATCTATAACTCTTGGGGTTTGAAAATATGTTGGTTCAAACAGGTATGGAAATTACACATTCCCTATAACATTAATTTGTATAAATCGCTTGTGTGACGAATTAAAAATCTCACTTGGGAAAATATCCGCAAGAGGGGTCTACAGGGTGGTCTGGGAGACCTAAGTGTTGTAATGATACTAAAAATAATTTCCATCTCTTTATTGTATGTCCTACTACTTATTTGGTCTGGTAGGGCATCTTTCAGTATTTGAATATGTCGTACATAAACTTCTCCCACATACAGGAATGCTATTCATGGTGGATGGAGAGGGATGCAAAACTTAAAGCAGTTCCATTTTATACCATATGGGAAATCTGGAAAGCCCATAATGCACTTATTTTTTAGGGTCTTCAGATTAATATTGATCACATAATTCAAAATATCACTACTTGGATGGATGGATTCACACTGGTCCAAATACCTCCTCGTGCTCATTCTCATCGATCCAAGGAGCACCATCTTCTATTTCTGGCTAGCTACTTTTATGGGGCTTCACAGGGACACATATGCAACCGTGGTGTTTGGTTACAACTGAATCACAACACATAGTATAAAATTCACTGGAATGATGATCTGGGTACAAATATGAGGGCAGAGGTTCTCGTGCTATGGAGTCTTCTTTGGTTTGCTCAACATTTATCCCTGGATACATTACATGTTTATGGTGACTCATAGTTTATTATACAACACATTGACAGGGGATCAGACTTCTCACTACCACTTATATTGGCTTGGATGGATCGTATATATGCACTCAAAGATACATTCAATTCCGTACACTTCATTCACATATATCAGGAGCAAAAACGGGGCTGCATATTCACTGTAAAAAAAGGGCATCATCGTTGCGTTTGGACACATTCAATATGTTCTGGTGTCTGATGGGTAGACATGGGCTGAGGGAAATATCACTATGACATGAGTTCCATTTTATGCTTGTAGACATGCACACATGTTTTTTTGTTTTTTGTTGTTGTTTTTCTTTCCAATGTTAAGCTGAATTTGGACAATAGACCTCAAATTGGATACTCATATATGACTGAACAATGAAATACTTACTATATTATGTATGATGGTTTTTATAAATGTTACAAACATCAACATCGAGATAAAATCGACAAGGGTTCGGAAAACCAAAAAATCGTAAAAATGGTGAAAATATCGGTAAAAATTGGCAAACATTGTCAAAATTAAGATACCATAAAAATATCTTTAAAAATAAACAAACTTCAGTTAGACAAAAAAATCGTGATTTTGAGATAAAATCGAGATGTTATCGAGATACTCATAACACTGGTTTTTATTTCTATATTTCTATATTTTGATGGTTGAATTTTTTTTCGATATATGTACTGCTACATTATATACAACAGGTTTTTTTCTATCTAAATGGAAAGAAAAATAAAGAAAGAAAGAAAGAAAGAAAAGAAAAAGACTAACAAAAAAGATAAAGTGTGGAACAAAACTATAAATAAATACTAGACAAAGAGATTTCAACAACCAATAGAATGATGCCTTTCATGCATATGTACTTATAGCTCCTCCATGTTCTAATGAAAGCCAAATAATCCCATTTGACTCCGAGAGACTCGAAAAATAAACATGATATTTTCCTGAATGATTTAAAGATGATGCACTCCTTTGACCATGTAACTTTGGAAAAGCGGTTATTCCTAAATATGTTGTCTATCATAACTAGACGAAGAAAATCCCCCTCTCGTCAACATGATCTACCAATATTGTACTAGGAGTTGATCCGAAGATAGCAACTCTTTAACTCCTAAAACAATATCAGCTCATAGAAAAACAGGAAACTGGAACTATTAAAAATAACCATGAAAGAAACCAGTCTGAGCATGCCCATTTGAATTGCAGGCACCCATGAAGGCAAAGAACACAAAATAGCTCTGTAATTTCACAAAAATGAAGGGCCTCAATATACAGAGGTATTTGAACCGTATCATTTAATGATCTCTGGCAATATATACTAACATAAAGTGGATAGTACCCTACTTGTTGGGAAAAATCTTACTTCAATTGTGATAAATGAACATGGAACACTCATTTACACATCATTTAATGTTCTGATTTTTACACTATTAAATTTAAGTAACTTAGCATACTGAGCATTAAATGCCCATGAATAATTGGTCAAGCATACATTTCAGTAGACTATACGAATTTGGAACATAAATCAATGATAGTAAACTACGTTTGAAGTCCAAAAGTTATAATTCCTTCTAATTCCTAGGGATATCTCCAAGACCAAGAATCAAATTGTGGAGTCCAAGGATTTCGTAGGAAAATAGATTTCACCAAGGTATGCTGCCAAACTCCTTGACCCAACTCCAGCTAGTCTTGTTGAGTGAATGGAAATCGGTCACTCTGCCCCTCAATTCATTTGGGTGGTCAATGGTTTCATGAGTAGGAGAGTAGGAGAAAATTCAAGCATTTTATAAAATCTATATTACCTTAGAATAGATTTATCTAATTCATGGATCTAACATGAGCTGAGAGGGATCAAATTTATTTTGTTGCAAACTTATTTTTGAGTGCAAAAAAAATGTTAATTTTTTACTAATTACACATAGCCTTCACACAAGGTTTAATACAAACGCATTTAATTAAGTATCTACCAAGAGCCTAGAAATGTATCAAAAAAAAATTACATGTCACTTAATCCATTTAGTGATTGGTACATATGTTATTAATATAAATCTATAGTAATAATTTTTCATTTCATAAATTGTATATTTTTATATTTTATCATTATTAATATTTTATATTAAAAATTGAATGAGTTACACATTTTCCTTTTATTAAGAAGTAAATACTCTACTTTACCTTTAATTAAATTTTCTTTTCTAGCTAAGGTTAACATTAATACACACGCATATATATAAAAACATATCAAAAAATATTAGTTAATATGAATATTCAAACAATTTATTTAAGTTCCAAAGGGGGAATCTGTGATACTACCTCAACAGACTTTAAAAATGCTCAGATTTTAAGTACTCAAAATGTGGAACAAAATAATACTCTTTTATTGAATTTATCAGGATGGATTATAGATATTCCTTACAGACTCATCTGTTCTTTTACTGAGATCGACTGTGATGGAATTTATCAGAATTTGCTTCTTAATAGATAAGAAAGCTTACTAAAAGCTCCTGGCCGAATCACAGACTCAGTCTCCGAACTATAACACAACACACATATGTATAGACCTAAAAATCCGACCACTTTAGGTTCTTACCAGTGCTCGCACACTGATACGCAGGCTTCTCGGATTTACTTAGACAGATAGAAATTGATAACTTCTTTGTGATGCAAGCAGTTCATACTTTCATCCGCAGATGCAGAGCAGGAAGAACTGAGATCAATCTCAGTCTCAAAAACCAAAACTCTACGACTCACTATCTCACAACCTAACAGACTCACTATCTCACAACCTAACAACCGATGCTGAAACAAATGAGCCTTACTCTCCTTATATAGGAATGGAGAAGGAAGCATCTAATAGTTGGCCTTATCATACCGAAAGAATATTTTTACAAATCAATTTGTCGGAGAAATGTGGGGTCAAACCCCACCAGATGTCAGAGAAGTGCACCGAGTCTCTCATGAAATCGAATATTTGTACAAAAGGGACATACAAGACACAACATAGTGGATGATTTTTACTACAGAAAGCCCACGAGAAAATTGTTCATCATCATTATTACATAGAGGATGCTTTTACCGGAAAGCCCTTGGAAAAACCGGTCACTGTAAGTCCGTGACTAGACATCATTATAAACAGTGGAGGCTTTTTGCAAGGAGCCCACTAGAACCTTATAATGGGGTGATTTCTAGAAATCTAAATCTTTTGTATAATGCTTCATCCCATGTTTTTGTATATATTCTCCGGACTATCATAGGTTTTCGCAATACAATCTGATGCTTGATCTTAGTCATGACAAGCCATTCATGGTGTCGTTTCATGTATTTCTCCAGTATATCATATTCTGAATAATTATTCAGGACTGCTATAGTTCTGCAAGGAGAATGAAAACATTCAATATTAAAACATTTATCACATTCTGACTGATAGGCATACTCAAAGTAATGTGGATCAATGGCAGTTTTGTTGACTCCATAATCATCCCACCATATTTGTAATGATCACATTGTTGATTTCGCTACATGATCCATGTAGGCCCAAATTTTACTTTGGTGTAATTAGTCTCATCCTTCCCATCAACATTCATGATGTCCCACCACAGTTTCTTATAGTTTGTGATACAAATTTCTTCTACTGCTTCCTTCGACCCAGATCATAGAAATATCATGAAAAATACTTCCCAAGGCCTCTTCAGCATTATGTGATGCACTCATGCTTTTGGAGTAGATCATGTCATGTATCCATCTACTTCCTTTAGGATACAATTTTCTTTCAGGAACATAATGCTGTATATCTGAATGTGGCTGAAGATTTGCATCTAACACCTTTGTGTTACGCAATTGCCAAGTTGGAATGGCATGCAATTCCATTCATAATGGCCTGCTAGCACACTGAATGTGGTATTGAATTTTTTTTCTTGTTTTATAGCCACCTGCCAAAATCCAGATTTCATGTCAAATTTAGAGAAGATTTTGGCTCCTGGAATTCTAGCCAACATATCTCCCTTGTGGGGAATTGGATAGGTATTGACAAGGTGAACCTGAGTAGTCTTGCTGAACTTGTCATGCATGAAAATCATCATCCTAGGACTAGAGAAGCACCTCCATCTACTTCTATGAGTCCATGTCCAAACCCAAAATTCTCAAACATTCCTTTTCCTCATGAGTCTGATCATGTGTTGATGATGAATGAATTAACTTCATTAGAAAATGAAGATCCAAGACTGACAAAAATGTTTAGCAGAATGAGGCCACCCAACATGCCCAGATATGGCCTAGGCTACCTTGACCAGATGGACAACCTAATTCCAAGTTTGAGATTTATTTCTCTTCCTAATGATTGCAAGAAGCCATCAGTTCCAGAAATGCATAAGTTCTTCTCTATAATGAATGGTTGTGAACAACACAAGATAGATACCCAATGGATGAAAGCTATGTTAAATTGGGATCTAATCACACATATCTAAATATTTTATTTATTATTTGAAGAGTGAAAGTGAAATATCAACAACTGAGTTAATTGTTTTGTTAGTGTATTTTTAATTGTTTATTTATATGGTTATTTAATTTTTGTTTTTTTTTTGGTTTGGAAAATTGTTTTTATTATTTTTTTAAGGACATGACATACTTACACATGTCTCTCATACTGGATTGTAGAATGAGCCTCTTAGCTCAATAATATTGCATTAGATCATGTCATTGCAAATAACTTAGGGAAGTTTTCAAGGTCGAAACAAATAGATCATATCACTGTAAATAACTTAGTGATTGCAAAGGGTGATTGTGGCGCAAGTTGGAAATTAGTTTAAATTTGAATTGGATGTGAGTGGTTTAATGTAATAGTTATTAATTTAATATTTATATCAATTTAAATAAATAAACAATTAATCATTTTTAGAATGAGATATATGTTTTGAAAATAAAATATGTGAAAATTTAAAAAATAACTATTTCAATCCTTGCTACTCCCACATATGCATAAGGGGTTAATCGGCGAAAATTCTCAAGAAGATTTTAGAAGGTCCAAATGGATGAGGAAGTCAAACCCTCAACCCTAGATGGCTACTGGGCTTTGTGTCAATGATTTGGGTTGCAAAAGAAACATAATGAAAGGAAAGAAAGGAAATGGAATACATACACAAAAAAATATAGCATAGAGCACAATAATATAGTGAAAACCCAACTTATATTAATAAATAAAATAGTAGAATATTGTAGAACAAAAATTGGCTAGAATGGTGGTAGTTTAGTTCTCAATGGAGAGATATGGTGGTTATTCTCACTCGCAAAAAAAATTACAAGAGTCTAAAAGAATGTTCTTTAAATAAAAAACCGTAAAGGTTCAAGACCCTAACCCTAGAAGATGAAGCACTAAAATGTTTGAGAGCCCTAAGGTGGTTTGTTAGTACATCAACTTGACAGGGAGTAACTTTTGCATACAATATTTATTTGTGGCACACAATGGCTCATTGGAGAGAACTAGTTGGGGATTAAAATTTTTGGCTAGTGACATGGAATTCCATGCCAACCCGTGACCCCAAAAATAGCTAAAAGACATTGTGTAGGGCCTCAATAAAACCCCAGAAGTCTGGGACTTGAAAAACTATAGAAAAATTACCAAAAAGACAGAGAATTGTCGAGTCATTGGAAAAGTTGGGTGGCCACTGATATCCACCTGTATCAGCCCCCCAAGAAGAAATGGTCTCCATTACATCACGTTTCCCCATCAAAATAGGAAACTTCTACTAAATTTGGTTCCCAATTAGGCACTTACCTTGGTAAAGAAGTTTTCCTACTTTGACAACTTGGTATAGATGTGATGCGGGAGCATCAACACTAGTTGTACCATTTTGTTTAGGCCCCAAAAGGGGACATGTAGATTCTAGGGGCAGGTCTTATTTTCTTCAATTTATTTGTATAAATTAGAGTTAGACGGATTTTATTATAAATCCAATTGTCCTGATTCCAAAGGAACATGGATTGTCAAGCTATTAAGATATTTTGAAGTAATTCTTTGTAAATATTCACAAGTGTTTAGCTTAGTTGTTTGGTAGTTTTGGAGAGATGTCCAGTTTCTTGTCTTGGAGAGATATTTTTGTAAGATCTCAAATGCCTAAATAATCAACAGATTTAGAATATTTTAGTGTTCTCATTTAACACTAACAAGCCAAACATAGAACACAAGGGGATCTAAAATAAATGCAACCTTTATTTATACTATTAACTGAAGAAAATACTAAATTCCCATTCAAATTCTGAGCCCCTACAATGGCATGCACGACTGCTCATCAAAATAGGAGACAAAGATTGAAGCACAATCGTGGACCCAGGATGGATCCACCAGAAAAATCATACTCACGGGGTTTTCGTCCCTGGGATCAAACTAAAACTGGCTACGCCAAGTTCTCAAGAAAAAACACAATAAGATAGATAAATTTGGATGATCTAAAGGCCTAGCTCCTATCCCCTTTTATAGGTTTGATGGACTCTATATAAGCCTTATTTTATTATTTTCCCTCGAAAACAAAGGCAAATACCATGGGAAGATCCCATGGGAAAATACCATGGTAAACACCATGGGAAAATTATATTCATTTTGAATATATCAAGAAAAAGGAATATTACATATCCTCCTGCCCAATGATTTCTTGCCCTCGAGCAATCCACTTCAATCCACAAAAAAAGCATCTGTATATTGATACCAAGATCCCATACAAAACAGTGTGTTATTCCACGCGTCCATGTTAAATGATCCTGAATGGATCCTTTGATACCTGGATCCAAAACAAGCCTCCGACCAATCTTGTCCTCAATAGATTCACTTGGATCCCAATGCCACCTAAGTCCTGGGACTTGTGGGTTATGATACCATCTCGGCTCTCCATCATTGCATGTGCCTAAGGGCCCCTGTTGTGATATGCCCTTGGATAAAAGTGTCCTCCTAAGAATCATCCCATCAATAGAGTACTAACTCATAATCTCTCGCCAAACCATGTTGTGGGAATGATGAATACCTGCACATGTAACAAATATACTATACTAATGTTGCTCGATGCCCCGCTCATGCTGCTCCACCCAATCACTCAACATGATCCATTGGGAGAAATTTGCCCTGTTTTCCCCAATGTACTGTAGAAGGCTGCTCTGGAACTCTCGACTGTACTCCTCTTATTGCCTTGTGAGGGACTTGAGTCATTCCTCAACACTAGACAACTTGGTCGTTGACTTGGCACATACCCCTATGAGCTCCTCAATTTTCCTATTCTCATATAAGATAGTGTGTCAAATTTTCCAGACTCTCTACTTCAACATCATAAGGTATGTATTGAAATGCATGATATTTTCCTGAAAGTCCTCGACAGGAAATTCTGGTGCCTTGCTGAATGCCTTTGTATCTATCATATATCCAGCTTGAACCTTTGACAGACTCTCTAGAAATGGCTCATCCTACATACTATATTTGTCATGTGACCCCTCATGGTCATGTTCATCATGTCAGTTTATTACTATTGGCTCCTTACTTGATTCCTCTTGAATTTCCTCTTCATGGCCTTCTCCACATGTGGGGACAATATGTTTTTCACCCTCTCTAATTGTCAAACATGGATGTATTGGTGGACTGTTATCTAAACTTGATTGTCCACACTCTTTATGGACATCCTCTTGGATATCTATGGACTCACTTGTACAAGAGGCGATCACATTGTTAGGAGGAATTACTTCCTTCCTTTCCCCACGTACTTTGTCAAGTTGATTGATTATCATCGAATTGTCCTACAAGTCTCTCTGAAAAACATTGTGTTGTTGCTCACCATTTGTACTTGATTGCTTGGATCCTTCGTGGGTGCTATCCTGAAAACCGATAAACCCAACTATATATGAATCCCCATTATCTGAAGGAGTCTCCAACTATTTTACCCTTATTGTCTCCTTACCACACGGACATGAATGGTTAAGTTCCCAAGGTCCCTTGCAAATAAAACATAGTCCTCTCCTTCTTAGTTCATTCTTGTTGCGGCTTTTACTACCATTTTTCTTGATTCCTTCATTAATCCTCTTCAGCTCCTTCCTAGTCAACACTCTTCTAAGAAATTTTATGTTTTGCATGACCAAATTTTCGACTAGATCATAGGCAATTGATGATACAACTAGTTTATTTCTCCAAATGATCAAAAAATTTTGGATCTTAGTATCTTACAGATTTAAGCATATCCTTCTAAAAACAATGACATAATTGTTGATTTTTGTAGCATCAGAAAGTGTTTTAAATCTCAAATTTTGTGGAGAGACTTAGACACTGGTATTCCAAAGAACCCATAAACTGTTCATGAAAATTCCACTCGGTTAATGTTTTATTAAAATAATTAATTATTTGAATGGGGACCATAAGTCTAAACTTAGGGAAATTAAATAATTAAAGGGCATTAATAAAACATGAGTGAGAACGATCTAGAAAACAAAGATAATTCATGTTATAATATTAGCCGTGATTAGAGATATAATCTCAATCATTGATGTCTAAATGAGAAAATATAAAGGAGGACTTGAGGTCCATTTTGAAAGACACACCAAATTCATCTAGAGTTCGAAAATTATGGGGCGGGATTTGTCGAGAAATTCGAGCTAGAGATCTGAGCAGTGAGGGGCAAAGATAACATCTAGAGAGGAAGTAATTTTCTTATTTAGTGGATCATCAGTCAGAGAAAGGCCTAGGTGATATAACCGATACAACACTGAAGAAAGAAAGGCTAATGCAATGACTGCGTAGGGCTCACGCAGAGATAACATAGAGGCAGAGGAGGGTTTCTGAAATTTTTCTTGTAGATTAGATTTGGAGGCCGGGACCTGGAAAGTGACACTGGGAGGTTGTTCCTCAGGGTCCATAGAGGAAAAAAAGACTTGGTTGGGGTTGAATGTTGAGCCTGGAATGGGGTGACGTAGATGCTAGAAGCTCCAGCGCTGGGACTGCATAGAGGATGCATAGTGCCTCCCTAGGGCAGGGTTTTCTTCATCCAGATCAACCAGGAGCTTAGTGATTGAGTGAGGTAAATCCTCACAAATTATTTTGCCAGTATTTCTCTTTGTAACTGAATTACCCTAAGTGTATTCAGAGATGTATTCAAACATTTCTACTGCTTAATAATAAAACCCTCAGATCTGCTGCACCGATTTTCCCACATTGGGTTTTTTCGAGGACTTAGTCCAAAATAAAGGTTTCATATGTGTGATTGATTTCCTTGTTCCTTTTCCTTGTTTCAGAATCATGAGTATTATAGTTTAGGCTACTTCAGTGATTTCTTCAATATTTCATGTATGATTCAGAAATAATTGTGTAAAGTAAATTACATAATAGAAGAAGTAATCCAATTGGTTGTAGTAGGATTCCTTAGATTCTTGAGATCTAGGAATTTTCATATGGTATCAAAGGATTGATGTGAAACAGGAAAGAACGGATCTAAATTCAGAAGTGAAGGTTGTTTCTGCTGCAGTGTAGCAGAACAAATCCATTGAAGGATTGTGCAATTCGAGCTAGGAGGGCTAATATTTTCATGGAAGTCTCTCTCTGAGTGAGTCAACAAAGAGAAAGGGCTTCCAGATCAAGCTCTTGCTGTGGGAGAGGGAGTAGTGCAGAGCCTCCACGTAGAAGATAGAGGGACGCACTTTTCTGAAGCTGTTGCTGGGAAGAAAAGCGTCAGAAGGAGTTAAGAGCACATATTGAGGGAATTCTTCCTCAGTGATTTCCTAGCCGAGGAAGTCAACATTTCTCAATTATTTAGCAGTAGAGGAGAAAAATAACTTACAACTCCATCAGGGAGTGTGTAAACCTGCTAGGAGCTGCATAGTACGGAGGAAGGGGGAGTAGATTCAACAGATTTCGACTGATATGTCATCTCACAGACTTCGTGATCAGGATTAGTTGGAGGGTTCCTCCAACTATATGACATGGAAGGAACGATATCAATTCCTTCTGGATGAAAATGATTCGAAGGAGTTCATGGAGAACGTGGTAGCTATTCCTACGGATGCGGATCAACTCAAGAAGTACAAGGCAAAGAGGTTGCTCCTTGATGGTGTCAAGGATCACATCATCTCACATGTGGCTAGCAAGGTTACTACCAGAGAGATCTAGGTAGATTTGCATGACCTATATGAGGTATCTTCTGTGCAGCGGAAGTTGTACTTAGAGCAGAAGCTTCGTATGATCTAGATGCGGAAAGGAGAGCGTGTGGCTTCATACCTTATGCAGTTTCAGGAGATTTTAGATCAGTTGTCGGCAGTAGGTGCTACACCTACAACTGTAACCATGGTACGAATGGCCCTTAATGGTGTCACGGGGGAGTGGCAAGTGTTTTTCCAGAGCATACTAGGATGGGAAACATTACCTAATTGGGAGTAGTTGTGGTTAGCGTTTCAAGAGGAAGAGATGAAAAGAGACCTCATCAAGTGAAAACTTGATGGAAGCAGTGGAAGCGGATCGAAATCCATGGAGGAAGAGGAGAACACAAACCTTGCATCGAAGGGACAACAGGTGCAACGAAAACCAAAGCATGACGTTTCGAAGGTCAAGTGCTTCAGATGTGGCGAGATGGGCCACTATGCATCTCAATGTCCTTTGAAGAAGAAGGACAAAGATGAGAAACATGACCTGAAGGTTGCATCCGTGAAAATTGAGTAGGATGAGTTTTCCATGAGTGCTCACGCTTCTCGAAGAGAGAAGTGGGGTGATATTGAACTGTAGTTCACTCCGAACTTCAGTTGGGAAGGATTCTTGAGGAGCCCACCTCATGGATCATTACCTTACTATAGGAGCCCATGATTAGCAGTAGCGGGATGGAGGAGTTTTAGTGAGATCCAAGGAGTGATGGAGAAGGTAGTGCAGTGGGTAGCAATGCCTATTTCTAGAGCAATGAAGAGCAGAGCAACAATAGCATAGCAGTAGCAGCACAGTGCATAGGAGTGCAAAGTAGCAGCAATGTAGTGCATCAAAGGGACAACACAATAGTTACCAGCATTTAGAGTCTTCAACACCGAGGTGCATCCACTGAACACTTGTTTAATCTTGGGTGAGTTCATTTGTTTCTCTCAGTAGCTGAGTTGCAATGTAGATGCAGTGTTAGCAATGCCCGTGTTAGCAACATAGTATATGCAACACTCGCGAGGGATTTGTAGTATAGATGCAACAATAGAAGTGGAAGTGTCATGGGAAGTATTACAGTGGAAAAAACAGTGGTTGATGGACTTCAGCAACACAGAGGATGCTTTAGGCTTAGAGCAATATGAAACATGCATAATTTCTATAACACTTTCCTCGCTAAGAGGGAGTGTTTATTTTTGTAGAATCGGAAAGAGTTCTAAGTATCAAATTTTGTGGAGATACTTAGACACTGGTATTCCAAAGAACCCAGAAACCGTTTGTGAAAATTACACTCAGTTAATTTTTTATTAAAATAATTAATTATTTTAATGAGGACCCTAAGTTTAAACTTAGGGAAATTAAATAATTAAAGGGCATTAATAAAACATGAGTGAGAATGATCTAGAAAAGGAAGATCGAGTCATGTTATAATATTAGCCGTCGATTAGAGATCTAATCTCAACCATTGATGTCTCAATGAGAAGAATATAAAGGAAGACTTGAGGGCCATTTGGAAAGACACACCGAATTGATCTAGAGTTCGAAATTTCTGGGGCGAGGTTTTCTGAGAAATTCGAGCTAGAGATATGAGGAGTGGGGGAAAGAGATAACATCCGGAGAGGAAGTAATTTTCTCAGCTGGTGGAGCATAAATCAGAGAGAGGCGGAGTTAATATAACCAAGCCAGCACTGAAGGAAGAAGGTCTAACGCAGTGAATGTGTAGGGCTCACATAGAGGCAACAAAGAGGCAGAGGAGGGTTTCTGGATTTTTTCTTGTAGATCAGGTTCAGAGGTCGGGATCTGGAAAGTGACATTGAGAGGTTGTTCCTTAGGTTCCACAGAGGCAAAACAACTTCTTTGGGGCTGAACGTTGAGCCTGGAAGGAGGTGACATAGAGGCTGGAAGGTCTAGTGCTGGGACTGCGTCATACCTCCCCAGGGCATGGTTTTCTTCATCTGGATCAGTCAGGAACTTAGTGATTGAGTGAGGTAAATCCTCACAAATTATTCTGCTAGTATTTATCTCTGTAACTAAATTAACCTAGGGGTATTCAGAGATGTATTCAGACATTGCTACTGCTTAATAATAAAACCCTCAGATTTATTGCACCAGTTTTCCTGCATTGGGTTTTTCCGGGGACTTAGTCCAAAATATAAGTGTCATATGTGTGATTGATTTCCTTGTTTCAGAATCATGAGTATTGTAGTGTAGGATGCTTCAGTGTTTTCTTCATTATTTCATGTATTATTCAAAAATAATTGTGTAAAGTAAATTACATAATAGCAATAGTAATCCAGTTGGTTGCAGTGGGATTCCTCAGATTCTTGATATCTAGGAATTTTCACAATAATATTTTGCATGCTTGTTTTGACACGGTTTGGATGAGTTGATGTATTGCTGGTGTAAAAGTTTTGTAACACCTGTAGGATTAAGTCCCCACTATCTAGATTCAACATGAACATGCCAAAGCTTAACTATGACATGAGTTCTAATATTTTGCGTCACTTTTAAAAGGTAGGAAGCATGATGTTGTTTGACCCTTGAAATGATTCTAGTATTAGCTGCAATATCTCTCTCATGATATCATTATTTTAAGGTTGTAGTGGCGATGTTAAAACTATGATCCTGCGAAGACAAGAAGAAACTTTGAGCTTGACCTCTTCACAAGGATGTTCCCAAAGTTTTGGTTGTATCAATGCAAGCATGAATGGCTTGAGAGCCCAACTATGTTTCTTCCATTTTGGCTGCCCCTACTCAGAGAGACCTGTGTCTAATTCCTCCAATTTATGAAATTTTATGACTGACTTTATTCGTTGTAATTCATATCCAAGTGTGAGAGGTTAGCTCATCTTCCCCTGTCCTTCCTTCACTTCCCATGGGTGTTTTGACTATAGAATGACATGGAATCTTTTCGAGAATGGTCTGATACTTTGACCATCATTTTGGTCTAAGGAGGTATTGTTGCATAAAGGACTATATATTCTCACTATTTCATCAAGAACTTTCTAGGTGATTTCCAAGGCATCTTCAAGGCAATCCATCTTCTCCCATACCAAACGAAGAAAATATGTAGGGAAATACTAATTCTTCATAAGAAGATATTGTCGATCTTGCCTTCAAATATTTTCAACAAATATGACCCACAAACTTAGAAATGATTCTCCCTTCACTTTTATTATTATTATTATTTATTAACAACCAAAAACCCTTACGTATCCCAATATTAAACCTAAGCTTAAAAGAAATAAAATTCTTACCCTTTTTACAAATGACTCACTTTCTCCCTTTTACTTATTTATTTATTTATAACTTTTTTAATACAATAAAACCCCTTATAACACCCACAATTGAATCCTTATATCTCCATTGTTACTATATGACCAAAGGTTCCCTCCTTATATGTCCAATGTTACTATATGAACAAAGGCTCAAATAAAATTGAAGTCCACGAATAATATCTTGCTCTTGATGTTATGGTGAGTCGGTCAATGGAAACCAGAGTCAGTTACGGTTGTAAATGATCCATGGAGGACGGTGTTGGGAATCGCTTTGATTATCATACTTAGATGCACCCCTTTGCTATCACTCCATGGCATCATGTAAGATCACAGATGTGTCTGCGTGGCTTCTGCAACTGTAGTGTTTCCCCTTAAAATCTGGGGGAAGATCCTCCTGCTTCTGATCTGTTGCGAATTCCCGATGGCCCCGTGCAATTAGTGGATCGACCCTCACAAGTGTTGGTTGATGCGATACTGATGAGTGAGGTCTCACGGTTTGACTAGTTGTCACTGCAGTTGGCTTTACGTCCAACGCCTCGATCACTCCTTGATCTATTCTGCAGCGTCGGATTTGCCTACTAAGGTTCACAGCTCAAGTAACAATAGACCGTCGCTCGACCCTTTTCCATGCCCAGGGTGTTGTTGATTATAACGATGTCGGATGTGATCCTCATCCAATATGCACGCTGCTTGAGGTCGCTCAAGAGAGTCACCACTGATGCACCGACGATGGTTCATATCTCTTACTGCCCTGGTGCGCTCCTGTTTCAGTGGTGCTACAGCTTCTCGGCTAACTATTGATAAATCCATAATTTTGAGGCGGCTTCAAGAAATTTGACCCAGATTTCGTCCCTTCAAACAACTTCCACGACTGGAATATTTCTAGTGTTCACAATGGATATACCAGATCAACTTGTATTCCCTCGTTGAATTGTTTTCAGTCACATTCAAACTCCAAAAAATTCAATAATAATGAGCTAATTAGTGTGGCCATAGAGAACCACCAAAATTGTCGAGATTCTAGATAGGGTGAAATTACTAAAAACTAGTTTCACTTCAAACCCTAGATCACGATCTTCTTAGAAGTTGATCCATAATAAACCCTAAGGCTAGCAGGATGCACAACTCTGACACCACTGTAAGATCCCAAATGCCTAAATGACCACCAAATCTGGAATATTTTAGTGTTCTCGTTGAAACAATGACAAACCAAACACATAACAAAATGGATCTAAAATAAATTCAACCTTTATTTATACAATTAATTGAAGAAATAATACATGCCCATACAAATTCGAAGCCCTTGGAATGGCTTGCACGACTGCTCATCAAAAGAGGAAACAAAGACTGAAGCACAATCGTGGACCCTGGTGTGCTTCATGGACCCTAGATGGATCCACTAGACAAATCACACCCATGGCCAAGTTCTCAAGAAAAAACACAATAAGATAGATAAACTTTGGATGATCTAAAGGCCTAGCTCCTACCACTTTTATAGGTTTGATGGACTCTCTAGAAACCTTGTTTTATTAATGAAAATACCATGGGAAGATCCCATGGGAAAATACCATGGTAAACACCATGAGAAAATTCCATCTATTTTGATTATATCAAGAAAAGGGAATATTACAATTTTCCCCACCAATGTGAATTCTTATGTAAGTAGGGACTTTTGTAGAGTGTGAGCATAGAAAGCCAAAGCCCAAGAAAAGAGAGTTAATGAAATTGACATGGTTTTTTTGTATCTTTATTCATGTCTGAAGGTATGCATGTTAGAAAAAGGAAGCCTATCGGAGCGAGAGCGTGCCTCCATTATTGAGAGAAGAATGGTCTAGAGAGAGACAGTAGCAGCCGAGAAGAAATAGCTTTGTGTCATGGTTGACTAAGGAGAGTCGGGAGAGAGATCTCAACTTTGAGGAAGGTTTGGTTGGTGAATCATCGTGACCCCTTTATATGCCACTATGCCAAGCTATAGAAGATATGTAAAAATTTCTTTGTGACTTAATTTCCCTGCTTTGGGTGTATTGAAATGATTGCAAGGGCACAAGGCCCAAGAACTGTGTCGAGTTCTTATTAAGTCTAGAAGTGTTTCCTTGTGTGTGTTGCGGTCTAAATATGAAAGCCTTTATGCATTTTTTCTGGGAATCTCAATCCCACACTTTGGGTGAGCACTGCTTGGAGTGAGAGCAATGGTGAGCACAAAAGGGAAATGTCTTTGAGTGCGGGAAACAACCTTTCAAATTCTTTGGTAACACTTGTTATCAGTAATATTTCATTTATAGGTTTTCACCTAAATTACTAAGGATTTGATAGCAAATAGCATGGACATGAGTGTCTGGAGATATCGATGATTAATGAATAGTGGGAGAAATTCTGCAAGTTGAACGTAGAATCTTTGCAACCAATATTAGTCGCAGTACCAAGTCATGACTGTTTTTTTCAGGCCTAGAACAAGTGGAGTGGATGTGTTATCCCAAGACCCGACTACCGACCATTGAGCGATGAATAGAGCCAACCTTAGGTGGACCAGTCAATTAGTTGACTTTGAAGGAGAGTTTGGGGCCCGTGGAGATAAGAACAAAAAAAATCCCCTGAACCTGACCTTTGGTGAGGTCAGTTAACTGGTCGGGTTTGAGGTAGCAAAGGTATGATCTTTTACCTTCACGTCGGAGCCCTGAGCTTATGTCGATCGCTGATTCTCTGAATATTCTCCAATCGGACGGAGATGGGCGTCATCAAATAATTGACCGTTCCCATGTCTGTCTAGTTTCAGAATATTCAGGGAATCAAAAATCGATATAAGGATGCCCCGAATGCCTCGAGTTTGAGTCGATCCCGACCTGCTTGGCGGGACCCATGATATTGTGGGTTTATATTATTGAAATGGATGATATAAAAATAGGTTTTTGTTTCACCTAGGGAAGAAGAGCATGACACCATTGTTTGAAGAAGAGGGTGACAAGGGAAACTGTCACATGTAACAAAAGGAGAATTACACTAATGGAGATGGTGACAAGGGAAACTGTCGCATGTCACAATAGTATAATTATGCTAATGGAGGGAGAGACGAGGCTCGGGTTTTAGTTGCAATGACAAGGGAGGTTTTAATAAAACAAAGAGGTGTAACAAGCACGTTTCAAGGAGTAGATGTTGTAGAAATTTAATACAAAGTACATGTATTGCTTGGATTCTCATGATCTAACAATTATATGCCACTGTTAAATACACAATCGCTTCTACAAAATATTTGCGGAACTTAAAACACAATCGCCAATTACATGAAGCAAGATCAATCACACATAACAAAGATAATTTACCGGGAAAGCATAAAGCTAAAAACCCTACTATCTTCTATTATGTATTATATCATGGATCATGAAACAATTACATACAAAGCTCTACTCCAAGAGCTATCAATACACTAGCTAACTGTCTCACACTGTCATACAAAAATTGGCAAGTTCCTTAGCCAATTTACTATCTCCAGACAACTTGCCTCCACTGTGCAATGCTTGATGGTCAAGAACCTCTAAATGAATGATTCTTGCCTGCCTTGACTACGCAATCCTCATAGGCACATCCAATGTGTGTGTGGTTGCATGTGTGCACCCACTAATGTCACAACTGATAGTCAAACTGTCCCTTTCACCTACATCTCAACTGGGTCTCCACTGGATCTGACATGCATGTAGTTAACAATAGTAAATCTTCAGTTGCATGTGAGACCACTGCCTGTGAATTAATTAATAATTAATTCACTGATCTCTCACTAGTGTATCTTTAGTTACAACTAGCACAAATGAGTTTAACTCACTTAACTGAGTTAAACTACTTTACAACTCACATAAATACACATCCAACTCCGTTACAACTTCGAATCACTCAGTTACGACTAAGTCCACTTGCATGTCCCACAAACCAACCTCTTAACTCGAAATTCACTTAGCTAACTGATTTGCCACTTCAGTTAACTATTTTCAAGTCCACATTGAGAATAAATTATTATTTATTGTCCAACTATTATTAAGGGATAATAATAGTCGACATGCATCTATAAATAGACATGTGATCTATAAATAGAATTTGCACATACATCTATAAATAGAATTTGCTCAACTGTCTATAAATAGACATCATCTATAAATAGAATTTGCTCATGCATCTATAAATAGACCTCCACCTAAAAATAGCCTGTGTGGGCCCCACCTAGTGTAGGTGCTTAATTTTCACTAGGATCAAGGATGTTGTTTCCAGATGCCAATTTCACTGTTTCTTGTTGCAAACTTCAACATATGCGTGGATTTTGAAAGGTGTCTCTCAACCAGCCTCGATTTGAGAAAAATCCTTGTGGCGGTAATCACCACACTTTAAATAGGGTAGGCTATATAAATTAATCAAGGGAGGATCGTGGTTTATTTATTTTGCCTACATTGATTGGATTTTTAGAGGTACGAAGAAGGGTAAAGAATCCCACCAAATTAAGAAATCCTAGTGCATACAGGAGAAAGGTCAGAGGTTTTGGGAAAATATAGCAGGACACCAGAAGGGTTTGATATCATGTGGTATCAGAATTGAAGATTTTTTTTTAGCCTTGTAATATACAGTGAGATTGCATCCAACAAAGTTACAGTGAGAAAGAAGGAGAATATGTAGAATCTAAGAAGATAATGAAGTCTTTGTTTAATTTAATAATGATTGACAGTTTGATGTTGGAAGGATAAAACATAAAATATAGGAGATAGGCACAGAGAAAGAAATTCCCAACAAGGAGTAAAGTTGGAAGAATAAAAATAGATCCCAACCAAGTGAAAACCCTACTGAGGTAACTGGGCATTAAGTTGTTTAAATTCCTGCAAGCTAATAATTTCAGGTAGCAACATATGTGGATGGCATGAATACAACCAACAAGTGTTGTAAAGGATTAGCAGAATTCTCAGAGAAAGTGGCAAGAACCCTTGTAGCAAGAGAGGTTGTTGAAGAAGAAGGCCCAGTTGCAGTTGAAGAGTGAAGGGGAGAAAGGAGGTCCTCAAGAGAAGAGAACTAGAGGTGTTCTCAAGAAGTGAGCAAGGTATATCAGAAGTAGAGGGGAGAAAGGAGTTCTCAAGAGGTTCTAAAGGAGGGAACCAAGGGACACCAATAGCCAGGAGGAAGTGAGGTGTTCAAGTAACAAGCAATGGAGAAAAAATGTTACAATGGCTTGTCTGTAGGTCACAATGGGCAAGTGAAAGCTCACAAGAAGGGAATAAAAGAGATGGCTACTATCAGCGATAATCAAGGTTTAAAGAAAGCCACGAAAAAGGAGAGAAGGATGCCAAGAGAAATGGAAGGAAGAATAAATTAAGCTGAGAGGAATTTGATAAGGATACGGTTGATCTAAAAGAGGGGCTTAATTTAGTGAAGATGATGTTGAAACGAGAAGAATAGAGACAAAATTTAAACCCGAAGAGAATATCCAAGTTGCTTGTTTGACAGAAGGCTTTAAAGAAGAAGATCGCTAAGAGGCCAGGGAAGGAGTTGAAACACCTGTTGTGTTGAAATTGGCAACAAGAATGGCACCCCAAGGGGGCTTCTAATTTAATTTTACCTTAATTAAATTGGAAGTAAATTGTAATTCCACATCCCACGACAGCTTGTAAGTGTTAACTGAATTAGGAAGAATTATTTAGCTCAGTCAATTCGAGTTGAGGGTCAAACTGGTGGCATGTAGAGGTCACTCTAAGTTTTAGGGGGTCTAGTTGCAATTTATTTTGAGTTGTAAATAGTTAACTCAATTATTTAAGTTAAAATAAGTTTAACTAGTTCTAAATGAGAGATGAGCTAGTGATAGGTCCAGTGAATTAAATCTAATTTAATTCACATGCAGTGATCAATCAGATAACTGATAATTTTCTATAAATAGTTGTTTTATGTCAGTTCTAAGCAAGGTCCAGTTGAGATTGGAGTTAAAGGGAAGATAAATATTAGTTGTATAATTATAAAATTGTATAGGTCATTAGGATGCCTTGGATGTATTGTGCAATATATTGATGGGAGTTTCCTAATTAATAGGGGATTAATTAGCCCAGGAATGCGTGAGCAAGGCTATTCAGGCAGGGGCAAGGAAGTGGTTAAATATTTGACCAAACTTGCTTAGATCATAGTGAAACATTCATCAGAGTGTAGAGGTTTCTCAAGAAGGGAAGTAGCATTGTATTGTTTCATGTTCTTGACTTTACGCAATATGAAAATATCCAGGTTTTTAGCTAAGGTTTTCCCCAGATACATCTTTGTGTTGTGGACTGATATTATTTCTCTTTCTTGTTCATGTGATTGTGCGATCATAATTGGTTTCCGCAATTTGTAGAATTGATTCAATATTTTTTTAGTATATTACAAGATCAGTTGAATCTATTTAGATATTTCTACATGGTATTAGAGTAGGAATCACTATAGAAGAGAATAACCATAGTTTTTTTTGAACAGGTGAATCGAAATTGAAGATTTATTCTTTAGGATCATCAACATATCAAGATTTATTTCACTGACTTGAGAATCAAATATTCCATTGAGGGTAATTCGAATTACATAGCATGGAAGGACATGATGGAGGCATTTCTTGAAGACAATGGACTGAAGGAATTCATTGACAATGGTATTCCCCAGCCCGCAACAACATATGCTCAACTTCTTGATGCAAGGAAGAAGAATGTAGAAAAGGCGAGAAGGATTCTGTTAGAAGGAGTTCGAGATCATATTGTCTTGAACCTCCATGGAAAAGAAACTCCATATATTATGTGGAAGGCCTTAACATATCTATTTCATAATAGAAGCAACCATAAAAAGTTGGCGCTGAAGGAAAAGCTCAGAAAGATAAATATGGAGAAGGGAGACACGATCCAAAAATACTTGACAAATTTCACTCAATGTCGAGATGAACTTGGAAGTGTTGGTGTGACAGTTTCCTAGGATGATTTGGTGAGATTAGCACTTCTAGGCCTTCCCAAGAGCTATAATAGCTACCAAGACTCGGTGAATCAGAGGGAGAATCTACCAGAGTGGGAGAAATTGTGGTCCAACTTCGTAAAAGAAGAGATTCAACAGAACACCAGAGACTGATCCTCATCAAAGAATAATGATGAGGAGAAATGTGACTTGGCTGGAAAGCCGAAGAAAGGGAAAGGGAAGGCGTCCCATTCCAAATCAAATTCCAGTTAGGAGGGTAAGAAGCGAGACTTGTCAAAGGTAAAATGTTTTCAATATCATGAGCTTGGACACTATGCTACCAATTTTCCCCACAAGAATACCAACAAGAATTCATCAGGAGGAGTGGCAGGTGAAGCACTTGCTTCATAGTTCGAGTTTAATTTCACCCTCATCGCATGCATGGTGTCATTGGTGATGGGTTATGTGTGGTACTTAGATAGTGGAGTTTCATTCCATATGACCGGAAACAAAAAATTCTTCAGTAACTTGGAGGAGAATGATCTACAAATGTACATAGAGATGGGAGATGATGGGAGGTATAGTGCTACTGGCATAGGTACAGTTACCTTTTAGAGGGAGTCAGGTACTCCTCTCACATTAAAAGATGTCATGTATGTTCCTGGTTTAAAGAATAATTTGGTTTATGTTGCTATGTTGGAAGACCGTGGCTTTGATGTGATATTCAATGAAGGAAAGACATTCCTTCGTCACAAAGCCGCAGGATAGGTGAAAAATATTTGGTTTTGAGTAAAGAACCTCTTCAAATTGGATGTATAATATTGTGTTGTCTTGATCACAAAAGAAGAGAAGGTGGAGAGCCAAGGCATCAATGAGTTATGGCACATGAGATTGGGCCATCTACACCATGACTCTTTGAATATCATGCAACAAATTTCTACAGGACTTCGAAATGGTACACTTGAGCAATGAGATCCATGCAAAGGGTGTGCATTGGGGAAGTATACCAAATCCACCTTTCACAATAAGGAAATACGAGAAAAGGTGATCCTTGAGAGAGTTCACCCAGACGTGTGTGGGCCGTTCTCGACAACTTCCATAGAAAAACACAGGTATTATGTGATTTTTGTAGATGATTTTTCAAGAAAGTGTTGTATTTTCTTCATGAAAAAGAAATATTAGATGTTCTCCAAGTTTTGTGAGTTCAAATCACTAGTCGAGAAAGATACATGGAAGAAGGTGAAGGCTCTGAGGAGCGACAATGGTGGAGAATATGTCTCTAACGAATTCGAGAATTTTTTTGATTTAGAAGGAATTTGAATGGAATTGATAGCACCTCATAACCCATAGCAGAATGGGGTTGCAAAAAGGAAGAATAGAATTACTGTGGGAGAAACATGATCTATGTTGCATTATTAGGGCTTACCGTTGTATCTGTGGGAGGAAACATGAAATACAACAATATTTTTGCATAACAGAAGTCCTCATCGAATACTTGGGATGAGTACAATAGAGGAATCTTTTTTAGGTAAGAGACCAGATGTGTCATATTTTAAAAATTTTGGTTCATTAGTTTATTGCCATGTGACCAAAGATGCCAGGAAGAAGCTAAAGCCAACAACTAAGTTGCGGATATCTGTGGGGTACACTGATACACCTCACAACTATCAAGTGTACTTTCCAGCACGCAGGATGATAGTGGTCAAAAGAGATGTGAAATTTGATGAAGATAAGGCCATGCGAATTTCCCTTGAGAGGGAGCTTTAGTTGCATGCAATTGAGGAGATCTTGGCTCTAGAAGAAGAACCTCAAGATGTGGAGCAACCACAAGAGGTGCAGAGAGTGGAAGCACCCAGTCATGTAGAGACATCCTGAAACGTAAGGAAGAACACCAGAGAGGCTGACAAGTTGTTGCTTGATGCTAGAGATAATGTGGGAGCGCCCACATCATAGTGAAGGAAGAGAAGGTCCCCAAAGAGGTACACTAGATACATGGATCTTATGAGCAAAGGTGTAGAGATATAACCATCCTATTTTGAGGAATAAGTGCAACAACCAATTTGGGTTGATGCCATGGGGTAGGAGTATGACTCCATTATAAGAAAAAATACATAGGAAGTTGTCCCAAGACCAAAGGGAAAGTTAGTTGTATGATCTAGGTGGATCTACAAGGTGAAGCAGGAAACATATGGGAGTGTGGAGAAGAACAATGCCAGATTTTTGGCCAAAGGGTTCTCTTAGGTGGAGGGGATTGATTACGATGAGACTTTTGCACCAGTCCCAAGGTACTCATCAATGAGATCCATCCTTGCACTCTCAGTGTTGATGGGATGGCAGATACATCAAATGGATGTAAGGAAAACCTTCCTCAATAGGGTGATTGATGAAGAGGTGTACATTGAGCAACCAGAAAGTTTTGATACCTTCGACAGAGAGTCTCATGTGTGCAGACTCAAGAGAAAATTGTACGGGATGAAGCAAGCACCTTGTGCTTGGTACATCAAGATCAACAGTTATTTCACCGGGTTGGGCTTCACCAAGAGTGAAGCAGATGTGAACCTTTATCATATTGTGGTAGAAGGTAAGATTTTGATTATTGTACTTTATGTTGATGATATCATATTGGCAGGTGACGAGAAGCTCATCAAGTCTTGCAAAGAGGATCTTGCAAGAAAATTTGAGATGAAGGACATGGGGCTCTTGCACTATTTCATGAGATTGGAAATATGGCAAAGAGATGGGGAGCTATTTTTATGTCAGGGAAAGTATGCCAATGAGATCCTCGGGAAATTCCACATGGAGGGCATAAAACCCATGGAGACTCCTCTAGCAGGAAACTAGAGGAAGGATAATGCTACTTCAGGCGAGGTAGTAGATGCTACTGTTTACAGGTAGCTTGTGGGTTCACTCATGTATTTGGTGAGCACACGACTAAACATATGCTATGCAGTTAACCAGCTTAGTAAAACTATTTTTAATCCTACCAAGCTCTTTTCGAAGGCAGGAAAACATGTGTTGAGATACCTCAGAGGCACTACAGAGTATGGGATATGGTATAGATGGACAAAAGGAGTGAATATGCAAGGCTTCACTGATGCATATTGGGTAGGGAGTCCATTCGACATGAAGAGCACATAAGGGGGCATATTTAGCATAGTATCAACAACATTTTCCTAGTATATCAGGAAAAAAATATCAGCTGCACTCAGTTCAACAGAGGCAGAGTACATGGAGGCCAGTCAAGAAGCATGTGAGGCCATCTGGATGAGGAAGATAATTGTTGGTTTTTTTGGTCTATAGATGGATTCAACAACGATTTACTATGATAACTAGAGTTGCACTGAATTCTCCGTTAATCAAGTTTTTCATGACAGGTCCAAGCATATTGATATACAATATCACCATCTTAGAGATTGTGTGCAAAGGCAGATTATGCCATTAGAGTACATTCCCACGGAGGAGCAGGATGTAGACATATTGACGAAGGAACTGTCAAGAAGAAAAAATTGAGTTCCACAAAGGCAGGATTGGGGTAGAAGACAATCCCTTTCTTGTTGAGAGGGAGTGTTGAAATTGGCAACAAGAATAGAACCTCAAGGGGGCTTCTAATTTATTTTTCCCTTAATTAAATTAGAAGTAAATTGTAATTACACATCACATGACAACTTGTAAGTTTTAAATGAGTCAGGAAGGCTTAGTTGGCTCAGTCAATTCAAGTTGAGGGTCAAATTGGAGGCATGTAGAGGTCACTCTAAGTTTTAGGGGGTCCAGTTGAAGTTTATTTTGAGTTGTAATTAGTTAACTCAATTATTTGAGTTAAAATCAGTTTAACAAGTTGTAACTGAGATGTGATCTAGTGATAGGTCCAGTGAATTAAATCTGATTTAATTCACATGCAATGATCAATCATATAACTGATAATTCGCTATAAATAGTTGTTGCATGCCAGTTCTAAGCAAGGCCCAGTTGATATTGGAGTTAAATGGAAGAGAACTATCAGTTGTATAATTAGAAAATTGTACAGGTCATGCATGAGGTCATCAAGATGCCTTGGATGTATTGCACAATATATTAATGAGAATTTCCTAATTAATAGGGGCTCAATTAGCCCAGGAATGCGTGAGCAAGGCTGGTGAGGAAAATGAAAGGAAGTGGTCAAATATTGGACCAAACTTGCTTAGATTAGAGTGAGACAATCAACAAAGTGTAGAGGTTTCTCAGGAAGGGAAATAACATTGTATTGTTTCATGTTCTTGACTCTATGCAATATACAAATAACGAGGTTTTTAGCTGAGGCTTTCCCCAGATACATCTTTGTGTTGTGAAATTGTAATTGGTTTCCGCAATTTGTAGAATTGTTTCAGTATTTTGTTTTAGTACATTACAAGATCAATTGAATCTATTTAGATATTTCTACATGTTAGATGCTTCAATAAGAAAATAAAATCTTAGTGTAGCCAAGCTTAAGGCTGGAGCAGTTCACATTTTTGAACTAGTGAGAGGTGGCATCTTCAAAGATAAGAATAATGATGTTGAAGATAGACTATCTAAAAGTATCATGGAATGCATGAAAAGTCCAAAGTAGCAGAGCGAGCTGCAAAAAGAGGATGTTGAAGACACAAGTCATATGTATCAGGGAGTGTGGATAAAATCTCATGGAAGGTCAGCAAGGAGAGTTGGTACCAGAAATTCTAGAGGTGGATAGGGGACCTTTTGCATTTAAAGTTGGTGATTGTTGGCCAAGGGCATTGACATGATTTCCAACGAAGAGAAGAGGGCACAAGGACTGCCTCTCAAATCCAAGAATAGGAAGAGAAATAATGTTGCAAGTAGTTTCCAGTGATAGCCCTGGTAGCAAATGAGAACCATGATATTGATATGGAATAACAAGCCTTAAAATATATTATAAATTGAATGGAGATGATGGTGAGGTTGAGAAGATGAGACTAACTGAAGTTCTGATGGACTACATGATAAGTCCAAATCTGCAACAAATGTTAGAATCATTAATGGAGGCCCAAGAGCCTCACTCTTTTAAATTTGATCATTTATTTTTATGTGTAGGTTAGAAAGAGGAACAACACTCAACTTGTCATACAAGATTAGAAGACTATAAGAGGCAACAAAAAATAAGTAGCTAAGAACCATGACACATAGATAAAAGGAGGAGTGTATGAGGCAACAATGAGTTTTCCAGGAAATGGACAACCACCTAAGGTTTCCATAAAGATTGTGGATGAAGGATTGGTTTTCCAAATCACTCAAGAAGGACATAATTCAATTTATGTTGAATGAAGGAGGACACACTATTGCCTCGTTAGGAGAACCATAAGAATACTTTTGTACATGAAGGAGAAGTGCTAACGGAAGTAACCAAACAGTGTGTGAAGCCTTATATTTTTAAAATTTATAATTGGTGTGTGAATGTAGGTATTGAGTTTCTCAAGGAAAACCCAATTGATTTGATGAATAAAGGAAAGTCCTTAATACAAGATGAGGAAAATTTTCAGAAGCAAATATTAGGAGTGCTAAATTTCTCTCCTATAATACATGGAGAGATTGTGATGGGCAGCGATAAGGACAAGTATACAAGAAAATATTCTGTTGCTGAGCTTAACAAGATTGAATTGGCTTGGCAATATCTTCAGAAGGAAGCTGATGAAGATCAAGTGTAATATTTAAATGAACTGCTCATGAAGGGTGATGAGGACACTTGAAAGTTGTTGGTGAAGTTGAAATCTTTGGATGACAATTTGATGAATCATATGATCAATATCCAACATATAAATTTTGAGCTAAAGGAGAATGGAAATAGGACCAAGCTAGAAGATGAGGTCAGTAAAACAAGGATGTTGATGCAAAAAGTACCCATGGAAGTGTACAAATGGAGGATAACAACAATACAAAACAATAAGCAGCTGATTGTGCAAGATTTTACCAATAATGTAAGTGGCATATTGCAAAAGTATGTGTGGGATCCTAGAAGACTGAAACTAGAGTTGGAGCAACGAGGCAGTCATTCATATGAACAAATACAACATTTTTTTGGGATTCTTAAGGATTTAATCATTTGACCAGGAGGTCAAACTATTTTCCACCAAGGGAGTTTGATGCAAGAGCGTCAATTCCAATTGTACCATTTTGTTTAGGCCCCATAATGGGACATGCAAATTGTAGGTGTATGCATTATTTTCTTCAATTTCTGTTGTATAAAATAGAGTTAGAGGGATTTTATTGTAAAGCCAAATGTCCTGATTCTAGCTTAGTTGTTGGGTAGTTTTGGACAAGTGTCCAGTTTCTTGTCTTGGAGAGATATTTTCCCACCATTGGGAATTTTTATGTAGGTGTATAGTTAGATAACGCAGGGACTTTTGTAGAGTGTGAGGGAAGAAAGTTGAAGCCCAAGAAAAGAGAGAAGAGCTCGAGAAGTGAGCCTTGACACTCTGTAAATATTTCCTTTGAATTTAATGAAACAAACACTGTGTTTCTATATATTTACGCCGTAAGGCGTTATTATTTGAAAACAACTTTGCTGATGTGCATCGTGTCATAATGTGAAACCATTAGATTATATGTTAGACGATTGAAACATATTCAGCCGTTCGATGAAAAAACAATAGTAATTGCAAATATTTAGTTAGTGGAAGGTTTCTAGGGCTTCTTTTTATTCAGAATCGGTAGGGAAAAACTCTGCCATTGCGCTTGCAGACCTTCTCAATTCGCTCATCACCGTCGGAAACAGGGGAAGCTTTTCGGGAAATCCAGGGCTCTGTGCTAAAATCTTTATTGGAGGTGAGACACTCGCGGCTTTCTTGACTTCTCGGGATGAATCCAAAAGACTTAAATTGGCAGCCGGTCTAATTGCAGGTGCAGCGATGTTAATATCCACCTTTGGACTGATACTTTTCCGGCGGTTCCTTCAATACCAAGCAGATTCACTGGAGAAAAAGGAAAATCCATCATGGAGACTTACAAATTTTCACAACTCGAGCTTCGATGCGGAAGATATTTCCAGGGTTTTATCACTGAAAGGGGATGAAAATGTGATTGGAAGCGGAGCATCTGGTAAGGTTTATCGTGTTGACATACCCAACAATGAAACTGTGGCAGTGAATACATGCCACATGGGAAAGCTTAAACAGTGTTTTTGCAGCCTGTTTTGACTTGGAAAACCTTGTTCTTGTAAGTTTTTATCAAGAACAGCCACCCCAGTTTGCTTAATAATTGCATGTTTTTACCGCTGTGATTCTTTGTGAGATCCCTTGTTTCAGGTATGGTGTAGTATTGAATATCCTGGTGGTTTTGGTACTGTAATATCTCATCCATGCCATTACCCAAAGGCTTTTTGAGGTTGAACGTATGTTTTGTTTTCTGTAATTGGAACAGAGGAACCACAGGATGCCCTAGCCTCACAAGAAATAGGAACCCAAGCTCTTGATTGCAGGGCACTTCATGCTCGGCATCAGAGCATTAAGGCTTTATATGTTCTATGCCATATAAATGACTTATTTGAGCTTGCCATTGTAACCAGTGATCATAATTTAGACTTGGGGGTGGCCAATCTCAAATCCAGTACGCAAATCTATGTTTATTAGCTACCGATGTTTTCACTGTGATGTTTTCCCAGGCCATTTGCAAATTTTATCATGAAGGTCTATGCATTTGTATAGCAGTCCAAGAGACTTGGGATACTGTCCAAAAGGATCAAAGAAAACAACTCCAGAGAGGGTAGGGGAGTAAACAGAAGTCCATTAGTATGCCTTTACATGGATAGAAGAAAGCGCAAACCACGTGCCAAAGTTATCCAAAACAGTTGCTTCAGGGGCTGGGTTAGCTCACTGGTAAATGGAAAAAACTCATTACTCTGTCAAGGCCTTGTTCTCCACCAATAAATGCAGCTCAATGCCTCACTTGTTCAATGGAATTTGAGGTCCCTCTTTGATATTTATCTGGAAACCTACTGATCTACGTTATTAAGGGCCTGTCTAACCAGATATGTATATCTGTATAACACACCTGTGTGAGACAAACATGCGTTGAAGGGTAAAATCCTATTCATATGCCTTTTCATGGCCTGAAGATAGGGTGGGGATTACCAGATATGGGTGTTGGGCTGATTGGTGAATGGACCAACCCATTACTCTGCCAGTGCCTTGTTCTTACCCAGTTAAGTTAACTCAGCTTCTCGCATGTCCAATGGAATTTGAGGTGCTTCTTGCATATTTTTTTTAAGAAAACTTGAGATTATTGATCTAGGTTATCAAGGCCTAGCTTATTCAATATTGATATTTATTTAGACACTTTCAGTTTTTTTTTTATACTTTGGTTGAGAGCCGAGTCCCAATATTAGATGAAAGAATGATTTGTCCCGCTGTAACCAGGATTGTGCAAGGTATGCATTGGGACAATGGCATCCAAAAAAACCGTAGAGTTTATTTTTATATCTGTAGGTTTTTTTCAGTAACAAGCATGATTTTACAACAATAATGTTAACCACCTAGTAAGACAGTTTTTGTTTGCCAGTACATCAAATATCTTTTATTGCTTTATATATACAGGTTTAAACCCTAGTCTTTGTCTAACCCTAAGCATGCCCTTTTATAAGAACATAAAATTCAAAATAATACGCCATGCTTCCGAATCCGAAATGAGTCATAGCAAAACAAGAAAAATAAGATTCAAAGTAATCTAATTCAGAAACTTAATTAGTGATATCATAAATCTTCTATAGTCATTGGTCTATCATCTTCATTCATCGATAAGGTCTGTTCATCTTCTGGACTGCTACGATGAAAAACTTAAGCGACAGGGATTTATTTTGTAACTCTCCCTGCCTTGACAACACGATCACATAATTCTATTTGTTCTGCTTTCAAATCTTGTCCAACACCTTGCTGTCTTCATTTTCAGCATCCTTCTCTATAGTCTTATGATCAAATGATTCCCAGATCGCATTAGCATTCAAGCCTGTTGCCTTCATGATGAAAATTCTCAATGAGGCTCATGTTAACAAATAAGTTCCTTTGTGAAGCTTGATGATGCAGCGAAGGCATATAATCAAAGAAGTAAATTTGACAAATGTTGAATATTGTAGCACAGTTCGTTTATCAAAATTGTTTATCATGGTATGCCTGATTGTTTAACTCTGTATGTTGTATATTTCTGAAAATTAAGTTTTTACAAAAAGTAAAATTGGAGATAAACACTGAAGTATAAGAGGGACAAAGTGCATGTGTCCATTTTGCTGGCAGCTGCATTCTTAAGCCTACCTGGGATCCTTAATGTGTTACTTGGTATTGGTTGGTATTTGACTTTATATTTGTTTGCCTGAAGGGCAAAATATGTTTATTGTGGCCCTTACAAGGCCCTTTCCAATTTAGTTCTGGTGCTCTGTAGGAATCATGCATTGCATATTTCTGTTTGTTTCTGATGAAGATGCTTCCAGTGAACACGTGATTGCCAAGCGTAAGACTGATTTGTATGCTGATTTTTTTTGTGTCCTTATGCAATTATTAGTGGGTATAAGAGTCTGCCTTTGACAAGAAACTTAGTGGAGTACTTAAGTGAATTACTTTGTGTTATTATTTTAATCATTTTCACTTGTTATTTCGCTCATGGTTTTGTGAATTTGAGGAGAAACTTAGCATTACATTTGTTGTTTGAGTGTAAAAAAAGTTACCAGCCATGCTGTTGGAGCTGGCAAAATTTCACAACCTTCACTTATGGTACAGGGAAGACAATTTTTAATAGCAATGTTTGTCATGGACACTTGGCAATAATTTCTCCACCGTTATATGCACCACAACAAGTTCTTGTATCGTTACATTCATTCATAGCATCATAAGCTTATAGTGTCATATGCTTTTGGAGCACTGTATAATCATCCACTGGAAGGTTTGCTTCTGGACACCATCGGTGGTGCTCTGTCATTTCTTTTCTCAAGGATGACTCCTCTAACATGAATATTATTTTTCTCCTTTTCAAAAATTAAAACAGTTGATGATCACTGTGGCCTTTGGCTCCCTGGGAATCCATTCCATATCATCTTTCAGAATAATACAACATATCATGACATTCATCATCAGTTGTATGGCACCAAGTACAACTTTGAATAGCCTTTCTTTGTAATGTGGGATAAAATTCTAGGGACTTACATGCCTTATATGATTCAAACATGACCAGACGGTGCATTTGAAGCTCGAATAGACAAAAGTTAATATTTTTGGAAGTTGGAACACTATATAGTATAAATACCTCATATAATGTACATTGGTCTGCACTCTTCATTGCTGACAGTGGCAAAATATCTGATATTTTCACTTGTCAGGCTAAGCAACAATCTCTACTTTTATATTGTAAAATATTTCAAATCAATACATAACTCGAAGCTCTTATGTTTGCTTTTAAGGACCATGGCAAGGGCATGTTTCGATAATGTGATAACTTGAATGTGAGTGCAGAGCATAATGCCATTTGGTAAATGCATGATGGTTTTATTTTAATTTCTGGTTATTATTACCAGGTGCCAAGGTGCTTATCCTCTGCGATTGATTTGCCGACAAAATGTTTAGTTAATAGTATGTTTAGTCAATAGTTTTATGCCTCGAATGCAGTTTTGAAGAAAGACTATTAAAGAGGTACTCGACTATAAAAAAGGATCAAACAGATGATTTTCCTTTGAATATCTATAGGACTTGGAAAGGTCTATAAATCTTTATTGGTATAATAGGCCATATCTTGTTTATTTCTGTGGCTAATGCATTTACTGGATCCAGTATGATATAAAGAAATACAGATAGCTCTATTTCAATGGGTAAATATCTTTGCTAATTTCTTATTTCATTTATTCTTGGTAACTTGGATCTTGACTATGAAATGAGATATAATGGATGTTTAAGAGATTGAGTAATTATATAGGTGTTGACAGAGAAAGATGTGTAACAGGAAATCAGTTTTCCTATTTGATAATATTTGCACATGATGATGCAGCATACAAAAAGCACATAGTTGTTTCATTTGGAAAAGCTAGCTAGAAGATTTTAGCTATATGTCCTGTACTACGTTGTAAATTCCACAAAGAGTTTTTCGGAAAATCTGCTAATGGTTCAAACATGGGGATCTAGTTTGGCACCAAAATGCCGGACATGGAAAAGATGAAGTATATTTTTATCCATACAGTACTACCTGCATTAACTATTTTCTTATGTAGTTGAAATATATGCACTGTCTGTTCATGTTCGAGTCTTCAGTACGGTTAACAAAACCACAAGTCCCTTGAATGGAGCTCTGTAATTAGACACTGAGGTCTCAGGCATATTCGTACATCTTATATTTTCTTTCTCCTCTCCATTAAAGGATAAAATGAACAGGTGTTATTAAAACTACCTCCTTTCCTTTATTTGCACGAAGAAACAGTTCTTATGCTGTTTCTACATTTCATTCTAATCTTATCTAAAATTTTGGTATAGATAATAGAAGAGATTTTGATTATCTAAAATTATTTAAATGTAGATGCCTACTGATTTGTCCATAGAGGAACTTTTGGCATTTGGCTTTAGGATCGGTATATTACTATGATTTTACACAAGTTGTTCTTACTCAATTTTGTCATTTTGGCTCTGAGCTCAGTATGTTAAAAGAATTTTATACCAGTCTCTCTCTCTCTCTTATATATATATATATATAGAGAGAGAGAGAGAGGAAATGGAAACACTCTCAACAATCTACTGCTTTAGAGAAAACATCTTATACCACCACTGCTTTGGAGAAAGCATCTTATACCAGATAAAAAGATAGATACGAGAGGTTCAGAAAGAGCTTTTGCTCCTTGAAATCATGCACAGCGAATAATCTCTTCCAACGAAGAGATTAAGAGAATCTATCATTGTGTTGAATTCCTTGAAAATGTGAGTGAACGTGATTAATTAGATTAACCTTTTATCTCCATAAATCTTCATGATAGGTCAGAAAGTGACATAAAGGTAAGAAATCAACCTTTTATCTCCATAACTCTTCATGATAGGTAGAGAGTGACAAAAAGGTAAGAAGATGCCTTTTATGTCATGATATGTCAAAGAGTGACAAGAAGGTAAGAAGATGCTGCTAATGAGTAAAATGTACAAAAAATTTACAAAAATCAAAGATTTTATAATGTAAACAATTTTATAATGTTTACCTTTTTTTTTTTTTAAATTGACATTCATTGTCATATTTTTAAGGTAGCATTGCTTCCTATAGGGTTTTGTTGATTCTCAACATTTTAGGAGGGAGTGATAGAGATTGATTTTTCTACTTGTCTGTGACATGTTTAAGTCTCTTAAAATATATTTTACTTGAATGCAAGGAATTCAAGGGAGTGATCTCTAAGTCCTTGTGTGAAGACGCTGAACCGTGGAATCTAAAGGAAATGTTCCCAAAGACCAAAGGAAAGGTTCCCAAAGAAAAATGACAAATGCAGTTATTAATGTCACCTAATATAATTGGAAATCTAATTGTTAAAGATCGAGTAAGGATGATACATTGGAAGAGAGCATACATTTTAACTTGGTTGTTAGAGCTTATGCTTAGGCTCCATGGGTATTCTAGTTCTATTTGTCCTTCAAAACCAAATAGAACCTCCTCACACTTGTCACCATTAAATTTTTCTTGGACGCTCATTCCAAAATAATATATGACAGTATATCTAGATTACAGGTAGTTCTTTTGTGAGAGAGAGCTACCATAATTGTTTTTAAGTGCTAGAGGAGAATTTAAAATTTGTGGACTCAACTAAGAACTTCATCTATCTTCATAGCTATCCAATGATTTAGGATTTGACAACTTTATATTTTTACTTTTCATATGCTTTACTATAGAGGAGTTTAACTTTTTCAACAAGCATTTAAGGTAAAGACAAGTGTTTTGCAAAATTTTTGTGTTTCTAACTAGCTATATTTTTCCAGCAGAAAAACTTTGGGAGAGCTGTCCAAATTTCTTTGAAAACATGTTTCCTTCTGAAAGTGGCTCTATAGAGCTTGTTTGGTGATTCAAGTAATTAAAGAATTGTTTTTGGCCACTTGAATCGATGGAGTAGCCTTTGTGGAACCTACTTCCAACCCTGTTTAGTAAAATTAAATTCTTGAAATAAATGTTTCATGGTTTCAATTTCATTGTGGCAAAGAGGGCATATTTATGGACCCTAAATCCCTCTCTTGCTAATAGTTTATGCAGTAAGGATTTTTTTATGAGATAAAGTCTAGCATAAGATATTGATGTTATGAAGGTTGTCAAGATTCCAAATATTTTGCCATAAATTGGAAGTGGGATGTGGAGTAGGCACTTGGGATTCATATCTTTTATTTACTGTCTAGAATGACTTTACCTATTCCCTCTTATCTGATTCAAAAGTTGAAAGAGGTACACAACCGTCCAATTCCATCTTGACCTCATTGGATAAATACATTAGATGTAGAGGTATGAAAAATAAATTTCACCCACACCATTGACCCCTGTGATTCCATATTGAGATATCAAAAAAGGAAGGTCGACTTGCTTGGTATAGCCATGGTTTGAGAGGGAGGAGAGATGGCTTTGATTTCAAGGGAGGGTTTTCTAGAATTTTGTTCCTCTAAATGTTGGTTTTCTTTCCATTACCTATTTTTCGTGTGAGCTTATTTTGGAGGACATGAAGAGCATTTGCCATTAGTTTCTAGATCTCTGACACTCCATTTTAGTTGATGGGATGATCCAAGCCTCTGTTTCTATCTCCACTTAAGTATTTATAAAATATATTTTTGAAAATATATATGGTATCATTGTTCTAAAAGACTTTGGGAAGTAATTTATGATTTCAAGATTTTTTCCTCTATACTACTATTTCCTACGTTACTGCTTTACAACGTTTCCTTTGCACCACAGTGTATGAATACATGCCAAATGGAACTTGTTTGAAGCTTTGCATAGCCATAATGATCTGGATTGGCCATCACGCCACAGGATTGCATTAGGGGCTGCTCATGGATTGGCTTATCTTCATCATGATTGTTCCCCTGCAATTATTCACAGAGATGTCAAGTCTTCCAATATCTTGCTGGATCAATTTTATGAGGCCAAGATTGCTGATTTTGGTGTTGCAAAGGTTCTTCAAGCTTGCAACATTGGAGGGGATTCAACCACAGTTTTTGCAGGCACTCAAGGTTACATTGCTCCTGGTAAGTTTATTTACTATTTTTTCTGCCACATGTATTCCATTTTCCTTCTTGATGTTTACAGAGAAAGCTTTTTGCTCTCAACTGGTGTGTTTTTTAACAGGTTTTGCAGTCCTTGATCTTTAAATTCCTTAGCATGCATTTTGTTGACATCTTCTGCAAACGTATGAAACCTGAATGGTGCCATGTTTATATATTTTTCAGAATATGCATACTCCTTGAAGGTTACCGAAAAGAGTGATGTTTACAGTTTTGGTGTGGTTCTGCTGGAGCTCATAACTGGCAGGCAACCCATTGAACCAGAATTTGGGGAGAACAAGAATATTGTTTCTTGGACTTCAGGCAAAATCCTTAAGAGGGAACATTTAATTGCTGTTCTTGACTCAAACATTTCCAAGTCATTTAAGGACGAAATGATCCAGGTCTTGAAAATTGCAGTGTCTTGCACACACAAACTGCCAGCTTTGCGGCCTTCCATGAGAGAAGTTGTGCAAATGTTGTTGAATGCAGATCCTTGTAAGTTGCAAGTGAAATTCAACTCCTAAAGTGGAGGACTCAAAGCACACACTTATTACAGCTGATATATCTGGAACATTATAAATGGTGAACATCGAAGAACACTCTGACTGTAAATATTAGTACTACTAATACACTTACTTGACTAAGGATTCTGCCTTGCTTTCTATTATTCTATATGATGGATGCCAAAACTTGAAAGAAAAATTCTCAACATAAATGTTGTCATAGACTCATAGAGTAATAAAGGTTGCTCATGGAATGTATCTTCAATCATAAACTTGGATTCTTGGTCAATGATAGACCTGTACAGTTGGAAGGCCAATATCAGCTAGTAAGAGCAGATTGTTGCTGATCATAAGTGCATTGTAATATCTATCATACAGTACCTACCATGAGTCTTTTTTCTTTCTTAGTTGTGCTCATGCATCTTTGCACTATAAGAAATGGAAAACACTCATGTGTCTACTTGTATGGGTAGTATTCCTTAATTTGGCTACAAACTGCATGGAGGCAAAAGGAGTATCAAATTCCTTAATTTTGGCTACAAACTGTGTTGATTTCATCCCTGCTCGAATGGCTTTTAAAAAGGAATTGTATAGGAACAGTGTAGTGGAATTATGTATTGGAGACTAATTGTAAAGTTAATTACCAAAGATTTTTCCTTCCCATCTTTTGATATCAACGTCTATTGGAAAAAAATTAATGTTACTTTTGGGGTAGATTTAATACTGTGGTCTGTAACGTACACATTCTAAACATAAATATAAGGTCACATCAAATTAATTATAGTTGCTTTCTTTCTAGCTTCTTCCTTACGGCGTTTCCTTTGCAACATTAGGTGCAATTGCTAGTTATTCCTATCTGAAGGTATGTATGTTGGAAAAAAGAATTATGTCAAAGCGAGAGTCTGCCTCTGTCATTGAGAGAAGAATTGTCCAAAGAGGGACAGTAGCAGCCGATAAGAAATAGTTTTCATGTTTTACTAAGGAGATTCGGGAGAGAGAGCTCGAATTTGAGGAAGGTTTGGTTGGAAAATCATCGTGACCCCAGTATCTGCCACTGTGCTGGGCAATAGAAGGTATTTAAAAATTTCTCTGTGACTGAAAAGCCCTGCTTCGGGTGTATTGGAATGATTGCAAGGGCACAAGGCCCAAGAACTATGTCGAGTTCTTGTTAACTTTGCAAGTGTTGCCTTGTGTGTGTTGTGGTCTAAATATGAAATACTTTATAAATTTTGTTTCAGAATCTCGGACCCACAGATTGAGTGAGAACTGCTTGGAGTGAGAGAAACAGTGACAGCAAAATGGAAATTCCTTTGAGTGCGGGCAATAGTCTTTCAAATTATTTGGTAAGACTAGATGTCAGTAATATTTCGTGTATAGTTCTATGCACAAATTACTAAGGAGTCAATATAAAATAGTATGGACATGAGTGTCTAGAGATACCGGTGATTAACGAACAATGAGAGAAATTCCGCAAGAAGTTGAACGTAGAATCTTATTCGTAGTACTGGGTCATGATTGTGTTGATCGGGCCTGGAACAAGTGGAGAACAGAGCCAACCTCAAGGTGGACCAGTTGGTCAGTCATCTTTGAAGGAGAGTCAGGGCCCATGGAGATACACACAAAAAAAATCCCTGACCCCGACCTTTGGTGAGGCCAATCAATCAGTTGGGTCTGAGAGTAGTCGAGCACATAGTATAAAATTCGTGGAGGTAGCAGAGGTTCGATATCCGACCTTCAAGTCCAAGTTGACTTGGTTGGACCCGTGATATTGTGGGTTTATATTATTCAAATGAACGAGATAAAAAGAGGTTATGGTTTCACGAAGGGAAGAAGAGGCCATCACCGTCGTTTGAAGAAGAGGGTGACAAGGGAAACTATCGCATGCAAAAAAAGGAGAATTATGCTAATGGAGAGAGATACGAGGCCCAGGTTTTAGTTGCGACGATAAGGGAGGTTTTAATAAAACAAATAGGTCTTACAAGGAACATATGTGTGGATTTTGAAAGGGGCCTCTCGACCAACCTCACTTTGAGCGAAATCCCTGCGGTAACACACTTTAAAGAGGGTATTTTATATAAATTAATTGATGGAGGATCGTGGTTTATTTATTTTGGGTACATTGATTGGGTTTTTAGAGGTGCAATGAAGGGGAAAGAATCCTACCAAATGAAGGAACCTTAGTGCATAAGGGAGAAAGGTCGTAGGTTTTGGGCAAATATAACTAGACATTAGAGGGGCTTTCTATCAAGATGTGTGTTATATTGGCAAATATTTTTCATATTGGTGTCTATGATCCAATAAATTATAGCTTATTCAATGCATTCAAGCTTCATTTACATGGGGGCCAACTCTTCAATTTCCTCCGAGGTGTCCAATAGAGATGGAAAACATGGTCAAAGTAGCTTCGCATTAAATATTGGTTGCAAACTAGGAAATGAGGAAATAGTCAATTCAAAAGAATTTTCACCCACAACCTTTGTGCTTATGTAAGGCCCATATTAAGGTGTTATGAGCTTCTTATGGGGAGTTGAGAGGTTCTCTTTCTATAAATGCAACCATACCTTATCACCAACCTAAAACTTGTGTGGAACTTGATGTTTTTCATGCAATACTTATACTTGTTGTTGGATTTCTACAAGATATCATGAACCTATTGTTGGAGATGTTGGATCTGTCCAACAAATTTGGTTGCTTTATCTACCTCGACCTGAGCATAGGAGGACTTTGTTGATGAAGATTCAATGGGCAGAGCTACATCAATGAGCGCCAAAGGTTGGATCCCCAAGCACACTTGAAAAAAACTATTATCAATAAAGCCATAGAGGGATCTATTATAGCGATGTTGAACATATGGAAGGATTTCGTTCCATATGTGTGGATACTTGGAGTTGTACATGTACAAGATATGCACAATCATCGTATTGACCACTTATTTTTGTCCATTTGTTTGGGATTAAAAGGAAATTGTTTGGTCAATTTCGCATCTATAAGAGACCTTAGGTTTGGCCATAAGGTACCAAGGAACCTATTGCCCCTATCTGAAATAATGGTCCGAGATAGCCCAAAATGAATCTAAAAATGCTTAGATAATATATCGATAACCATAAACACACAATCATTACCATGATTGGTTGAGGGAAAACTTGGTGTATAATCCATGGAGACCAAATCCCAAGGATTGGTTTGGGTAGGTAGGGGAGTGTATAGCCCTTGCATCTTGTGTCTTGTGTCTTGATTGTTGGTTTATAAATGGCATAGAAAGTGCACAATTTGGTATACCAACTGATATATATTGAAGCTTCAGCCAATATAAATATTTATGAAGTACTACTATTGTCTTCTCCACACTGAGGTGCCATTCCACTTGACTATAATTTGCCTCCAAAATAAACTTGGCATGCTTTCTTGAAAGAACACAAAGGTGGCCCATGTAGCACAAGAGCACATCCTAGAGGTGGAAGTATGGAACTTTTTTACCCGCAATTACCATCTAGTATATAGCAACAAAGTTAAAGTTGTTTTTGTATAATTGTGGGCACTGGGAGGCCTCATGCCCAAATGAGTTAAGAATTATGGTTAGCACCACAATTGGGGGGCGATTGAGGTAGGCTACAAAATGGTTGGTGTTATCCTTGTTATAATCTATGTTCAAACGAAATTTTTATAGGTATGTGGACCATTTATGATGGCAATAATTATGTAACTTTCCTTGTATCGACATCAAATTCAAAGAAATGTGATTAGTGTGGATAATCATCTCCTTCCCCAAAATATGATGCTTCCACTATTGACATGCATATACACTGGTGTACATCCCCTTGTCATAGGTGGGATATCTATGAATAATATTAGAGAGAATTTCATTGTAATAGGCTATCAATTATCCCTGCTAAGTGAGGATTTAACTAATAGCATAGTCAAAGGCATATATCTCAATCTTAAATCATTATTGCAGGTCTAGAAAGGTGAGGAATAGTTTGAAGTAGAGGTTATGTTTACGATCCTAAAATGCTTTCTCTTTGGACTCAAGGTAGAAAATATTTGCTTTAGGTCCACCATTTGTCACCTAAGGGCCAAGTGATATACTAGAACCCAAACATGAACCTTGTATAGAAGTTAGCAAGGGGTAAGAGGCTGTAGAGATCCAATTCATTTTGGTTGGACAATCCCAAATGCCTTGGATCTTGGTTGGGCCCACATGCACCCCATGTTCATCCATGATGTATCATATTTAATTCACTAAATGCCAAATTATCATTTCTATAGATTGGAATACAACTTATGTTGTTGTAGAGTGTTGAAGGGCTATTGAATGTGCTACAAATGTTCCACCTAAATTTTGTTGAAGATGAGGATGCCATCCAAATATACATCCAAAAAAGTGTTTTTGTAGTTGTTAGATATCATCCATCACCCTCATAAATGTTGCTAGTGAATTAGTCAAACCAAAAGGCATGAGAAACCACTCACAAAAGCATATATTTATATTTGAATTGCTATAATCCATACATTAATCAGTCTAATTGGAACCTGGTGGTAGCTGTTAGTGTTAGAATATGCATTCTTCCATGAGTGATCAAAATCACTCTTTTTATATTAATTTTAGGGGTCCCACTCAGAAAATTTTTATCATTCGATTAGGTCATGCAAAAAATTGATTCATTGATGGTAGCCCTAGTCATAAAATCTCACTCTCCCTTAAACTTTTAACATTTGTTGGCCCACCTTCATGCCTTGCTGAGCATAAAAAACCTTTCGAAAAGCTCATTTCACTATGTCTTATGTCAGTCAAAGTCAACCATGGAGTCAGGTCATTCAAGGTCCCATTAGGTCATTAGGTTTTATTGTCCAAGGTCCAAAAATGCACCATTTCTTCTCAATAAGGTCAGGAAAAGGTGTGAGATTGACTCAATAAACATTTCATTATCATCTGCAAAGGATTATCAACATGTAAATATGATATTTTTAAAGTTGTAATTTTGATTTTAAAGTATGATGTTCATATCAAAATTGTAATTTTGATATGAAAACAGAGATTAATTTATTTTTAAATTTTTATGTAATTTTATGCTTATAATATGTAATCAATTTTGTCCCTAGCTACCAACTCAAATCACATATTCCGAACTTAAGACCACCAACTGAAAGTGAAAAGCGCCAAACTCCATCAACTTCATCCTGCAAAGAATAAAAGTCAAAAGAAAAGGGTAATTAGCAAATGTGTCAAACAAGTGAAAGGAAACATAGGAAAAGTGGGTTTTTGATCTAAATCTAAATTAACTCAAGTATTAAAGACTCTTAGACATCAATTTGAAATTCATTGCCTCCTATTCTATTGAGAAAATGGTCAAGGAGAGCAAATTTTCAATTTTCTGGGAAAATCGGAGAAAATTTGGGCAGAGGGCGCATGTCCTTAAGGCGTTGCGCACAGGCTGAAGGCGCTACGCATAGATTGAAGGCGCCGCACATATCCTTAAGGCACTGCACATAGCCTTAAGGCGCTACACATATGTCCAACAAGCCAGAAAATCATCCCAATTTTGCCAAATCACATCCAAAACTTCTGCAACAACTATTTGAGCCTCCAGCAAGTGAGTAAAGGTGTCTTCCATCATCATTCTTCCTTCAAGTTTATTATTTTTGTGTTGTGTAATTTTCTTGATAATTTGGCGTTTTAACCACTCAAAACCCTAGTTTTCATCCCTAACACTGATAACTCCTAAAACCTATTTCCGTTGCACTCTCATACCCTTCCCATATTCCAAATACTCATTCCCAAATTTCTATTAGTAAAATCCCTGTCCCTAAGCTTTCCCTAAGCTTTTAAATCCTAAAACCCTAAGCGCTAGGTGCTTCTTTTTACCTAGGCTCCTAATTCCCAATTCCCCATCCCAATTCCCATCACACTATCACTCCTTTTCCCTTCCCCCATTTCTCATATCCCTAACATTATCTCTCACAAATTTCCCTTTTCCCCATTTCCTATCCCCTAAAAAGTCACCTTACACACATTATCATTCCTAATCCCTAGGGTTTTGAAAAAAAAACACCATGGCAGAAGAGGAAGGAAACATATGATTTAGTGAAGGAGAGGAAACAGAGGAGAGGAGGCCACACAAATGTGGAAGAGTGCTCAAACTTGAACCTTATAACACTAGGGAACTTTTAGCCTCTCCAATGACAACAACATGTTTCAAATATGTTGGTTGTTATGATTTTTGTGAACAAGTTCAGAGGGTTCAACACCATGACACGTTGACCAGGCTCTTCATATCTAACCTCCACAAAAACCAAGTCACTTTAGCTGGAGTCACCTTTACTATCTGAACTACCATCATTTCAGCTGCCACCGAGATCCCGAATGTTGGGTAGAAGTGGTCAAAAAGAGTGATTTGGAGGAAAACTACTTTGAGCCTTTCCTGAAATGAAGGTATACAAATGAGAAAAAGAGGTTCTTTCCTTTTTCCCACCTTCAGGACAGATATGCACCGATGATGAAGATAATTGTGAAATACTTTTCATGTGAGGGTAGATTTTCAAGGCTCTATACTTATCACATCTGCCTCTTGATGCATTTCAATAGGGTAAAGATGTTGAACATACCCTACTACTTTTTTCGAAGCATAGATAAGATGGCATTCATTGTCCAGAAAAGGCAATATGAACATCAAATGAAAAGTCTATTCCACCATTCCCTCATTAAGATCATAGTCCTCCACCATCTTAATCAACTAAACATTGAATGGGACACCTTCATAGCCCATGATATATTCAGAGATCCTCCTACTCAGCATGCACACAATGTGCCTTCATCATCCCATCCACCCACTTCCATTCCTCCATCTCAGCCCATAGCTCATTCATCGTCATCTGATCAATCCACTTCAACTCCTTCATCTTCATCTCATTATGACATTGGATCACTCAACAAGATGGAGGATATTGACCCTAAGTCGTCTAGTATGGTTGAGGTTGAGCCATTTCCAAAAAAATACCAGAGAGGCTACAGGCATGTGTTTTCTCCACATGGAGTGGAAGGGCCCATGCCTTCTACAACAACACAACAGGTGGACAAAGGCAAAGAGAAGCCTCATTGAGGCAGTCATTCATGATGAGGACACTCATTAAACAGAGCAGGAATTTCAGCTTGTTGACCTAGAAGAGGATGAAATGAGAAAATCACAAATGCTTCCATCAAGGCAAAGGATGCCAATATTAGTGAGATCCATACTAATCTTGATAGGGCTAAGTTTTTCATACACTTCCTTGAGCAAGATAATGAGCAATTGAAAATCAAACAAGTCATCTATGAGGTTAAGTATTTCGCTCCTCAAAGGGAGGCTCAAAAGGCCAAATTCATGATAGATGAAACACTTGAAAGGTATGGCTTACTAGCTGATGAAGAAGAACAGGTACCAAGACAGAGACCTAGAATTAGAGGCTGAAAAGAGCTCTAGCTCTAGAGAGGCAAAGGGAGGCTGAGCTTGCTGATCAAATAACCCTAAATGAGTAGCTTGCTATAGAGATCAACGAGAACATGGAGCCATGGCTTGATAGATCCAATCAACACTTGGAGAAGCTACTAGCAAAGGAAAATAAGGATAATGACCTATTGAGGAAGAAAGTAAAAAATTGTGCCCCGAAGGAGAAAATTGCATTGGCCAAGCTCAAAAGTGCCAATGCAAAAATTGAAGAGTTGACCATGGAGGAAAAGAAAAATTTGGGCATTCTTGTTGAGGCTTACCTTCAAGCCCAGACATATCATCATCAAATATTTTATAAATTTTGAGGCATTTACAAACTTTTTTGCAAATTTTGAGTTTGACTGTGTTTTTCTGAATAAGGATTTAACAGAAAATTTTTCATATGCATAGGGGCATTTGTTGGGAAAATTGTCACCACCATTGGGTTCAAAATGATGAATACATGCACCTTGTACATTTGCTAAGTTTTTTTAGTCAAACTGGTCAGTGAAAAGGGAAAAAAACCCTAAAAATCATGCTTTTGCCCATATTTATGCCTAGGCGCTGCACACATAGCAGTATTGGGAGATTGCAATTTTGAGGGGTCAAATCAACATAATTTTCAAAACTTGAGGCATATTCGAAAAGAGAACAAATAGGGCTTTCCAACAAGCCATATTGGGCCAGATTTGGACACCTATAGGTTAGTCAAAAGTCACCTTTAACATGAAGGGCACACAGCCTTAAGGTGCTGCGCATATGACAAGAAAATGGCGCATATGACAATTTGCTGATTTTTTTGTTTTTTCAATGTAAATTTTGATTTTATCTTAGAGAATCATCTTTCCATCAATGTAATTCATCATGGTAAATGTAATTATGTCAAGGATAAGTTACCTAGGGGTAGATTCATTAGGTAAAGTTATCCTTTAGTCAAGATGAATCAGTTTGAGTGTAATGAGGAGTGAGTCACTTGGACCATCCTACACTTCAGCTTTCAGTTCAGAAATTAGTGGATATCTTCCTCACCTCATGGATTCGAACCGTGAGGATGAGTGAAGCTTGTTTTGATGTCCATTTAGCCCCTTTATTCACAATAAGCAAGGGTTGGAATCAATTTGTATGTTTTCTTATTGATCAAGGAACTATTGTCCTCATTTTGGCTAGCTAATAAAGAGGAGTTACAACTATTTTATGGGATACTTGTGGTATGAGGTTTATCATTATTTTTTCTTCAGTATCATATGTTAGAATGTATTTTATTCATGTTCAATTCATCTCTATGGCATGATATATTTCAATTTTGATAATCATAACACATGCTTGCTCATGCTCTATTTTGGGAAATTGATCATAGTTTGTCCATTTTCCTCTATCTAGGAAGAATACATCTCCCATGCTCTTCTTAGCTTATTTTAAGTCTCAAAACCATTCCATCACAATCATATTTAAATGATAAGCCTTGAGCCTACCTTGCCCCATTGATCCTTGCAACCCTATCTCATTTTCCCTGACCTAGCTCCCTTGACCTAATTTCTTCATCCAGTGATAACCCAACCAAATCAAATCAAAACAACCCCTGCACTCTATATCTAGCCTAAAACCCTAATTGCTCCAACCCTCCTGGATGTGACCTTTTTGGAGAGAGCCCTCTCCAACTCGATAGGGCTAGCTATCAATTCAAAATCTTGGTATGTGGTTACCTTTGTTGGGATTCCTTCTTCAACCTTAGGAATCTGGCAGATTGCTAACAATATCCTAACTTCATATCAATATTACTAAAGAACTTGGCACCCACAATTTGATAAAGAATATTGTCAATACGAGGGATCAGGTATATGTTTTTAGCAATGAGTTTGTTGAGGGTTCTATAATCAAAATGGAATCTCTATGTCCCATCCTCCTGATGCACCAACACAATTGGGCTCTCACAAGGAAAGGAGCTTATTTGAATGTGGCCTTTTTGGATGAGGTCATATTCCTCATTCTCAATAATATATATATATATATATATATATTGGGCCATTGGATAAAGGATAACTAGTTATCAAGACAATTGAATGTTTTACCTAACAATGTAGAGGCACCCCAACAAGTGAAGTGAAGATATCTTTGTACACCTCTACAATATTATCCACCTACTTTTATTGTGTTGAGAGGCCTTGTGCCAATGGTGTGGTGGTTGTAGTGATATTCCTTTCACCCTCTAAACAAACCATGAAGAGGAAAAACTTTGCAATATGAGATATTCCCTTTTGGAACTATTTTATTGAGATCAATGAAATTGTAGTAGTTGAAACTACCATTGGTACTCTATAGAGATAACCTCCTAGAGTAATAATGGAACTACGAGTAGGGGAGTCATAAATAACATTATGTTTCCATATATAACGTTTTCATAAATAATATCAAAAAAATTTGGTGGGGAATCATCACATAGTGCCTCATCTTTGAAGGGCTTGATTCTGTAGGACATGCAACATTGCTAGCTAAAATGGATGTCCTGTCCCAGGATCAACCAAATAATGGTGTATGGTTAGGTGTATGGAATTTTCAACAACTTCAATCTCTTGATGGCCTCAATTAAGATCAAGTTATTTTAACTCTCGTTATAAAAAATGAAATGTAGTGGGTTCCCTTTCACCTACATCTATGAATGGAAGATGTGCTTCCCCTCCTCATGCTCCTTTGACTCTACTACTTGGATCATTTTGATCACAATGGTAGCACTAAGTTATAAATCATTTTTTCTATCCTTTATCCCACTCCAATTCAAAATATGAGCCAGTGTCTATTTTTTTTCTTCAAGATCGACCAACAATGATTGTTTCAAGTGAAATTCATGTGAAAATTTCTGAATCCAAATTACATAAACCCTATTGCTAACTATTGATTTACTTCTCCTACTTGATTTATTACACAATTTATTTAACTAAATATTGAGAAAAACTTCGAAGTAAACAAAAATAGTAGCCTACACATATACAAATCATTTACTGAACATCACACACATATGACAAATGGCACACAGATTTTTCGGACAAATGTCACTGGAAAAACCCAATGCAAGAAAATTGGTGCCACAACTCTAGAGGGTTTTATTATTATGCAGAATCTGAATACCACATTCTGGGCACCATAAATGGTTTTTGTTGGGGCCCTTGTTTGGAAAAACAGGAGGAGGCACGCAGCCACAACAGGACACAGGGTCGGGCGGACCCATGGAAGTGGAGACAACACAGGATAATTGACTTGGGGTGAGTCAAAAGGATATGGTCGAGGCCTGTTGGGGTCCTTATTTTGAAAATCAATAGATTTTGAGTTGCGGCTAGTACGTGGCAGAATGCAACCTTGGTAGGCAGAAAGGTGTCAAGGTTGCGAAGGAGCGGAGGACAGGTGTCGCGGTTGTTGCGAGAGCAAGCATAGACGGCGGAGGGGCGCGGAAGGGAACAGACAGTGAACTCCAGATGAACAAAAGAAAATGAGAGACAGCCGAGCAAGAAGAAAGGACGAACTGACAGTCACGTGGGCAGTGGAACAAAAAGGCAGCCAGCCAACGGATAGAGGGGTTGGTGCAGACAGGAATAGGGAATAGAGGGCCGCAGGAGAGCTTTGTCTAGGTTACACAGTTCTCCTCTCCTTCGCAACCTTGACACCTTTCTGCCTACCGAGGTTGCATTCCGCCACGTACTCGCCGCAACTCAAAATCTGCTGATTTTCAAAACAAGGGCCCCAATAGTTTTCTCTACAGAGAAAATACATGGTAGTTGTACCTTATCATTCGGAGACAAAAAATGGTTGAATCACAACCTCAATCAGGAATTACAGAAAACGAGCCCTTTCTGTTCCACTAGAACCCTCAACACAACTCCTCTAGCCTTTGCTTCAGTCCTTATAGCCCAAGGAATCCTCTACACAACACAGACTACCATTGCATCACTTTGAAGGCATTTATGTCACCCATAAGGGTATGCGTCACCCTCTATGTGACCTCTGCGTCAGCTTGGTTGGGTCGCATCCCTCCTGTTGGCCTCTGCACTGCGTCCCTCGTGCTGGCCTCTGCACTGCCTGGTACGATGTTGCCTCTCTGCTACTGTATTCTCGGGCTTGGATCATATCATCCCTTACCGATATCTGCCCCTCACTACAATGAAAACTAACTTCGAAATCCTCAACAAACCCTACTCCAGAATTTCAACTTAGCTTCAATGCATTTATTATTTGTGTGTCCTCCAACTGACCCCAAGCCTTTCCTTTATACTTTTCTCGTTGGCAAACCAACGATCGTGATCTAATCTCTAATCTATGGTTAATATTATAAGAATGCTTGATCCATGTCACTTAGAACATTCTCATCACATGTGTAAATTAACTCACTTTAATTTTTTAATTTCCCTAAGTTAGACTTAGGGTCCTCATTAAAAAATTTAATTATTTGAATAACTTTTACACCATATGGAAATTCTCCAAAATTTTCCTGGGTCTTGGAGATCTCATGTGTTTCAGCCCCTCCACAAATTTTTGGAGCTATATCACACCTGATGCTACCCCAAAATCTCAACACTCCCTCTTAGTGAGGAGTGTGCTCTAGCAATACTTCCACACTGAAGCATTGCCCTAATCTCTGGCACCGGTCTCCGCATTGATTCTTGGCATGCTGCCCTTCATTCAATGTGTTTATGCTCCCTATACTTCTTCCTATGCCACTGTCACTGATATTGCAAAATATGTACTACAGCTCCCTCTCAAATTGTTGCATCGTGCTGCCAACTGTTGCACTGCAACTCAATTGCTAAGAAGTGAGCAATTGAAGGACCCCTGCCCAATCACTACCAGAAAATTCAGCCAGGTTGCATCTCATCATTGAAGTTCCTTCGACTACTGCGCTGCACTATATCTGTAGAGCCACTGTGGTGCTACTACTTTGCATTGCATAAGCACTGCCCCTTCGCGCTGCTAAATTCCCATCAGCCTATGCACTATTGATTCTATGTTATTGTTGCCACTGCACTGCGCTGCTCCAATATACAGCGTACCAGCTCTGTCATTTCTTCATCTATGCACCCAGTGCTCCAGTCATCCTGCTACTGTCTTAAGGCTCCTGTAGCTCGTATGTGATCCAAGATTCTAGGCACCTCAAGGACCATGCCTTATCCATCTGTAGCTGCTCTATAGATCAATATCGCCCCACCTCTTCTCTCAAGGCACATGAGCGCTCATCGCCACATTATCCTCACTACCACTGTCCCCTCTAGCTGTTGCTTCCGTGGAATTTTCTTTCATCTTAGGACAAGTGTTGGAAAAGTGTCCAAGTTCCCCACATTTAAAGCACCAGACCTTTGATAGGTCCTTCTTGTTATTCCACTGTTATCGTCGTTCCTTTGATGCAAGGGTTGCGTCCTCCTCCTCCTCCTTCTTCACTTTGCTACTTTCGCTACTGAATTCCCTCTTCATAATTCACCGGATCTTCTCCTGTTGGAGGATAGCCCACATTTCACCCTAATTAGGGAGTTTTTCTCTACCCAAAATTATTTGGACAAAGGTCTCCCACTCATCAGTGACTTCATTCAAGGTAGTCCTTATCGAGAGCCCTTCATCTGGAGTTTCCTCCATGGAAATCAGCTGATCCCAGATAGTCTGAAATCTGGAGAGGAATGGATCGGTCTCTTCCCCATTATGCAACTGGAAAATCCTCATCTGGTTCTCTAAAATAATCTTCCATTGGACGGAGCTACCTTGATATAGCATAGTCAAATATGTCCACACCTAATTTTTCATCTTCTTCTCAGAAAAGTGTGGGACCATGTGATTCTTCACCTCGTCGATGATCAAGTGCTTTGTCCATGCCTAATTCTTGTTGAATTTCTTTAGAGCGTCTACATTAGTCAGCACAACTAAGAAATTTTCCACGTGGTCTCTGATGTCGTACTCCTCCAGGACTGACAGGATTCTAGCCTTCTAAATCATGAAGTTGAACATACCATCCAACCTATTCTGATCACGTAGTCCGTATGGGGCCATCTAGCTCAAATATGTTGAAGCATGTACTCCTCTCCCTTCTACTGCTGCAACACTCAACACAAGATCGAAACTAGGTTTCTTGGCAATAGAAACCCTCTCGAGTAGTTGCTCCTTCTGACAATTGATTTCCCTCTTGGAAATCATCTGCCAAATATTTTGAATCACCCTTGTATGATCACCTTCTTGATCGAATCTCAGATTTGTTTGGCACAAATATGTTGAGCGACTATTCTCCTCCCGCTTTTGCCACCTTTTCTAGGCATTGTTATGCACCGATAGAACCTATGCCACACCAACAACTTCTCAAGATTATAAATTTTACTTCCAGCCACGAAAAACTGCACAAAAAATCACCAACTCGAACTGTTTCACCTTCCCGGTGCTGCGTCAGCCTCTTCATGAGAAGATTGGATCAACGTCCCTATTTGGGTGCTGCGTCAACCTTTGCGTGAGAAGACTAGATTTGTATCACCTCTCTGGAGCTATGTCAGCCTTTGTGTGACAAGACTGACTCTGTGTCAGCCCTGTAGGGTCTGTTTTCCCTCTGGTGTTGTGCTACCTTCTTCTAGATCAGCTTTGCTTCAACCGCCCTTCCTGCAGCCAATATCTTCAGCCGCTTTGCTGATGGTTCAACTTGATCTACAGTACTCTGATACCATGTGAAATTTTTTGAATCCAGATTACAGAAACCCTACTGCTAATTATTTATTTACTTCTCCTACTTGATTTATTACACAAGTTATTTAATTAAATATTCAAAAAAAATTCGAAGTAAAATAAAATAGTAGCCTACACAAATACAGATCATTTAATGAACATCGCACACATGTGAAAAATGACACACATATTTTTCATACAAATGTCCCCGAAAAAACCCAATGCAAGAAAACCAGTGCAACAACTCTAGAGGGTTTTATTATTATGTAGAATCTCAATACAACATTATGGGCACCAGAAATAGTTTTCCCTACAGAGAAAATACATGGCAGTTGTACCTTATCACTCAAAGACAGAAAATATGGCTGAATCACACCCTCAATCGGGCATTACAGATAATGAGCCCTTTCTGGCCCACTGAAACCCTCAGCGCAGCTCCTCTAGCCTCTTCGTCAGCCCTTATAGCCCAGCACAACCTCTGCATAGCACAGGTTGCCCCTGCATCACTCTGAAGGCCTCTGTGATGCCTCTACATCACCCAAAAGGGTCTGCATCACCCTCTGAGTCAACTAGGCTGAGTTGTGTCCCTCCTGCTAGCTGTTGTGCTGCTTGGTACGATGTTTCCTCTCTGCTTTGTATTATTAGCCTTGGATCAGATCATCCCTTGCTAATCTTTTCCCCTATCTGCACTACAAACTCACTTCGAAATCCTTAGCAAACCCCGCCCCAGAATTTCGACTTAGCTTCAGTTCATCTGTTATGTGTGTGTCCTCCAAATGACCCCAAGCCTTTCCTTTCTACTTTTCTCATGGCAAACGAATAACCGTGATCTAATCTCTAATCAACGACTAATAATAAAAGAATGCTTCATCCACGTCACTTAGAACATTCTCATCACATGTGTAAAGTAATTCGCTTTAATTTTTTAATTTCCCTAAGTTAGACTTAGGGTCCTCCTTAAAAAATTTAATTATTTGAATAACTTTTACACCAGATGGAATTTCTCCAAACTCTTTCTAGGTCTTGGATATCTCATGTGTTCCAGCCCCTCCACAAAGTTTCAGATCTAGAGCGCACCCGATGCTACCCAAAAATGTCAACAATTCATTGATGATGTGCTAGGAGATTTTGTGTAACTTAGACCACTTTATAGTATCCTTATTTGACTTCTCGTTACCTTTTTTTTTGTAACTTGGGATGGTTTTATTGAGGTTTTCTCTCCTTGCTTTATCCCTTTTTTAATGAGTTAGATTCACCTTTTCCAAGCCTCTATTGTGAAAATTTTTCATACATAAAACTTGCTTATTCCTTAATTTATATTTCTGCTCAATTTTGACAACATATTAATAATCATCTCCCAATGAGGAGATTTCAAATTATTCCACCTATGTTTAGATGTTCCCGTGTAGGCCACTACAATATTTTATAATTGTGAAGTACAACAAAGTATGCATCCTCTAATAAATTGAGCTATATCGTCTTGCATTCTAGGCCAATTTTCTTCCCAACATTGACTTTCCAATCAACTTTGTAGGTTTGATCCCCTTTAATAAGCTATAATATTTCAGCTTTAGGAACACAAAGTTTGTCTAGCTTTTAAATCAACCCATCCTAGAGATGATATTTAGCCTTACTGTAACCTTATTCTACATGAATTTTTCCTTGTATCTATTGAAAAATATGTGTAAAATCTTCATCTTCTATCAATGCCTCTTTCTATGTATCATGGGTGAAAATATCCATGTGCATGAGAGTTCCCAAAGTCGTGATCTAGATGTTCCTGTCCTTGAGAGCATATATAATAACTTATTAGTGTTTACATTATATAATTTGATGATTAGATTTTTTTTTTTTGTAAAAACCTCATCCAATTGTAGTGTATGGTTTGCTAAAGCTTACTTTGTGCCTAAAAATACTTCAATGGTTGGCGATTAATGTGGATGATGGTCTCCTAGCCTATCAGATAGTGCTTCCACTTCTTAACAACTTGAACTAGAGCATTTAATTCCTTGTCGTATGTAGAGTAGTTTAGGAGCCTCCCATGAAATAGTTCAAAATGATAGCATATCGGCTTACCTCTTGATCCATTGGATCAATAAACTGCTCAAAATTGAAAGTTTTCAAAAGTGCTTGAAATGGGTGCCAAAACGTAGATCTTTTCTCCTTGAATCCAACAAAACTTGAATCACTCAAAATCGATATTGTATGCTCCCGATATCGCATTCTAATAGTTTTCCTAAATAGCTAAAAAAAATTGTAGGTTGGATGCAAGACTGGGCAATATGTACGCTGACTGGGCATGGTGACTAGGCAAGCTGACTGTGTTTCTTAGGAAAATGGAAGGCTTCCAAGTGGCCTCATTTGATTGGTTCGAATTGGCTGAGTTTTTATTGGTTGGTTGATGATTTTCATAGCCCTATGAATGAGAGCCATGTGGGCCAATGGTGGGAAGCCAAGTGGCATCCAAAAGGTTGAATAAAGTTTTTTTATGGCCCAAACTAGACTTTATGGGGATCGAACACAAGATTGGTGGCAAGACAGTGCAACGCTCTATCGTAGCGTTGTGGGTGGTTCTTAACATCACATGGCACAAAGTTTAATTTTAACTTTCAAAGGTTTGTGTTTGAGGGATGGGGCCGAGGCTAAGCCTTGGTCACCAGTCACCCCTCACCCACAAGACCGTAGGCAGGAGCTGAGGGCTCGGGCTCAACCCCGGCCCAAAGCTCTGGTACCATAAACCTTACCACAACACGGAGTAATCACACGACGTCGAGATTTGGCCCACGTGACCCAAATTTTCCCGCTTTAAGGAGTCATTGGGAAATTAAACTGATCGACAATTTGCACCCGAAACGACGTGAATATCACTGGTGCTGGGAGAAATTATCACTTGGTGGTTCTAGAAAATGTGGATTCATATAACAGTTAGTAGGTGAGTGCAATTTGTAGAGCAGTTAGCAACAAAACTTCTCTAGAGCATAACTTCTTCAGTTTTTGACCCAACTGAGCCCAACAAGAGCCCAACTTGGGGTTTTTAACTGTTTTGGAGGCATTGGAGACAATATTTTTTCATTCTGAGAACTTTAAATCCATGTAATCACAAATTTGAACACTTAATGAAAGAGGCCGAACATTGGAAGCTAGACCATGAGATGTAGCTCAGGAGGGGTGAACTCCTTCATCATTTTTTTGTCATGTGTTATTGTGTATAGTATTATTGTCTCCATTTTTATGCTACAAACTGAGTTAAAAAACATTAATTTATGTACTTTTGTAAATTGATTAATTTCCTAAAATACATACAATTTTACTTGCACATGTCATAAAACCTTCAAGATTTCAAATACAATCAGTTTGGTATTAGATCTTTGGTTTTTTTGAAGGTTTAATTTTTTTGCAAGTTTTTTCTGATGCTTACAAAGTTGAAGCTCAAAAGAGGAGAAGGAAAGCTTGTGGGAAAAATTCCTCAAGCTAGTTAAAGGAGAGAAAATTTACCTCAAGTTTCACCTCAAGTGTCACCCAAAGATTCACCATTCATGGCATATGAAGGAGGCTATGACACTATGTCTGAGGATGAGATAAATTTCAAAAAACCATTCTTTGAAATGACTGAAATGGTGAAATTTATCTATGAGGAAAGGAACTCAAGGTTGCAAGGAGAGATCTCAAATCCTCCAAAAGGAAATGGAGGAAATTGAGTTAAACCTCCAAAAGGGAATGGAGACAATGGTGACAAAACACCACCTCTACCTCCACCTTTTCCTACACCTCCATCTTCACCCTCATATTCTTCTACATCTACCCCTTCACAAACTCCTCCAAGATATCCAAAGGGACATGGTAAAACTCTTTTGTTAAAGATTGATATAAAATGTTAATTGCATATGTATAATGGAGAGGTAAATGCTGAGAAATTGGATAATTGGGTTTTCTAGATTGAAGTGTATTGCAGGATACAAAGAATAAAAGATGATGAGACCAAGACTCAACTCACTTCTCTAAGGTTGGAAAGTGCATCACTCATTTTGTGTGAGGAAAAAACTCAAGAAGATCCCAAGAAAATAGGTAAGATTATAAATTCTTGGAATGATTTTGTAGCTACATTAAGAATACAATTTTATCCATTATCATACCTGCAAAAATATATAATGGATTGGAAAAAATTTAGGCAAGCTGAGGGTCAGAGTGTGCAAATTTATACCCAAGAGTTTAGAAGAAGAGTTTTGATTTTGGGTGTATATTTATCCTCTCAAGACACTCTACTCAAATACATTGGAGGTTTACATAGTTGTTTGAGACACACAATTCTTGTATTTAACCCTACAAATCTAGATGAAGTTTGTGTACATGCAACTCCTTTAGAAGCAATAGGGAAGAATTTTCCCCAAGAAAACAACAAGAAACCATTCAAGAGTGGAGACAAAGGAAAGGGGCAATTCAAAAGCAAGGGGAAAAAAAACGATTTCATCAAGAGAGAGGGAGAAAAACTCACATGTAAACAATGTTCAAAAGAAGGCCATGATGAAGACCATTGTTGGAAACTTCATCTTGAGATGAGACCCAAAAATTTTACAGCAAAGGAAAGAAAAATACCGCTACAACTAGACAACATGATTTAGGATATGATACTGGAGATGAAACAAATATCACAACCATGGGATTGAAAGGTAATGATTCTATTGCAAGTACTAGTTCTTCTATTAACCTTAATGAAACTCAAAATGATAAATAAAAAATAGAGTTTTTCCATATTAGAGTCATATAAAAACATAACAAAATAGACACTTTGTTTGATAATGGATCATAAGGCAACCTTATTTCAGAAACCATTTTCAAGAAACTAAATTTGGAAACCATTCCTCATCCTAAACCTTATCCTTTGGGTTGGGTATGTGACAGTTTAAAATTGCAAGTGACAAGAAAATGCAAACTGAAATTCTCCATCACTGCAAACTTTATTGATGAGGTAGAACTTGATGTAGTTCCACTTGACATATGCGGTATTGTTTTTGGAAGCTGCCATATATTTATGATAGAAAATCCATCTTTCACCACCATGAGAACAAGTATCATTTGTTTAAGGATGGGATTGAGTATATTGTTAGAGAACATCGCAATAAATTAAATTTATCTCTTGTGAATTCTGGACAAATGAAGAGGCTTGTTAATGCTAGCAATAATTGTGTACTCTTGATGATCAAACCCAAAAATTTTGTTTAGAATGAAGCCTTCCAAGGATGTGATGCAAGATTAAAATCTGATTTGATTGAGTTTGTTAACACACATGATGAGATGTTTCAGGAACATGTAGGATTTCCTCCTAAAAGAGGAATCCAACATGAGATCCAATTGCAACAAGATTGTCCTCTTTCAAACATTGGCATGTAAAACATGTCAGTCATGGAGAATATAGAAATTAAGAAACAGATCCAAGAGTTACTTGATAAATGGGTCATCAAACCAAGCACATCTCCATGCTGGTCTCCTATTTTTTTAGTGCCAAAGGAGGAGGGTACATGGCGCATGTGTGTGTACTTTAGAGCCTTGAAAAAAATCATGGAAAAGAACCGTTACCCTCTTCCTAGAATTGATGATTTACTTGATCAATTGAAAGATGTTTTTTATTTCACTAAGTTGGACTTGAGAAGTGGCTATCATCATATTAGGATTTCTGAAGGAGACATTTGAAAGATAACCTTCAAGACAAAGCAAGGTTTGTTTGAGTAGTTGGTTATGTCATTTGGGCTTTGTAATTCTCCTACTGCATTCATGAGGGTTATGAATGATGTTTTAAGGCCTTTTCTTGATGATTTTTTGATAGTCTACTTAAATGACATAGTGATTTTCAACAAGACTTGTGAAGAGCATGTCAAACATGTTAGGAAAGTTATATATGTCTTAAAGAGAGATTTTGTTTTTTTAAATATGTATAAATGTGAATTTGGGAAAACTTATTTAGTATACTTGGGTCATATTTTTGGAGGGGGTGAGTTGAAGATATATCCCTCAAAGTTCAGAGTCATTTTTAATTGGCCAAAACTCAAGACTTTAACAGAGGTTAGAAGCTTCTTGGGAGCAACCCAATATTGGAGAAAGTTCATTTCTAACTTTTCATCCATTGCAACTCCATTACATGATTTGGCAAGTGTGAAACAAGATTTTCAGTGGGGAGGGAAACAACTGAAAGCCTTCGATGCATTGAAAGAGAGAATTAGTAAAACACCAGTGCTTGCACTTCCATATTTGAAACAATCATTTGAGATACAAGCCAATGCAAGTGGCTATGCCATGGGAGCAGTCTTGATGCAACATGGTAAGCCCATTTGTTATCATTCTAAAAATTTTAATGGTGTAGTGATTAACTATCCTACATATGAAAAAGAATTGTATGCTTTGTTGCAAAGTGTGAAAAAATGGAAAAATTACTTGATGGGTAAGGAAACTATCATCCACACTGGCCGTCAACTGTTGCAATACTTGCAATCAGAAGCCATGCTACAACAATTGAGGCACTTCAGATGGATTGGTTTCTTACAAAAATTCGACTTGGTGATAATTTATAAGAAAGTTATGTATAAAAAAGTTGTTGATATGCTATCTAGGCCAATTGTTAGTGCATCTGTTATTATTAAGCATAATTCTATCATGCATGAGAGCTATGTTGAGCAATATGCTTTAGATTAGGATTTTAAGGATGTATATGTAACTTTGTGTCAAGGTAACCAAGTAGAGGAATTAGATTATCATGTGCATGATAAATTTTTGTATCATCATGGAAAGCTATGTATTCCATAGGGAGAAGGAGTCAACATCGTAAGGGAAGCACATACTTCTCTTATTGCTAGCCACTTTGGTGTAGGCAAGACATTGGCACAATTAAAAAGGTGTTGTTACTGGCCTCGTATGATTGAAATTGTGTCACTATATGTAAGAGGATGTTCTTTATGTTCTATTAGTAATCCTAGCAATAGAGAATTAGGATTGTATACTCCACTTCCTATTCCTTCTCTTCCTTGGGAAATTGCTTCTATGGATTTTGTGGGAGGTATACCTATATTTAGGAAAGGTCATGATTATATTTATGTAGTTTTGGATTGTTTCAAAAAAATGTGTATTTTTATGCCTTGTAAGAAGCAAGTTACAACTGAACATATTGCATAATTGTTCTTTCAAAACGTATGGGTTAATTTTGGGTTTCCCACATCCATTATTTTTTATCGAGATTCTCGTTTTGTAGGGAAATTTTGGTCAAGCTTATGGGGACTCATAGACACCAAATTTAAAAAGAGCACAACATTCCATTCGAAATCGATGGCCAAACAAAAGTGGTGAACAAAATGGTAATACAACTTCTTCGTGGTTATTGCAGTAAGAATCATAAATTTTGGGATGAAAATTTGCACTACATTCAACATTCTTACAACCAAGCCAAGCATTCATCAACTCAAACATCTCCATTTGAGGCATGCTTGGGATACTTACTAAAATCTCCTCTAGATTTTATCTTTGGGAAAGATGTTGCTATTGATGGACATAGTGACATATATAAGGCCAAGACATTCCTTGAACAAGTTCAATTGGTGCATCAAATGGTTCAAGAAAAGTTGTAAAAGAGTCAAGCCAAGTACAAGACAAGACATGATAAGCATCATGTTGATCACAATTTTGAAGTGGGATATGTAGTTTGGCTTCACATTAGCAAGTAAAGACTCCGAGGAGAAGGTAAAAAACTTGAAATAATCAGATATGGTACATTCAATATTTTAGAAAAGATTGGTAATAATGCCTTCTAGTTATACTTTCCTCCATATATGAAAATCGATGTAGTTATTAATGTTGAAAATCTAAGATTATATGAGCCTCCTTTGATTGAAGATCATGGAGAGAATCTTCAATTGAAGATTCCTTCAATTGAAGATTTATCTCTTGAATATCTTGAATAATTGAAGGAATATGTTATTCTTGACAGAAGAACAAAAACTTTGAAATGAGGGAAAATGGAGTACCTTTGAGTGGGGCTCAAAGGTAAAAATCCAAGAAAATCCAAATGTATTGAGATTAGAAGGGTGAGGGAGTTGCGTCTTTATATCTTTTTTGACTGAAAATGATCTTTTGGAGATCCAAAAGCTTATAGTGGGGAGGAATGATCCAGTGGATCGGTAAGTGCTCAAAATTCAAAGTGTTCAAAAGTGCTTCAAACCAGTGCCCAAACATAGATATCATCACCCTGAATCCAAAAAAACTTGAATAGCTCAAAATTTATATTGTACACTCATGATATCATGTTCTGACAATTTTCCTCAACAACTAAAAACAATTGCAAGTTGGATGCAGGACTATTGACTGGGAAGTCCATACACTGACTGGGCATGGTGACTAGGCAAGCTGACTGTGTTTCTTGGGCCAATGGCGGGCTGCTAGGTGGCCTCATATAATTGGTTCGAAGTGGATGAATTTTGATTGGTTGGTTGGTGATTTTCGTGGTCCTATGAATGGGAGCCACGTGGGCCAATGGTGGTTAGCAACGTGGCCTCCCAAAGTTTGAATAAAATTGTTTATGGACAAACTAGCCTCCATGGGGATCGAATATGAGACTAGTGGAAATACGATGCAAAACTCTATTGTAGTGTTGCGGGTGGTTCTTAACATGATATGGCGCAAATTTTAATTTAAAATTTCAAAGGTTCATGTTTGGGGGAGAGGGGGGGGCCTAAGCCTTGGTCCCCAGTCACCCCACATAGACAAGACTGCAGATAGGAGTCGAGGGCTCGGGCTTAACCCCAACCCAAAGCTCTAGTACCATAAACCTTACCACAATGTGGAGTAACGAGCTAGTGTGGAGTTTGTGGCATGACGTTGGGATTTTCCCACATGGCCCAAATTTTCTCTCCCGAAGGGGTCATTGGGAAATTAAACAGATTGAAAATTTGCATCCAAAATGGCGCGAATCTCGTTGACGGCAGGCAAAATTTTCATTCATTAGTTCTGGAAAAGGTAGACTCGTAGAAAAATTAGCAGGTGAGTGTAGTTTGTAGAGTAGTTAGCAATAAAACTTCTCTATAACATAACGTCTTCATTTTTTTACCACATTGAGCCCAACAAAATCCCAAATTGGGGTTTTTACTATTCTAGAGCCATTGGAGACATTGTTTTTTCATTTTGAGTACTGTAAATCTATGTAATCACAAATTTTAGCACTTAATGAAAGAGGGCCAACATTGGAAGTTGGACCACGAGATGTATCCCAAGAGGGGTGAACTCCATCATTTTGATGCATTTTGTTATCGTTTATGGTATTATTGTCTCTATTTTTATGCTACAAATTGAGTTAAAAACCATTAATTTATGCGCTTTAAGAAGAAAATTCCCATAACAAAACCATTTGTATCTATATCCACTTTGAAAAGCTTCTAAAAATTAGGAAAAGAAAAAACTAGTGCTTGGCTAATATTTTGTTTCAGCACATAAAAAAATTTCTATTGATTCTTTCCCCACTAGAAATTCTTACCATTTGTTACTATGGAATGGAGTGTATCAGCTCTAGTTGAAAAGTGTGTTATAAAATTCCATAGGTACTATGATTCTCCAACAAAGCTTCTAACTTTAGTGACATTTGTAGGAATATACCACTTAAGGATAGCCTCAATCTTGGTGAGATTTATCTTGGGTTCCCTTCCAACAATGACAACCATAAATGCACTAACCATTACTAGGAAAATTCACATATCTTAATATTTTCTATTAGTTTGTGCTTTTTTATAGTCTCTAACACCTCCATGAGAGGTGAGATGTGCTCTTATCAAGTAGAGATATAAACCAATATATTATCTAGATAGACTATTACAAATGAATCTAAAAATGGATATAATACACCATTAATCAAACACATAAGATTAGATGTCACATTACATACACCAAAATACATTACCAACCATTAATACATAACTTTCCTTGTCTTTAAGGTGATTTTCAAAGTGTATTATTCTTTGAATCATACCTAGTGGTATGCTAATTTGAGATCCAATTTGGTGAAGTACTTGGAATTATACACATAATCCAACTAGTCATATTGGATTATAACAATAGGTGACCCACAAGGTGAGGTTCTTGGCTAAATCACCCCTTGTTGCAATAGCTGTTGAAATTGTTTCCTCATTTCATCTACTTCCATGATGGACTATCTATACAACCCATTATTTGGAAATGGGGAATCTTGGACTAAAATAACCTATTGTTTGGAAATGGGGAATCGAGAAACAACTATAACTCATGCTGTAGTTCCTTCTTAGGTGGTAAACCTTTAGCCTCTTAAAATACTTCTATGTATGTTTGAAAATATCCTCCAAATTTTGTTTATTCCCTTCAATACAACCCTATAGGGATAGTTTTACTTTTATAGATTCGTCTCCCAGTTGATCCTATCTTAGGAAAAGTATTAAAAACTTCCTACTAAAACTGATCAAATTATTATCTTGGATAGCACTAACTAGAGAGATCTTAGATTTGGAAAAACTTCCTACTAGAATTTATCAATTTATTATCTTATCTATCACTAACTAGAGATATCTTGTATTTACATTTTGTGCATTGATGATGAGATTCCCATCCTTTATCTGATGGTACTAGCTTGTTCTCCCCGTGAAGATTGCATCCCATAAATACTTGTGTGAGCTTCTAAAAACTACACCACAAACATCAAGTGGTATTACATCTACCTCCACTTCATCAATATAATTAGAAAACTTTATCTTATAGTGTCTATTGACCTTGAGGTGAGGATGATCATGAACATCCAATGCAATTTTTTTGATAAGATATTCTACTATGAAGTTGACCTATGAAATAAAATTAAATAGAGCATCCAACTTTGTCTTCTTGACCTGGATTTTAACATGGACGAGTTTAGTCATATTCTTATTTTCCTTTGGATGAAGGTTACTAAATTCATCCCCTTTTTCTTTGTGGTATACATAAAATTTTCATCTATATCCAGTATACTCTCTACCTAGTTGATTGAATCCATGGATAGTACGTTCTTTTTCTTGGCATCCTTCTCATAGTTCTTTGGATTAAACTCTAGATGCGATGAGAAAATGTTGATGGTGCTGGATATTGCCAAAAGACATGGGATATCCCTGATATAAGGTCCCAATTATACCTCACATCGTTTGGTGTAGGAGTCCCATCCGGAATACGAACCGAATACCATTTAATTAAATATATGCCTTGGATTTACCTGTTATCATGAGAGATAAACACAAATTTCCTTTTGAATGAGCAAGCAAGTGTGCCTTGTGAATGTTTAATTGTAGATGTATCAAGGTTATCTTATTGCAAGGGGGGAAATAAAGTGAGCCTCTAAGAGGGAAGTAATAGTACTACCCTAATGGAGACACATATGAATAGGAAAGATTTGTCTAACATCGAGTGAAATAGTTCACATGGATGTAATGATCATTATAAACATTGCAACACATTTCTAATAAGTGGAGCACCGAAGTCACCAAAATAGTTCAATTAATCTAGTACTATAGGTGAAAGAAAACATGAACCATAAACATTAAAAGAATAGTATTAGAAAAATACAAAATCCACGTGTGAAAACGTATTGGCTTGGAAGTATTCAATATAAAGAAAAAGTTCCAAGATACATCAATATAATTAACATCACTAGCTCCAATAGTGGAGCATTAGAGTCACTACATGCTCTCCAAAAGTAATAACTCTATCTCTCTAGTGCCTTGTGGGAGAATCCAAGGTTGAAAGTCCTTTACATGAGAAATGAGGACCCTTTTATAAATTAAGGAATGATCTTTCACATCCCCATGACTCTTGAATTTTCAACTCCTAATGACCCTTGGACTTCTACAACCTTGGAATTCCAAATGAATTTTGGAATTACATATGACTTTTGGTATTACATGTCTTTTGGACTTCTATAACTCTTTTTTTCATACATGACTCTTGGAATTCCACTTATTTTTATTTACAATGATTACAACATTACATCATAACTTCCACATCATCATGTGATGAAAACGTGAAATGTCACTATATTTGATGATTGGGGCTAATAGTGACTGATGACATGGACTTTCTTCAGTGTTGAAATGGATTCCACTTGTGTCTTCGTTCTTCATGAAACTTTGATCGTTGATGTATTCAATCTCCAAAGGAAATTTGATCTAATGGAGTCTTCAGGGTGCTTTGATCATCAAGATTTTAATGTGTTCTTTGTTCTTTCAATGCTTCCTTTATTTGTTCTCTTTGCCCGATCTTCCTCATGCACGCTAGCCATGTTTTTCCTGGAATTCATGTATTTTATATCATTCATGACAAGCAACCATCATCCTGAAAGTATTCTATTCTACCATGTTTTATGCATATTTTTTGTTTGTGCCTTAACAATGCGCTTTCAAAAGAGCAAGGAGAGCTTATGGGCGTAATGGTCAACTTCAAAAGGCTGAAGGGCTAAGAGGTAGAGGCTTCAAGGCTTTGGCATGCACTCATGCACAAAAGAGAAAGAGGCAGTCGATGCAGGTTGCATGGAACAAGTTCGAAGGAAGAAGGGGAAGGATTTGTGCTTCCGAAGTGCGTTTTGCGCTCAAGGGAGAGAAGGAGGGTGCAAGGTACACTCATGAAAGATGAAGGATGAAGGATTCATGCCTTCGTGGTACGCTCATGCACTCAAGTGGCCTAGGAGGGAACATGGTGCATTGGGGAAGGTTGAAGGGTGAAGCTTAAGGCCTTCTTGGTGTAGTCACACACTCAGGGAGGGCACACTTTTTCGAGTCGAAGGAGTGCGCTCAAAGGAAGACTTGGTTTCCTGAAGGAAGTAGTTCTGAATAAGGAGAAAGGGCTTAAGCAGTGCTCTTTGTGATATTTGGGTGTGCATGGTGGAGTTTAGAACAACTAAGGATTCTTGATCAAGGCTTCAGAGAACTCTTGTGCGCTCTTTGCCTTTATGGGTTTGCTTTGCAACCAAAATTTTTCTAAGTCTGGGATATAGGGCAATGGGTGAACATGATGAGTTTAGACATAAAATTGTTTTCGACACATACCAAATCATAGAGGAAACTTAGAAAATATTTAATAATGACAAGTATATATCAAAAATTCACTTTGAATGCATTCCCCAAGTACAATGGGGGGAGTGTGTGTCACTGCAACCAAAAAGTGTCGTTTTACAACAATAAAGATGTTACGACCATGAAATAGACTTAAAGATGTTTTAATCAATGTGAAGAAACTTGAGAACATTTAAGAACACTTGAAACATATTGAATGACATGAGATGACACTTGATGATCAAGGAAACACTAGATACGACACTGAAGTAGGCTAAAAAAATTGAATGTAGTGAAATTTTTGGAGGGAGTTGTAGCAACGACAACACTTGGCGACACATTGGGCGGGCTACAAATTCTCTGTTTAGAAATAGCTTTCAATTAAAGGGTCAAACCTTTAGGAAATATTGATTCACCAATTAGATTTCCTTGATTTCCCCCTTTTGACCCCGTTATGCACATAGCACCTCACTTTCTTATACTTGTTGAATACACAAAAGATACAACATATCACAATTGTTTCAATCTAGGAAATGGTAATGTGCGTGGAGATTTTATGATATTCAGAGTGTGAGTTTTCATCTTTGGTGTTGCTTCGCTGTTAGTAGGCCTGGATAGTATCCTAACAAAGTTGCTTCATGAGCACAAACATTGCTTCGTTGCGAGTGAGCCTAGACAATACCTTGATGAATCCGCTTACTTAACCTCCTTGTGCATGAAGCATTTCTATTCTTTCAATCTTTATTTATTTATTTAATAACACTATGAATTGACACTTATTATTTTCAACGAGTGGAAGAGGGATCCTAACTTATTGAGAGAAAAGGAGGTTTACCCTTCATAGAAGTATTTTAAGACCTCTAATATTGGTTTTCTCACTTTAGATTTTCCCCTTATCCTTTCTCTACTAGATTGGATAAGCGTTAACACACGTGTGGACTTATACCTATTTGATTAGCTTGGATACTAGCATAGGCATAGATCTAATAGTTTCCCTTAAGGTTATCCTTTTGGATGTATCATATTTTCCATTTAGACCTAGCTCAACCTATAGAATATTCCATAACAAAGAAGGAGAACAAATAGATAGTCAAGCGTTGTGGTTGTCACACTTCTATGTTATTCCACCACAGAGTCCTTTCAAGCCATGCACTTTTACACAGGGTCTTATTTATGTAAAATTAACACCAAACAAAATAGGATAGGGTAGGACTAAAAAAAGACATGTACAACTAACACAGACAAAATAAAAGGAAAAAGAAAAGAAAAAATTGTACAGGAAGTGCAGCTTGTAGCTGCTATTGAAAATAATGTTTCAAATCTAGGCCATTTACGAGAAGGGGATCAATCCTCTCATTTAAGGATTTCAGCTTGAATGTATTATGACCAATATTTTCTTCGACACTAAATGGTCGAATCCACAAAGGTTTTAACTTCGTGTGTTTTCCTTTTCCTCAAGGGATTTATCCCGCTTCAACATTAGATCACCCACATCAAAGCTCTTTACCCTTGCGGATTTTTTTATCAAACCAACACTTTAAACTATTTTGGTGAATAAAAAATATATCTTTGGCTTTCACCCTCTCTTCCTTGAGTTTGAGTAAAGTGTCTATCCTACTCTCAACCAGAAGGCAAGGCTTACCTTCTAACCCTTTGGAGAGTTGCAAGGCTAGAAGATACATGTTCGGGGGCAAGATAACTTCTTTGTTGTAAACCAAAAATTACAATGAGGTATTTAGGGAAGGATTTGGAGTTACATGGTCAACTCATAATGCATTGTTCAAAGCGTTATGCCATTAAATTTTCTCAGAGAAGATGGTTTTCTTGATTATGCGGATAATATGTTGTTTTCCGATTCATCCAAACCATGTCCCTGCAGGTAATAATTGTTGATCAACGGTTGTCATTGATGTCAACCCAAGCAGCATCAGGGGCTAACCCAATATTGAATGGGAAGTTTTACCTACCAAATGAATGTATTCTGGGTCAATAATTCTTTAGATGGTTTCTACTTGTCGAGATGTTTCCGTTGATATATGGCATGCCATGTAATTCTTCACGGTTTGAGAGATATTCATGTTTGAAGTTTGTACCCCAGTTAGTGGGCTAAAACCCCATGGGGTTGGGGCATGGGTCATTGAAAAGTCATAATTAATATTTTCTAAGCTCCTAAAATCCCTCCCACGTTCACTTGTTGAAGCCCCTTTCAACTTAAGCATTCATATATATTGTGATCTTCATTTCCTCGTTAGGCAAGGGATTCGGCCATCTGAAACCGGTCATCGTGGAATTTTTGCTCTAAATTTTTTTCTACGAAGACTCAGAAGCTGAAATTTTTATGAGGAAAAGCAGAAATTGTGAGGACGTTATAGTAAAAATTTCAGATCAATTTGCACAATATATTTGGAGATATGATCTGTGGAAGTAAGGGTTTTTGCAGGCTCCTGAAATTCATCTCAAAGAAGTGACCTTGGTAAATTCGTCATAACTCTCTCTCTGAGTATCGGATTGGAATTCCGTAAAAAGTGACGGATAGTGCATAGTATTTAATTTTTTCTCTATCAAGTTTAGAAGCAAATAAATAAACAGTGACACATGGAACACCGTACAAGTGCGCTCTGCTGAAACAATCCATAATTAGGGCAGTGTGAGAAATTGGGTATAAATCTCTCTTGAAGAATCAAAATTGGGTCAGACCTATGTCATTGGAAAGAAGACTCAGAGGAATACTACAGGACCGAAAATCAGATATTGAGGATCTGAAATAACAGAGATACACCAGATTCAATATCGAGCTCCTAGAAGGCAAGAAAAATCTAGATCATGTGTTGTCAAGGATTGCAAAGGACCAGACTTTCTACGACATAAAATAAAAAAAAGGTGCAGCAGAGGGTAGCATGACAAGAGCAGAAACCAAGGTGCATAACAGCAGCAAGAAGTTCATCATATGAAGTCTTCAAGTGGGCAGCACTGCATACAATCATTGTAAAGGTATCATTGTACTTAGTCATTGTAAATACATTATTGTACAAATTGTACTAGTATCTATCTGCCAAGGGTTGAAGAGGCGGTGTTGGGAGGTCTAGGATCATCATTAGGTGGTTGTGTCAAAGTTGGGGTTATGGTCTAGTATATCTTCTTCTTCTACATCATTCTATATCATTGTAAAGTGGACCATTTTCCCTAGTACGGGAGTCCATTATTCTTTTATTCTTCTATAGGGTGGTAGGGTGGTGCTAGGGTGAGTTGTAGCTCATTGGGTGTTGGGGCATCCGTTCAGTTGACTACTGAAGAATCTCGAGCGTTGGAGCGTCCATCCAGTGGGAGCTGGAGAAGAATGCTTTTCTAGATTCTAGGAAGTTGGAGCTTTATTTTCAATTGGAGTTGAATATTAAAGAATTATTAGAAAAGCATTAGGTGGTTTTTGTCCCGGAGTGGGTTTCCACCTTAAAAACTGTGTGCATTTGTGTTCCTCTTGTTTGCTGCTATCATTGTACAAACACTGATAATAATTGAAGATTAACTAATGCTCTACTTGAAAGAAATACTAATTCACCCCCCCTCTCAGTATTTCCAACAATAGTTAGATGCATGCTTTAGTACAATTCCATAATCTAATGTGAATGCATGAAGTTTTGATGATGAAAATTAAGTCACATTATCAAAGACAGGTGACGTTGGAACTCCAAAACTAGTTATAATATGTTGTCGCAAAAAGTGGATGACTTCCTAGTCATTTACTTATCTCAAGGGAACTACTTCTGACCATTGAATGAAATAGTCTGTTGTTGTTAGAATATATTGGTGTTTCTTTGGCGAATGAGGGAAAATTTATTAGATAAATTGTAGGCCCCACTACTGGAATGGTTCCTCAACTGCTACTGGTAGCAGTGGGACGACTGACCTGTGATCTCGACTGACGCATCTCTGACAAGCTGGGCACTTGGCATACATAAGTGTGGGAATATTTGAATAGAGTGGGCCAATAATAATAGACCCTCATAAATTTATGTGTTGTAGTGTCACTCTCATAGTGAAAACATGTCGGTACATCATGTAAGTCTCTGAGTACCTTCTTTGTATCCCGTGGCTCAAGGAATCTTAACAGGACATTGTTGTGGTGCTTTATGAAAAGCACTCCATGAACTAGCTGGTAGGATATAGATTTTAAATGGATTTCCCTTTTTTTTATTCGATAGGTGCATGGGCAAGGTGCCATGCTCTAGAAATTTCCGTATGTCAATATACCATGGCACTGTAGACGTGGACTGAGGAGCATGTTCAACATTGTACTTTTTTATCTCCTACTCCCAACTTGAAATATATTGCTCGGGAGCATCTCTTGCTTCAGTTTCTATCTTACAGAGGCCATGACCCTTTATGGTATGAACTGGTTTGAATTCCAAATTATATTCTTGTAAGCATGTCATCTACTTATCCATCTTCTCACCTAGCTCCTAATGCACGGACAATGTTCTTACCACATAATTAGGATTTGGTTGATGTTTAAAACCAACTAATGTGGTTCATCCTTAGGACAAGGTGAAAGAGCCCATGGATCTGAACGAATAAATAATGTGGATGCATCATTGCTCGAAATTAGTCACTGAAAAACTAGCCATTGGACTAGCCATTGAACTAGCCGTTTAAAAAAACTAGCCGTTAATTTAATTACTTATTTAATAAATTAATAAATACTATAAAAAGATTAATTTTTTATTTATTTAAAGGATTCAATTAATAAATATTATATTTATAATTCAATTAATATGATATATAGGATAATATAATATCAAGGGTAAGAATAAATAAAAGATTGAGAAATAAAGGGGGGGCCAAAGGAAATAATTAAAGACAAGGGATGAAAAAGAAATAAAACCATAAAAGGGGAATAACAAGGAAATACTAAAAGAAACTGAGACCGAGAGCAAGAGGGGGGGGGGGGGGAATCACCTCAAGAGAGCTGGAGTCCAACTCTTACTCAATTTTCAACCATCATCCCTATTGAGATTCTTAGTATGTCATTCAATCTCCATGGCCTCCCTAAGCTTACTATGATGGAAGTGATCAACCTTCGCTTAGGGAGGCCATTGAGATTGAACGACATACTAAGAATCTCAATAGGGATGATGGTTGGAAATTGAGTAAGAGTTGGACTCCAGCTCTCTCGAGATGATTCCCCCCCCCACACCACATCTTGCTCTCGGTCTCAGTCTCTTTTAGTCTTTCCTTGTTATTAATTTTTTAGGGTTTTATTTCTTTTTCATATGTTGTCTTTAATTATTTCGTTTGGCCCCCCCTTTATTTATTAATATTTTCTTTATTCTTACCCTTGATATTATATTATATTAATTGAATTATAAATATAATATTTATTAATTGAATCCTTTAAATAATTTTTTTAAATATTTATTAATTTATTAAGTAATTAATTAAATTAACGGCTAGTTTTTCAGCGACTAATTCCGGGAAATGATACATCCACACTATTTATTCATTAAGATCCATGGACTTTTTCACCTTGTCCTGAGGCTGAACCACATTAGTTGTTTCGAAACATCAACCAAATCGTAATGATGTAATTAATCTGAAAGACATTTATCTAATTTATGGATCACAAAAGTCTTAGATCTAACAATGTTCTTACTATTGGTTGAGGTACAAATATGATCATGTGAGATTTTAAAAGATAGGGTCTGAAATACTTACTTGGATTTCATACAACATATGATTTTTTTCAATGGCAAGGTAATTTAATTTGGCCCCTATAGACTAGAGCTCATAAAATAATAGGCTGCTCATTTCCTTCAGTATCCTTTCAAGTCAATATGGCTGTAATTGATGAATCTGAAGTGAAGGTATAAAGCAAGAAATATTTTCCATAGTTTGGACTGAATAACGCGGGTGCACCAACAGTAGTCTGCTTGATTTGAGTGAAAACGTCCTTTTCCCATATATCCCATTTATATGTTGCATCTTTCTTAATAATATCTTGTATAGGCTTAACTATCTGGGCATAATCAAAGATGAATTTTCTCAGGAAATTGATCTTTCCTAAGAAAGATTGCATAGCCTTCTTATTCACTGGAAAAGAGATCTGTGTAATGGATTTTCCTCTCTTGGGATCAATTTTAATTCTGCTCTTTGTAATGATGTGCCCTAAGAGAGTCCCTTCTGACACACCAAAGAAAATTTTCTTTGGATTGAGAGATATCCAATATTTTCGACATCGCTCAAAAATTTGTTTAAAAGGACATACATAATCTGACCTTCTCTTGGAAAACACAATAACATTATCCAAATAAACAACTGCGTTCTGACCAGTAATGCCAAGGAAAGCGATGTCCATCGCTCTTTGGAAATTAGCATCGACGTTGATAAGCCCAAATGACATTCTCTTGAAGGAAAATGTTCCAAATTTTGTCTTGAAGGTAGTCTTCAATCAATCAGGTTCTACTATTAGCACTTGATTGTAACCAAAGAAACGATCTAGTAGTGAGAACATCTCAAAATCAAATACTTTTTGGAGGATCTGTTCCATGGATGGCATTGGATAAGTGTATTTATCAGATTCCCGGTTGAGATTACGAAAATCTACACATAGGATTATTTCACTAGACTTCTTTCTAACTGGGACAAAATTTGAAATCCAAGTGGAGTGTTTGACTTTAAAAATGATTTGAGCATCCAAAAACTTTCTCAATTCCTTTTTGAAAAGGGGTTCCATTGTTGGATGAAATTTACATAATTTCTACTAGAAATGTTTTACCCCTTTTTTTTATGGGAATGACATGCTAGATAATACGAGTATCATATGTCTTTAAATCATCATATGTCCATGAAAACACATCACGGTACTATTTGAATAAGCAGATAAACGTCTGTCGATCCTGTGGAGAACAACATGTGTCAAGGTTTACATACTTCAGATCTGCTTGAGTCCCTAGATTAACTTGTTCAGATGATAACTTTGAGCTCTAAGTCTTTGTATTAATTGGTCCTCTAAATTGGTTTTGCAGGTCGTATAAATTTTCTACAAACACCACATCCTTGGGCATAATGTTGAATTTCATTGCACTAGATGCCTCCTGCAAAGCCTTATCCTGTTCATCCTCATCTATGGCAACATCTTTGAATACATTTGAATTATCCATAAAGTACAGTATCTGTTGGTCGTCATTGAAAACACGTAAATTAGTGACGTTGTCAGGAACAAGAGTTTTGTATATAATTTCAATAGAAGAAACATTTTTCAATGGCAACATCCTAGCAGTTGCATTTTCTAATGCATTTGTTGCATATTTTCTAATCCTAGGAACAAAAATAATATTAAAAGCTTTAAAATGATTAATCAAATTCCATATCTCCTGTTGGTAGTTTTAAATATTTAGTGAAACATAGTGGATAGTATATCATAGACAAGTGACCACCTTTGAGTCACCAATAACTTGAGAATATCTACCTTTAGATCGATGGCTTTCTTCATTCCAAGTACGAGTGCTTCATATTCAATAGTATTATTGGTACACTCAAACTCCAGACGACATGAAATGATATGCTTCTTATCACATGGGTCTATAATATAAGTACGCAACCAAATCTAGATCCATCCCACGTCTTTGAACCATCAAAACATAAAGTCCAAATATTATTAGCTACTAGGTTTCTTGCTATACTACTATTACTATTAGTATTTACGTCTATATTACATGATTCATTTGTGCTAATTGGAGAACAAGGAAGGAGCTCCAATTGTGTATCTGGTGGAATAGGTGAAGATTGCGCTTGATAACACTTGAGGTCAGTTTCAAGGAAACAATTTCCAAAGATTAAATTGGCAGAGACAACAAGCTCATTGTGGCCTTCAAGTGGTGTCATAGTGTGTTTCATGTATGGATCACTATCCACTCGAATTTGGTTATTCCTGCCCTTGTATGGAACCCATAAATGTGACCAATCTATAGAAAAACACCCTTGTAATTTGCTAGACCAGTCTTTGTTGAGGATTATTCCATAGGATTCAGGGATGTCTACAATTAAAATATTTATAAATTGGTGAACTCGTTGTTTGGATGATAATCAGATAAGAACATTTTTGAGTTCACCAATATCTTGGACAAGGGATTTTTCCAACTGAATAATTTTTGCATCATTTTTGTCCCATTTAGCGTTTATGTTCTTGGAAACATATAATGACATTAAATTCACAGATGCAGAGGAATCGACTAAACAATTATGGACATTGTAATTAAAAATTTCAAAGGTAAATAAAAACAGAGGGCAGAGAGTGTTAGCTTCTAATGTTACAACAATAAATATAGATTCAAGGGAACCAGAAGAATTACTAGACATCTTTTGAGAGGAATAAGCTTTATCACCTGTCGAAGGTTGTAAAAAGGCCTAGACAAGTAGTTCATGTTGCCCTACTATTTTAGCAAGCTGAAAAATGGAAATATTGGCTTGAGCTCTTTTCAAATCTTCAACTATGTTATACTCGATTGTTTCACCTTTAGCAGGCATTGCTGAAGTGTTTGGAGGAGTAGATTTTTTTGACACTTACGGAGTGATGGAAGTACTCTTGTTGTTGGAGGAAGTGTTCTTGGAATTAGTTGCATTTCCATACTTACTATGTGAATTCTGAGCAGGGTTTACCAGTGGTGATATCCTTCTTAAGAATTGTTCCTTCAATTTCTATCTCATCACCTCCTGATCAGAAATGGGCCCTTTACTCCTTAAACTATATCAATATTTTTTCTTTTTAGGGGGGGGGGGGATCACTTTGTGTTGGTGCTTCAACACTCTCCTTGTCATCGTTAAAAGCATAATCAAAAGCATTCATTGTATTCCTAATACCATTACTTTATTCAGTCGTTGTAGGTTCTTCCATTTCTTTCGTTTCTTCCATTTTCTCATATGATAATAAGGAATCCACAATGTGTGTAGCAAAAGAATTCATGTTGTGGTTCCATTGTGCGTATGTATTTTCTAAGTGATATTCCTGGTGAAAAGAATAATAGTTGTCCATACCCATACTCTCTATATTCAATAGAACATTCGAACTTAGTGCAGACTTGGTGGGTTGATTGTTATTGTTACTGTTATTAGTATTCCATTGAAGTGAGAAATACTTGGGAGTCTTGCTACTAGTAGAAGTCTTTGTTGACCTGAGTCTTTATTTTTGAAATTTCATTGGTAAATGCCTTCACTATTCGAGTCAATATTTCAACATATAATAAGTCCTTATATTTAGCCTTACTTGAAGAAGACTGAGACTTCATACTAGTTTCCTTGAAGTCTTTTTCTTCGTCTTCATCAATAATAACTCTAATAGCATGCAATTCCTTCTCGACGACGATTGCTTCTACAAAATTGTGTGCCAATGTTTCCTTTGAAACTATTTTAATGAATGAAGAAATGTTAGTTGGCAAGGCAGTTGTGTAATAATCAATATTAATCGAATCATGTAGTCTGATGTCTGGGGAAAACTTGTTCAATATACGATTGAAATTTTGATTAATTTTTTTCATTTTCTCCTCTTCCCCCATATAATACTTTCCTAGATCTTCAATAACATGGTGGGAGTCTTGTCATCAACAAATTTCCCCATAAATAATTTCTTAAACTCCCTCAAACTATGGAAGGAATTGATAGGAAGACTATGGTACCATGTCGTTGCTCTACCTTCTAATGTATAAGCGAAAAGTCTGCAAGTGGCATCATCGTACCTTACCTCCAACATCTGTAGATGAATGTAGAAGTCATCAATATGATCTTCTACCTTTTTCTTCTTTCCTGGATCAAACTTTGATAACTGTAGGTTTTAACTCTGTATAGAAATTATCTGCAAACGACTCTTAAATACAAAAAATAAGCAATAGCGAGAGAATAAAACATAAAACAAACATACACAAAAATTTTCCCCTGGATCCCAAATTGGGACGACCAGCTTGATTTATTATATTCCTTTTAGTGTTACAACACATATATATACATGAAGAAGAATACATAAACCTTAATCCATTAACCCTGGATTATAACATAACCGTAGTTCCCTTGACTAGATCTACAAAATACCAGGGGCCGAAAACCATCATGCCCCAAAACCATGTGCAAACACATGCAAAAAAACATGGGCAGGTTTGCCCACCAGAAAATAAGGTCCAAAATTTTTTTCTCGGGGCGCTGCCACCCCCCTTGTGACCCCCATGCTGTGCCTGGCGCAACATATAGGGGGGATTGGTGCCCCTCGTGTGACCCCCCCACGCGTGACTAGTCGTGGAAAGAATATAACACATACCCAACAATAATAACCATTCTGGATGTCTACGAATCTTATGAAAATTGTCTTGAAGAGCAAGAGGCTCTTGGGCCATCCAATCTAAGTCCTGGTTGCCCATGTATTCATCTCTTGGTTCCTCCTCCTTTTCAGAATCTGAGGATTCCTCTCCTTCAATGTTTAAACCAACAAAAAATTCGTCAGAAAGAACAAGGTTGTCCTCATACCCTTTGTTAAAGGGTGGAAGTGGATCTTGTTGCATTGTATATTCTGAGGATTATGCTAACTCTTAAAGAGTGGAAAAAACCAAATCTTCCATTGTTGAAACCAATATATTGGTATGAGTTGTTTCTTTATTCTTAGGGAAATGCGAGAGATTCTACAGACTAGGAATTAAACTGATAGCCTTTGTGAACCGATGGTTTATAGGTCGAAGTGCCCAAATTGTTTCGTAGGTAACCTTGTATGTCAACTCTGGTCCAGATTGAGAATACCCTCCTACTTAGGAATAGGATTTTGAATGGTGATAGGAATAATTATACCTTGTCCAAAAGATGAATGGTTATGGTGTGTGAAGTTACTAGCCATAAAAAATTGGTTTCACTCCTTCTAGCACCAAAATGTTGATGGTACTAGATATCGCCAACATACAAGGGATCTCCACGATATAAGGTCCCAATTATACCTCACACTATTTTGTGTAGGAGTCCCATCTAGAATACGACATGGATGTCATTTACTTAAAGATGTGCCTTGGCTTTAGCTATTAGCATGAGAGAGAAGCACAAATGTCTTTTTGAATGAGAAAGTGAGTGTGCCTTGTAAATGTTCAATTGCAGATGTATCAAGGTTCTCGTACTGCAAAGGGAAAAACAAAGTGAGCCTCTAAGAGAGAAGAAATAGTACTACCCTAAGGGAGACACACATGAATAAGAAATATTCGTCTAAGATCAAACGAAATAGTTCACATGGATGCGATGATAATTATAAACATTATAACACATTTCCAATAAGCAGAACAACAAAGTCACCAAAATAGTTCAATTAATCCAATACAGGTGAAATAAAACATGAACCATAAAAATTCAAAGTATAGTCTTAGAAACATCCACAATCCATGTGTGAAAATGTGCTACCTGGGAGGCTTCGACATTAAGCAAAAGTTCCAAGATACATAGATACAATGAACATCACTAGCTCCAATAGTGGAGCATTAGAGCCATTACTTGCTCCCAAAAAGTACTATGTCTCTCTAATGCCTTGTGGGAGAAGCCAAGGTTAAAAGCCCTTTACATGAGAAATGAGTATCATTTTATAACTTGAGGCATGACCTTTCACATCCCCTTGACTCTTGACTTTTCAATTCCTAACGACCCTTGGACTTCTACAACCTTTGGACTTCCAAATGAATTTTGGAATTACATATGAATTTTGGTATTGCATGCATTTTAGTCTTCCATGACTCTTTTTTCCATACACGACTCTTGGAATTCCACCTATTTTGATTTACAATGATTGCAACATTACATCATAAATTCCACATCATTATGTGACTAATGACATAGAATTTCTTCATTGGTGACATGGTTTCCACTTGTGTCTTTTTTCTTCATGCAAATTCGGTCGTTGATGTCTTCACCCTCCAAAGGGTCTTTGATCTAATGGAGTCTTCAGGGTGCTTTGATAATCAAGATTTCAATGCATTCTTTGTTCTTTTAATGCTTCCTTTTTTTGTTCCCTTTTCCCGATATTACTCATATGTGCTTGCCATGTTATTCCTAGAATACTTGTATCTGAAATCACTCATGAAAAGAAACTGTCATCCTTAAAATATCCTATTCTACCATGTTTTATCAAAATTTTATGTTCTTTCCTTAAAAATGTGCTTTGGAAAGAGCAAGGAGAGCTTATGGGCGCAATTCGAAAGGCTGAAGGGCTGAGAGGCAGAGGCTTTAGGGATTTGACATGCACTCATGCGCTCAAGAGAAAAAGTTAGTCAAGGTAATGTGCATGGTGCAAGTACTAAGGAGGAAGGGGAAAGCTTCAGGCTTCCCAAGTGTGTTGTGAGCTCAAGGGAGAGAAGGAGGGCACAGGGAACACTCCTGAAGGCTGAAGGATGAAGGCTTCAGGCCTTCGAGGTGTGCTAATGCACTCAAGAGGCCCAGGAAGGAGAATGGAAAATTGAGGAAGGCTGAAGGGTGAAGCTTAAGGCCTTCAGGGTGCACTCATGCACTCAGGGAAGGCTCACTTCTTCGAGTTGAAGGAGTGCACTCAGAGGAGGACTTGGTTTCCTGAAGGACGTAGTTCGAAACAAGGAAGGGGAAAGGGATTAAGGAGTTCACTTCACGCTCTTTGGGGGCACATGGTGCACTTCTGAACAATGAGGGATTACTGATCAAGGCTTCAGAGTGCGCTCGTGCCCTCTTTGCCTTTATGGGTTTGCTTTGAAACCAAAAATTTTCTAAGTATGGGATAGAGGACGATGGGTGAACATGATGATTCTAGAAATAAAATTGTGTTAGACACATACCAAATCATAGAGAAAACTTATACAATAATGAAAAATGATAATTATACATCAAAACACCACTTTGCATGCATTCCTTAATTACAATGGGAGGATTTTGTGTGGTTGTGACCAAAAAGTGTTGTTTTACAACAACAAAGATGTTACAACCAGGAAATGCACTTAAAGATGTTCTAACCAATGTGACAACACTTGAGAACATTCAAGAACACTTGAAACATATTGAATGACATTAGACAACACTTGAAGATCAAGGAGACACTAGATATGATGGTCAAGTAGGCTCTGTTAACACCAAAAAATTATACACTATAAAAGAGACTTAAGGTTGTCTATTAAAAGGTACAAATAAATATTTTCCAGCAGAAGACATCATGGGTATACCAAAAATTAAAATTCTCCTAAATTTTTTGTTTCGTAATTTAATTGATGTTAAATTACTACATAAATTATCGACCAAGACTTGTAAACTGACGAAGTGTATATGCATTGTATGTGCTAGAAGTCCTTATTATTTAAGTGATTCCTAGATTAAATTGAGATGACTGTTACACACATGTTTTCTTAATAACTATCACTCTTACATGAAATTAAATATGTCACTCCTTAACAAAAATGAAACTAAGATTATTACACTTGCTTAAAAGAAATATTTGCAAAATGAAACTAAAATGATCATATTTACTCAAAAGAATAGAATTATTACACTTTCTCAAAATAAATATCACACTTGCTTAAAATAATGATGTTAAATATAAATCACTCCGACAGAAAAAGAGAAATCAAATCTATAATCACACCAATTGGAAATTGAAATCTTCTTCACTCAAATGTAATTCAACTTATATGTAACTTGAACTATACTAAAAATCCTAAATCAATCCACACTATGTCATACTATTGTTCATGTGCATAAGAGATCTTGATTAAACAAACCTGCTTTAAAATCAATCCTAAACATTTTCAAAATAGAAATTGATCAGTTAGATGGACTAGTTAAATACTATATAAAATGCAGAATTAAAATGCTAATTAAAAATGTAAAAAATTACAACTCGAGGGGGCCCTCCTATGAGATGTAGGAAACAACATGACTTCTTCACACGATTATATACACATTTATATAACACATAACAAGAGAATCAAACGAAACAAAGTTTATAATTGCAAAACAAAGTTTTCAAATAATATTCAGGTATGTGTTTATCATGCCGAAAGGTATATTTATAACCTCTATGAATAATTATTTTAGAGAATTACAAAACTATCCTACCTGAAAAAAACTAAAAATAACATAAATTGATAATATAACATGATTTACTCATGATTTTTTATCAGGGAAGAAAATCACGATATCCGTGTGTTGTGGAAAATTTTGTCACCCCCTAGAGACAGTCTAGAGTTGCCATAGACCAGTGCCTAGGACATCTTAATATAGCATGGAGCTCTTCATATAGCTTGGGTTGTCAATCCAAAAGCTCTCTTACTATCTCTTGTAAAACAAGGAAAATGATTTAAATGGGACCAATCTCTCTCAGAAGCTGATACAAAGATAAGAATAATGTAGGAACATCATGCAAAACTTCAACATAAAGGCATCAGACAGTTAAGAGACAACTTACTGTAAAGAGGGCCAGTTCAGATAATATACCACAGAAATCAAATATCAGAGAGTGGTTGCAGTGAAAGAAATAAGGAGAAAATATCAGTTAACATTAGACTGGTACCCAGATATACAACAAAACCATGAATGGGCTTGCCAATTCAAGAATCCATACACAATCCTGGCATTTTAAAAGCACCCTTCTAAAGCAACTGATATAGCAGAAAACATGGTAGATATGAACATGGAACAGTATATCATGACTAGGCCTATTTAAAGCGCTTGACTAGTCCCAGAAAGGGCATCAACTAGGATGAATCCTTACTGCAAACTAGTGAGCCACTCGCATTCTAGAACATGATACAAGAAGAAAATAGCATGAAATGAGATATTGTATTAACACATAATAGAAAATTACATACTGTGAAATAATAGAGACCAGAATCCTCATTACAGTTATAACTCCTCCTCACTGAGACCCTACGGGCTCTGAGCCTTCATACAGAAGTATCACAAAATGTATACAAAAACCCTTTCGCTGCACAGTTTGCTGATTGAGATCTGGAACCCTTACAATGTCTTCCTTCCGGGTTTTTATAGAAAAGAGAGAGAATTCTAGAGAAGGAGGTAGATAGAGCACATTTAATGACTCAGTTTGAACAAAATGGCGGAAAGGATTCGCGCCCACTCTATGAATGACTGAATATAAATGACTATACTTTACAATTTGTTTCTAAAATAAATGCTGAGGATGAAAATGTCTTCATGAACAAGACACAAATAATAAAATATATAATGTTCTACCTCTTACTGAAAGAGGGAAAATCTGCTGCTGCATAAACCCTGAGATATCCTGCGATTTTGTACTGTACTCTCGGCCTTTAACTTTGAATTTAAATCCTGGACCTTTAATGCAAGGCGAAGCGTTCCTTGATTTTCTCTGGAGGGTTCTGTAGGTTCATATCTTTGTTTTATTTAATGATAGTCATTTCACACACCTACCCTCGGCTTCTTCCCTTAAATTTCGCCAGCAAAATACGTCCTCTGATATGCTCTTGACCTCTGTAATGGAGGCGGTAAATTATGAGGCCTCTTTATCATCTTGAAACCTGCAAAACCCACAAAACATTAGAGAAACCAGACTCGGAGGCGAGGAGCATGGAGGTGGATATGGTAATGACGTCATGGACATAAACGGATGTTAGGAACACGTAGGGTGGCGGAGGGAATGCAATGGGGGCTTTGACAAATAGACGGAATGCAGATTTTATACGTAACACAGTTTGAATGTGGTGACTGAAGAACGACAAATGCAAATAAAAACACACACACACACATATATATATATATATATATATATGGCGGGGAGGGATATTACGGATGCGCGGGACGAGGACACGTGGATGTACGGGGGACAGGTAGGAAGGCGACGTGGCAGTGGAGTCAACGGACAGGGAGACTGATTCCTGGGCCGTCGGATTCCCGAAACATATCAACGGTTGGGAAGCGATGAGAGCAGCGCAATGGTCGGCCACAGGGCATGCTGGACACGAGTTAATGGGTGAGCGGCTTCAGAGAATATCTGCCGTCGGATGGAGGCCCGTAGATCCAACGGCTCAAATGAATTCCGCTGCCCAGCGATTGTACAAGCTTTAACGCGCGGGAAAGTGGTTTTAAAACGTCGTACAAAAGACGCGTGGCACGTTCTTAATGGGATCGCTGCCCCCATGGTAAATACTGCCAGCTCGGTGGAAGTGGTGCGGGATTTACCACCGGTTTTCTGCGCGCGGGGCCCTCCACATAGAACGATCGCCGCTCCGTTGATTGGACTCGATCGGACGACCACCATTGCGCCCGAAACATAAAACAATAAGCCCCCTTTCCTTTTAGCTTGTGGTCTTCGGGCTCAGGTCATGTGATGACGACAGGAAAGGGGCTAAGGCCCTGGGGCTTTGGCCCAATATAATTTTAATAGCGGGTTTTTTAACCTTTGGATAATGTATTTTGGAGCGGAAAAGGTGGCGATGAGCGCAATATGGAGGTTTTTGATCACGAAAGATATTTGGAACAGATTTAAAAGGAACCGGTGGTTAAAATTTAAATGGAGGAGGGAACATGCACAACATCGGCTCCATCTGGGGACGACATGGTCGTCCTCGGGTATGTCGAGAACACGCAGACCACTGAATGTTTCACTTTGTTTTCAATTTCCCGGCGCTTCTTCTTCAGGTAATTGCCAGAATCCTTTATCTATGAAAATAAAAACTACAATAACTTATATACAACATAATACAGTCAGATATTCCCAACCTGAGTCAGAACTGAAAGTATGGTTTGAGAAATTGGCCATTCACAGGGGCGTCTAGCAGGTCACCTTGTAGGTTTTCTAACATGAAAGTGTTATTTCTCCCTTGATTCGCGATTTTGAATGGACCAAACCACAACGGATCAAACTTGGCGTGTTTTCCCTTTTCTGCCCTATAGACATCCCATCTGAGAACCAGGTCACCAACTTGGAATTTCCTATCTTTCGCATGCTGATCAAATACGTTCTTCATTTTCTACTGATATTCTATCAATCTCTGATTCACCCGGTTTCGTGTTTCCTCCAATTCTACCAGCTGATTAATCCTTCTGATCATGTCATCTGGCTCTTCCTGGCTTTCCTGCATAAAATGTGCTACCGGTAATGCCAATTGCATGGGAAACACAGCTGCTCGCCCATACACCAATTCGTAGGGAGACTTCCCTGTTGCTCTCTTGCTGGTTATCCTATTCGCCCATAGAGCAAACTTCAATTAAGAGTCCCAATTCTTCTGATTTTCACTTATTGTTTTCTTCAAGGCCCTCACCGGGGTTTTATTAGAAGACTCTACTAGGCCATTTCCCTGAGGATAGTAGGCTGTGGAGTGAGTCAATGTGATGTTATACCTCTGGCAGAAATTTAAAAACCTAGCAGACTTGAAAGCCTGTGCGTTATCAGTTACAATTCTAGCAGGACAGCCAAACCTAGATATGATATTATCCTCTATAAACCTCATTATTACAACATCTGTAGCATTTCTGGTAGGTATGGCTTCCACCCATTTCGTAAAATAATCTGTGGCTGTTAGTATCCATTTGTATTGGCCACTTGATGGGGGATGTATTTCTCCTATAAAATCTAATCCCCATTTCTGAAAAGGTTCATTCACATGAATAGGAATTAAGGGAAAAGCTGCTAATTTCTGTCTTTCTGCAAATCTTTGGCACTTGTCACATGCTCTGACCCAAGAAAAAGCATCTGAATACAATTTAGGCCAGTAAAAACTAGCCCTCAGGATTTTATGAGTTGTAGCCCTCCAGCTGTAATGTCCTCCACAAATTCCTCCATGAAATTCTGTCATTACATTCTGCACTTCATTTTCTGTGAGGCATAACAGTAATATACCTAGAGGGTCTCTCCAATATAGCTGTCCATTAGCAATTACATATTTCTGAGATTTCATTCTTATGGCTCTGTATTTTATCTTGTCACAGCTCGGAGGACAGCTAAGTGTTAAAAGATATTCAACTATTTCTTTATACCAAGGACTAGTGAGATATTTCATATGTACCTTTTGAGTAGCCATCTCTAGCCCTTGCTGTCCTTCTTCTTTCTCAGATTCTTCATTCATTATCATGGATAGATTAATGCCCAAGGCTTGATGATTTGATTCCGATAACATCTTAGCAAGTCCCTGTCCTTTGATCAACTTGGTAGGCCTTATGTCTAGATCATACTCTTGTATTTTTGCAATCCATCTTCCTCTTCTACCTTCGCTATCTCCCTGAACAAGAATATCTTTGACAGCTGCTATGGGGACATAAGCAGTGATGTGAGATTGCAAAACATATACTCTAAAAGATTTTAGGGACCTCACCAGGGCATATGCCTGCTTCTCCAATATGTTATATTTCAATTCTGCATCATAAAGCACTTGACTGAAGAAAGCTATAGGCTGCTCATACCCCTCTTCGTTTTTCTGCAATAATACTCCAGCAATTGTATGAGGCGAAGCAAATGAAAATATCATAAATGGCCTTTTGTAATATATTCCAGCTAGCACAGGAGCTTCAGCAAATGCCTGTTTTATCCTTGTGAATGCGTCTCTAGACTCCTGGGACCATTTTACTTCATTCTCTTTTTTCAACATATCAGTTATATGCCTAACTATCTCAGCATAGTTAGGAATGAACCTTCTCAAAAAATTAATTCGGCCTAAAAATACCTGCAATTCCTTCTTATTCCTAGGTAAAGGAATATTGTTTATTACTTCAACTCTCTTAGGGTCTATTTTCACACCATCTTTAGTTACAATGTGCCCTAAGAGTTTTCCCTCATCTAATGAAAATAAAGATTTTTGAGGATTGAGAGAAAGGCCATACCTTCTGCATTTTTCAAAAGTTCTTCTTAAATGCTCAATATGCTCATCATCGTTCTTTGAAAACACTGTGATATCATCTAGATATACCACCAAAAACTTGTCCCGCTCCCCAACAAAGGCTATGTCCATTGCCCTCTGAAAAGTAGCTCCTGCATTAATTAATCCAAATGACATCCTGGCATACATAAAGGTTCCCCATGGTGTAGTGAATGCAGTTTTCTTCTGATCTTCTGGGAAAACAGCCACCTGATTATATCCAGAAAAACCATCCATCATTGACATTCTGGATGCTCCCACTACTTTCTGCAGGATGTGGTCCATCTTGGGCAGTGGATAATTATCCTTTAGAGATGCTCTATTTAAATTCATGAAGTCCACGCACAGCCTTATTTCTCCATTCTTCTTTCGAACAAGAACAATATTTTCTATCCATTCTGAGTACCTCAATGGCACAATTATTTTGGCCTTCAGTAGCTTCTTGATTTCTTTTTCAATAGAGGGAAGCAGCAGAGGATTTATCTGTCTGAGCTTCTGCTTATAAGGCTTTGCATCTTCCCTCAAAGGAATCTTATGTTGCATTATATTAACATCAAAAGTTTTTAGGTCTTCATAGGACCATGCAAATACATCTTTATAAGATTGAAATAACTTGAAGTATTTTTCTTTATAATCTTCTGGGACTCTTTTAGATAACTTTACAATTTTGGGATTAGCATAAGTACCCAAATTCAGATCTTCTACTTGATCTTCTTCTACCACTTTGTTTGGTTGCATTGGAACATCATATTTATTAAACAATATTTCTAGAGGTACCAGACCTCTAGGTATAACATTTCCTTTCAGCTGCAGCACTCTATTGCCTGCTATCTTTTCTTCCCATCTGTTTTCTGCAATATTTTCACTTTCCTCTTCTTCATTGTCATCAATCTCTATATTGGAGAACTCTCCCACTGTCTCCATGAATCTCTTCATCTGTTCATCATCTTCAAATACCTGCCAATGCTTTATATTATCTAGAATAGATGGTTTGTAACGTACCTCCACTTCATATCTTAAGAGTGGATTCTGAGGAGGACGGAAAGTACTGGCAGCTACAACAAGAGAATCTGCTATTCTGTTCTGCTCTCGGGGCATGAAATGTATGTTAAATGTTGAGAAGAAATTTTCTATCATGTCCCATACTTCATTTCTGTAAGTTCTCAGTCGTGGATGCTTAGTTTGGCATTGATTTTTGATCTATCTTACCACTAGCTCAGAGTCTCCCATGAATTTTAAGCTTTGGATGCCCATGTTTCTAGCTGTCTGCAGTCCCAACAAGAGTGCCTCATATTCAGCTACGTTGTTGGTAGCTTCATATTCCATTTAAAAGACAGTGGCACCCATTTTCCTGTAGGAGAGATCAATAACACCCGGCTCCATTGCCTTCCTTTGAATTTGCTCCATCAAAATGCAAAGTCCAAATTTCTGACTCCTGATCTTCTTTAGGCTGCTCAGCTTGGATTTGACCAAAAAGGGGTTCATGAGCATAATTTTGATTTTCTTCTAACATCAGACATGAAAAATCTCCCTCTTTGTTATAAACTGGGGAATTCTCTGAGCAGTCAGCCTTAGTTACCATTTTGACAAATCTAGTCTCCCTGTATAACCTCCTCTCCTGGCCTCCAAAGACTGGGACAGTAGCATATGTTAAATCCAATTTGATTGACCCACCAATTTTCGTACCCCAGGACCTTGACAGCAGCATGCCAAAGCGGGCTGGGATATCGGCAACCACAATGTCCATGACCACACTCTTCGCTGGAATTTGGGCCAAATTGACCACTAAATATTTAATCATTCCCAAGCATTTAACTCTTTTAGAATCAAATGAGTATAGGTCTTTGTATGGTCTTGTAATTTGCAGTCCTAGTTGTTCCATGACAGACAGAGGCATCATATTATGGGAGGCCCCAGAATCTAACATACAATTATGTAACAGTAGGTCATGAATGACTAGAGACACATAAAAGGGAGGAGTAGAAGGGTCTATCTCCTCGACATGTGGGCCAAAGACTACCATGGGTATTTCTTCTTGAAGGTTTAAACTATCGGGTACAATTGGTACTTCAGGAGGGAGCATAAAGGAAGTAACTTGAGATTGATATACAGGCTGTTTTAATAACTCAGTCAGGGGGACTGGAATCTTAATTTTCTCAAGTTCTTTTTGCAGATTAAAAGCAGGTGGGGGCTTTTCTATCACTACTTCTTTTGACTCTTTATTTTCAGCTAAGGATTTAATTTCTTTTGACACAGGCTCAGCATTAGGAGGACTGACTATGTTAGAAGAAGACGGAATCTGATCATTGGGCTGCAAAGGAGCATTTAAAAGATTCTTACCTTTTTCCATGTTCTTCTTTGTTGCGGATTCCTTCTGGGCAGATGCTTCTTTCTGAGGTGGCTCCTCTTCTTGATCCTGAGTTCGGGTCCTCTTTCTTGAAGACCTGAGATCATATTTGACATTAAATTGTGCTTGCATGAAATCAGCAAATTGCTTACAATAGTGATCAATCTCTGCTTCTTCCTCTTCATCTTGTAATGGGCATTCCATATCATCGTTATTTGAAAAAGCCAGATTTGAATCTTCTAATCCATAAGCGACATCTTCAGTGGATTCATCTGCTGGACCTTCCAGGTACAAGGGATGTGGTATCTGGTCTTGTTGTTCCTTTGCTTCTCTGGGCAATATCTGCAATGGAGGTCTTTTGTACTGGGGATTATATCCTCTGTTCGGAGCATTATAGAAATTCTTAGAGCTGCATTTTTAGCTTCCAGTTCAAGCTTGACCATCTTCTTTATCATTTTGCTTATTTCATCGATTTTATCTGAATCCTTTTCCTGATTAGAGGTAGAAACCTCTTCTTTGCCTCTCCTTCGAGTATCTTGTTCGATTTTTCCCTTTAATTTCCCGGTGGAGGCAAAGTTTGCTTCCAATTCCAGAGCATCTGACTGAGCATCATCCAAAGTAGCAGGTTTCCTTTCTCTCAATGCGAAGCCAAAATCAAAATCAAAGGCTGCTATAAAGATTATCTTAGCAGCTGCTTCATGGGGCTTCATCTCAGGAGGCAGGCTCAAATATAACTTGTTGAATCTTTTGATAAATTCTGTGACTCCTTCATTTTGCTTCTTCTTCAAAGTATTAAACTCAGTAAGACACATTCCATAATCTTTCTTTTCCCCCCATTTCCTGAGGAAAGTGTTCTCCATAATATCCCAGGTGGTTATCGAACGGTTTCCCAATGTCTTGAACCATTTTCTGGCTTCACCCTCCAGAGATTGCACAAATAATCTCAAGACCACATCCAGATGTTCAACATTTAAGTTTTCTGCAAAAGAGCAGAAGGTCTCAAGGTGCTTCTGAGCATCAATTTCATTTTCACCATTAAATCTTGGTAGAATCTTCAAGTAATCCTGTGGCATATCATTCAGCACTTGGGGTAAGGCCAGAGGAGCATATTTATTTAATAGAAAAGCTGGAACATTGGCCATTGGAGGAGGTGGGGGTTGTGTAACAGTCTGAGAAACAGATGAAGGGAGAGGGGTAGGAGGAAGTGGAGTATGTATGACAATGGGGATATATTGCACAGAAGCCTGAGGTGTGAACGGGAATAGTTCACGGTTAACCGGAGCTACCTCTGTAACTTCTTTAATTTCCTCCGCCTCAGGAGTAGGATGGGGATATTCTTCAATCCAGGCACTTCCTCTACGTGGAGTTTCCGAGTAAAACTCGGGATTTTCTGTTCTAACTTCTTGAGAAGAAGAGGGCGGATAATCTTCAACGGAAACTTTAGGGTTTTCAACACAAACTGACTTCCTCTCCTTCCAAACTCTTTTATGAATGATCTTCTCTGGGTCAGACACGTAAGGTTTCTTTGATTGGGATGTATCTGACCTTAAATGCGGCTTACGAGGAGCCAGGACTACCAATAAATTTATCAAATGAAAGCAGCGGAGTCGCCAAGGTGAGAGATACGCAACTCTTCAACTCTCTGTGCTCACCTGATTAGAGAGTGAAAACAATTTGTCGAGACCCGGGAAAACTGATATTCTTGAATTCGGTCCCCGGCAACGGCGCCAGAAAGTTGTTGTGGACAATTTTGTCACCCCCTAGAGACAGTCTAGAGTTGCCATAGACCAGTGCCTAGGACATCTTAATATAGCAAGGAGCTCTTCATATAGCTTGGGTTGTCAATCCAAAAGCTCTCTTACTATCTCTTGTAAAACAAGGAAATAAGTTTTAAATGGGACCAAACTCTTTCAGAAGCTGACACAAAGATAAGAATAACAGGAACACTCAAAAAAACTCAACATATATATACCAAATGTTTAAGATAACCCAATTGAGAAAGAGGGCTACCTTCAGATAAGACACTGCGTAAACCAAATGACTGAGAGTAAAAGTGTAAAAAGAAATAACATAAACATCATTAATATTAGACTCAAAAATGACATACAACAAAACCATTAATGGTCACAACTATAATAACACACACAATCCCCGGCATTTTAAAAGCACTCCTATAAATTAATTGATATAGCGTAAAAGCATGTAAGAGATATTTAATGAACAGAAAGATATCAAGACTGAGGCCTATTTAAAGCGCTCAATGAACCTTCCAAAGGCATCAACTGTGGGGATGAATCTTACCAAACTAGTGAGCCACTCGCATTCTAGAACATGATACAAGAAGAAAATAGCATGAAATGAGATATTGTATTAACACATAAGAGAAAATTACATACTGTGAAATACTAGAGACCAGAATCCTCATTACAGTTATAACTCCTCCTCACTGAGACCCTACGGGCTCTGAGCCTTCATACAGAAGTATCACAAAATGTATACAAAAACCCTTTCGCTGCACAGTTTGCTGATTGAGATCTGGAACCCTTACAATGTCTTCCTTCCGGGTTTTTATAGAAAAGAGAGAGAATTCTAGAGAAGGAGGTAGATAGAGCACATTTAATGACTCAATTTGAACAAAATGGCGGAAAGGATTCACGCCCACTCTATGAATGACTGAATATAAATGACTGTACTTTACAATTTGTTTCTAAAATAAATGCTGAGGATGAAAATGTCTTCATGAAAAAGACACAAATAATAAAATATATAATGTTCTGCCTCTTACTGAAAGAGGGAAAATCTGCTGCTGCATAAACCCTGAGATATCCTGCGATTTTGTACTGTACTCTCGGCCTTTAACTTTGAATTTAAATCCTAGACCTTTAATGCAGGGCGAAGCGTTCCTTGATTTTCTCTGGAGGGTTCTGTAGGTTCATATCTTTGTTTTATTTAATGATAGTCATTTCACACACCTACCCTCAGCTTCTTCCCTTAAATTTCGCCAGCAAAATACGTCCTCTGATATGCTCTTGACCTCTGTAATGGAGGCGGTAAATTATGAGGCCTCTTTATCATCTTGAAACCTGCAAAACCCACAAAACATTAGAGAAACCAGACTCGGAGGCGAGGAGCATGGAGGTGGATATGGTAATGATGTCGTGGACATAAACGGATGTCAGGAACACGTAGGGTGGCGGAGGGAACGCAATGGGGGCTTTGACAAATAGACGGAATGCATATTTTATACGTAACACAGTTTGAATGTGGTGACTGAAGAACGACAAATGCAAATGAAAACACACACACACACACACACACACACACACACACACACACACATATATATATATATATATATATATGGCGGGGAGGGATATTACGGATGCGCGGGACGAGGACACGTGGATGTACGAGGGGCAGGTAGGAAGGCGACGTGGCAATGGAGTCAACGGATAGGGAGACTGATTCCTGGGCCGTCGGATTCCCGAAACAGATCAACGGTTGGGAAGCGATGAGAGCAGTGCAATGGTGGGCCACAGGGCATGCCGGACACAAGTTAATGGGCGAGCGGCTTCAGAGAATATCTGCCGTCGGATGGAGGCCCGTAGATCCAACGGCTCAAATGAATTCCGCTGCCCGGCGATTGTACAAGATTTAACGCGCGGGAAAGTGGTTTTAAAACGTCGTACAAAAGACGCGTGGCGCGTTCTTAATGGGATCGCTGCCCCCATGGTAAATACTGCCAGCTCGATGGAAGTGGTGCGGGATTTACCACCGGTTTTCTGCGCGCGGGGCCCTCCACATAGAACGATCGCCGCTCCGTTGATTGGACTCGATCGGACGGCCACCATTGCGCCCGAAACATAAAACAATAAGCCCCCTTTCCTTTTAGCCTGTGGTCTTCGGGCTCAGGTCATGTGATGACGACAGGAAAGGGGCTAAGGCCCTGGGGCTTTGGCCCAATATAATTTTAATAGCAGGTTTTTTAACCTTTGGATAATGTATTTTGGAGCGGAAAAGGTGGCGATGAGCGCAATATGGAGGTTTTTGATCACGAAAGATATTTGGAACAGATTTAAAAGGAACCGATGGTTAAAATTTAAATGGAGGAGGGAACATGCACAACACCATGTACATTAATTTCTCGCTCGCCTGGTCGCCTTCTTCGCTGGCTGAATACCACGTTGACTGGGTTTTTATGATGCTCTTACAATAGATCCAATTCATGAAGATATGTAAAAATCATTATGCCAGTTATTTTCCACCTGCCCATATGTCTCGTTCTTTATCTAGAGTTTCGGAACCCATCAAACCTTCAACTATGATGTGGAATTAGACATTAGTTGTAGAATCACTGTAATTCAGTAGCTTATATAAATATCGAGTTAAATAATAAAGAAAAATTATAATTATGAAACAAAATATGATTAATACCTGATATTTCCATGAACCTTTTAAACTAATGCTTAATTATAATTATTAGAGTAAAAAAGTAAGATGTAGTGTAGGAAGGTTATCAAAAATAGATAATTTTGGGGTTCAACATTCCCCCTACACAAAAGACATTGCATGTCCTCATGAAAAATTTTAAATTTTTTTATCCTTCTCTATCTCTGAGATTCTTCATAGGCTTGAGAAAGAACATCCAAGTTAGTTCTTATTTCTTTCCTAATATTGACTACCATCCTTGGTTTATTCATCGAGATCCTGTGTTGTAAACTTATAACCTTTCTCTTAAGAAATTTGTTTTTGGATTTCAATTTATTATTTTTCTTAATCCATAAATGAAGATGTAACAAGATGTTATCATTCTGAATTCTCTTGATTTCATTTTTCACTTTTAGTGTTTCATGTTCATATTTCAAATGTTTATTCAATATCTCCAATTCATAGATTTCTTGCTTGAGAGTGTTTACAATTTCAGGTTCTTCTGGAGGATTAGTTTGAGCCTATGATTCAACATTTTTTCCTTTAGCTCTTCATTCCAAAGACTCTATGTATTCATATATATATTTTTTGGATAGGATCTATTTTCGAATTTTTTCTAGCTGGGTTGGAAACTGGTGATGGAACTCTTTGTTCCTCTTCTTATTCTAAAATCTTGGAGGCTCTTGAGAAAATTTATGTGTTGGTTTGTTAATCCTTGTAATTCTTCTTATAGTTGGAGGTGATTTTTCACTAGTAATGGAATGTTTTTTAACCTTTTTTATTCTATTTCCCCTTTTGATGTACTTTCTCCTTTATTGATGACTATATTTCTTCTAACATTTTTTTGTTTAAGATTCTCTAACACACTTGCAAGAGGGATTTCATCCTTTGAATAATTCTCTTGTTGTGTTTCTTGTGCAGGTGATTTTTCTTTAGGGTTTGAGGGAATTTTTCTTCTATTCTTTCTTGTTTTATCACCGGGTTCTCCTTGTTGAGCTTCCTTGAAATTATTTCTAATTAGAAAACCTTCCCAGTTGTCTCCTTTTATTTTAAGATGGGATTCAATTAAAATTATCACTAATCCATGATGGTATAATGCATTATCTATGGATTGTATTTTCCTCTGTATGTTTCTAGCCATTTTTCTCAAACTATGAAGCAGGAAGTATGGAAAGTTAATTTCATTACCATTAAGAAAAATCATCATCAAGCGAGCATGGTAAAAGAACATGTTACCGAACCTACCCTCAAAATTTATAAATTTATGAATAATTGAAAGCAAATTTCTCCATTCAGTCTTCAAGGCTATGACTAGGATTCCCTTCTTAAAGAAAAATATATCTATACTTGGATTTTTAAGGAATACTTTCCATTATTTCTCCTTAATCTTCCGATTCTTGAACCAGATTTCTTTGAGTCTCGGAAATCCAGTAGCTTCTGATACAAATGACTCTGTCAAAACCAATTTAATGTCTCCAATATCCGCTTAGATGCCATCATATGCTTGAGGAAAGGATTTTGTAACTTATTTCTCATGCCCATAAAATTTTTCCACAAATTCTAACCACTGCGCTTGCCATGACTCTTGTTTTACCTGTGGGTATCCTTCAAGAAATTTTTTCCCCATTTAGTTCTAAGCATACAATGACTCCCATGTTGAAAAAATTTAGCCCCTAATTTATCTTTTGATAGGGTTATAGAAGGAATTCGATTATGAAGTAGGTTAGAGAGACAAAATTTGGGTAATAGGTGAGATATTTTCGATAATGGAACAAGGTTGAGTGAATGGATATGATGCAAGGACGGTGATGGTATGTGCATGAAGTGGATTATATACAGAAGGAAGGGAGTAAATTCAAATGATAACAAGGTTTCATAATAGATTCATTTGAAAAGACAGAGATATTTTCATTAAATCCAAATCTGGGTCACAATGAAAATAATAATTATACAAAATGGCAGTAACAATGGTCATTCATCTTTTAATTTCATAATTCAATGTTTTACCCTTCCTATATAATTAATATTTCCATACATTATATATTTTCCCTACTGATTTTTGGATTTTTCCTTTTGTAGGTTTTACTTAGGTTGATTTAGATGTAACCATGATCTTCATTTTCCCTAGTTTCAATCTGTCAAGTCAGCTGCAGAATTCCATGAGATCTGTAAATTATTGACAATTTTGTAGTTGGCTTATTTTTCAAAAGAGAAAAGAGGAATAAAAATAAAATGAGACTAGAATGGGGGATTAAAAAGAAAATCCATGCTGCTAAGAATTCTTGGTTTTAAACTTATATTTTCTATATAAACATGCCAACAATGTTGGTTTTCATGTTTATACAAAAATTTTGTTTTCATTTTCATTTTTCATTTTTCATTTTTTATTTTTTATATTATTTTGAAAAATAAAGTAGAAGGCTAATTTGGAGAGGATGAATAATCTTCCTTTACCAAGTTTAAATTAATATTATCTTGCAGATTTCTTATGAACTCTTCCTTTGTTAATGGTTTATGATATATTTGTAATATATGACAATTTACAAGGAAAAATTACTTTTTATTCATCAATGGTTATGATTCTAACCGCTCCATTATCAAAGAAAGTTTCAATCTCATAAGGACCAAGAAAATGAGTTTGAAATTTTCCTTGAAAATATTTAAACTTTGAATCAAAAAGCAATGCCCAATCACCAGGCTGAAATTTTATTTCTTTGATAAACTTATCGTGCCACCTTGATCTTTGTTGTTGGACTATATTCGTTCTATGAATAAAATCTTGTTGTATCTAATCAAGTTCATTCAATTGCTCCATTCTTTGTATTTGGGCTTCTGATAGATCAAGACTCAATTTAGTTGTTATTTTAAAAGTCTTTATCTGTAACTCAATAGGAAATAAGACTTTCTTTCCATAAACAAGTTCATACGGAGTGTGTGTTGTTGTGTTTCTCCATGTTGTACGATATGTCCATAAATATTCTAGAAGCTTTTCTGCCCAATCCCTTCTATGTAGATGCACAATCTTAATAAAAATTTCTTCAATTAATTTATTTTTAGATTCAAATTGTCCATTAGCTTGTGGATGATATGTAGTAGTCTTTTGATGTTTTATTTTGTATTCCTCTAGTATATTTTGTACTAATTTGGATGTAATTTGAGTACCTTGATCTGTCGCAATTTCCCTTGGGACACCAAAACGAGTGAAAATATCCTAAGAAGAAAATGAAACTACAATGTTTTCAGTAGAAAAAGGAAGTTATTTAGCTTCTACCCATTTTGTGGCACGATCTGTACAAACAAGAATATACTTTTTTTGTCTTGACAATGGATTGATTGGACCAAAAAATTCTAAAGCCCATTTTTCAAAAGATTCAATAAGTACCTGAGGTTGTAAAGGAATTTCATCTGAAGGAACGAGCTTTCCCATTCTTTGAAAACTATCCCATCTCTTAACATATTATTTGGCATCCTTAAAAAGAGAATCCAAACAGTATACTAAGAGAAAGAATTTATAGGAAGTTAGAAAATGTCCTCCACATGGTTCATCATGACAAGATTTAAATATCTCTAGTATTTAATCTTCTCTAACACATCTTCAAATTATTAGGTTTGGTCTTGTCTTGTACAATCCTTCATTTATCCATGAATAATATGCACCAGTTTAGATAACCTTCATTTTCCCTCGAGGATACAAGTATGATGGTAACTTCCCCGTGGCCAAATAATTAGCAATATATTCAAACCAAGGAGATTTAATAGATATTGAAAAAATATATTCATCAGGAAAATTATCTTCTACAAGAACATCATTATTATCTATTATGTCTCTATATTAATAGTGTAGTCCCTTATTGTTTCTAGTGTTGTCCCCTTATTGTTATTGTTATACCCTTGTAACCCTAATATTGTTATTATTGTTCCCTTACATTATTATTGTTAGGTCAGCTAGGATTATATTGTGACCCCTTGGACTCCTATATATAGAAGGAGGTCTTGTCATATGTATCATCCAAGAATTTTTCATTTATGTAATGTAAAGGAGGTTTCCCCCTCTAAGTGGCTTATTTATAAGCCGTTGATATCTCTTTTCTTCTATTTTGGAGCTGGTTTCATAACATTTGGTATCAGAGCTTTGGATTCTAGGGTTTCGCTGCTCCAAACAGGTCCTCATGGAATTTTTGCTATAATGTTTTTCTACGAAGATTTGAAAGCTTAAATTTTTAGTACACGAAGCCGAAATCACGAGGAACTTCGTGTAAAAATTTCAGATCTTGGTTCACAATAATTGCGGAGATATGATATGTGGAAGTTAGGTTTTTTTCAGCTCATGGATTTAATCTAAAACAGGTCATTGTGGAATTTTCACTATAATTTTTTTTCTACGAAGGTGCGGAAGCTGAAATATTTATCACATGAAGCCGAAATCCTCAGGAACTTCTTGTAAAAATTTAAGATCTTGTTTCGCAATATTTTCGGAGATACGATCTATGGAAGTTAGGGTTTTTGCAGGCTCCCGAATTTCATCTAAACGAGGTGACCTCGGGAAAATAGTCATAACTCTCTCTCTGAGCATCATAATGGAATTATGTAAAAAGTGGTTGTAAGTACACAGATTGTAGTTTCCTGTGTATGAATTTCAAACCCGAAGGAGGAAAAATTTACACGTGGCATGCCTTACAAGTTATCTCTACTGAACTAGTCCATAATTAGGTCATTGTGGGAGATTGGGCATAACTTTGCCTTGAATAATCCAAAGCAGGTCATACCTATGGCATTGGAAAGAAGATTCAAAGGGATACTACACAACGAATTTCAGATATTGAAGATCTGAAATCACAGAGATAATTCAGTTTCAATATCGAGCTCCTCAAAAGAAATAAAAAGGTGTGTGTTTTTTTCCGAATTGCATAAGTCTTGTTTGAAGAATCGGTTTGAATTGATTCCAAGGGAATATTGTAGAATATATTTCAGTATTGGGTTCTAAAATTCCCCCTAAAAATAATTCAACACCCATTAAGCCTTTAGAAGGCTCTACTTTACTCATGAAGACGAATACATGCAACATGACATATCAAAATTACAAAATAAAGTGAACCAAATTTCGCTCTTGCAAAGAGCAACAAAAAATGAAATGGAAGTTTTGAAGAAAAGCGTAGTAGCTAAGGTGGATGGCATGGAAGTTAAGATCGATGGTATAGAGGAAAAAATGAAAGACAACATGGAAGACATGAAGAATGATCTAAAAGAAGACATAAAAGTTTTGACAAAGTTGATACAAGAAATGATTCCCAATGGCAAAAAGATAGTAGAGGAAACTCATGATGAAAAAAAAATAAAATGTTAATCATGATTTCATAAACCCTAATATGGGATTTAAGACCCACCATATTCCAAAGATCGATAGGAGGAAGTTTGATGGAAAGGATCCTGTAACATGGATACTACAGATGGAGCAATATTTTGATCTCAATAATGTGGAAAACACACCAAAGGTATGCATTTAAACTTTATATTTAGAACAAAATACATTTTTATGGTATCGATGGATTTTCTCCCGTAAACAAATTGTCACTTGGTCAATTTTTACGAAGGAAATGATAGCATATTATGAGGATACAAAGAGAAACATCTTTTTTAGCCAATTGATAAATCTCAAACAAAAGGGTTCAGTGGTGGAGCACATTGAGGATTTCCAAAAATTGAATATAAGGGTAACTGATATTCCAGAGAAACACATGATTGATGTCTTTATAGGGACTTTAAAGGATAACATCCAACATGAGGTTCATGTTTGGGAACCTGATTCACTAGAGAAGGCATTTAGGTTGGCAAGAAAAATGAATGTAAAATTATGGCGACAAGGAAGCCTTCCACTCACATCTATAAAGATGGGAGTGTTGCTACTCCTAGAGTTCCACAACCTACAAGGTTGACACCACAAAAATTGGAAGAAAAATGAGCAAAAGGGATTTTCCATAGTTGTGATAGAAAATACACTAAAGGTCATAAGTGTGCTAAGAAGAAATTATTTTACATAAATTGTGAAGAGGAGGAAGAAAATGAACAAGAAACTTCAAAAGAAGAGGATATACACCAGGAACCAACCTTAGAAGAAGAAGAAATGAGTCTGACCATATCATGTAATGCATTGGAAGGAATTACCACTCCTCAAACTCTCAAGATAGAAGGACATATCAAGAAGAAAAAGGTAATAGTGTTGATTGATTTAGGCAGTACCCATAATTTTATTCATTGTAAGGTAGCCAAGGAATTGAATTGTTTCCTATACCCAACATCAGAATGTCAAGTGATGGTTGCAAATGGAGGAACTATAAATTGCTCTGGAAAATGCCATAATATCAAGCTAACCATGGGGGAATATGTATTGAATAGTCCAATGCTTTCCATTCCTATGGGAGGTGCTGATGTTTTACTAGGAGTACAATGGTTACAATCTTTGGGGATGGTAGCTTTTAATTTTCAAGAACTTTTCTTGAAATTTTTTTCAGAAGGAAAGGAAGTCGAATTACGGGGTATTGAAGGGAAGCCGGGAAGGATAATAAGCTCTAATGTCATGACAAAGCTTCTAAAGAAAGAACAACAAGGCGTAATTGCACAATTATGCTCACTAGAGGTTCCGACATCAAAATCATCTATTTCGGCAGATCTCCAACAAGTCTTGGACAATCATTCCAAGGTGTTTGAAACTCCCAAAGGACTCCCACCTATTCGTGATCATGATCATGCTATTCATTTGATTCCAGGAAGTGTTCCTCCAAACATCAGGCCTTATAGATATCCTTACTTCCAAAAGAGCGAAATTGAACGTATGATTGCAGAATGTTAGAGGCGGGTATAATTCAACCTAGTCAAAGTTCTTTCTCTGCTCCTGTAGTATTGGTACACAAGAAGGATGGATCATGGCGAATGTGTCCGGATTATAGGGAGCCCAATAAGCTCACCATTAAAGATAAATTTCCCATTCCTGTGATTGATGAATTATTGGATGAATTACATGGAGCAATTTATTTTACCAAGTTGGATCTTCGTTCAGGATATCATCAAATTAGAATGAAGACTGAAGATATTCCTAAAACAGCATTTCGAACTCATGAGGGTCATTATGAATTTTTGGTCATGCCTTTTGGCCTTACCAATGCACCTTCTACATTTCAAGGGTTGATGAATTCCATTTTCAAGCCCTTCCTTAGAAAATTTGTGCTAGTATTTTTTGATGATATACTAATCTACAGCAGGTCTTGGAAGGATCATGTTGAACATGTTGACAGGGTGCTCAAACTATTGCAGGAGAAATAGTTATATGCAAAAACATCCAAATTTTTCTTTGGAGTACAAGAGGTGGAATATCTGGGTCATATTGTATCTCACGAGGGTGTTAAAGTAGACCCTAACAAAATTAAAGCCATTAAGGAATGGAAAGTCCCCACAACCATAAATTAGTTGCGAGGATTTCTCGGGTTAACAGGGTATTATCGCAAGTTTGTTAAGAATTATGGGAGAATAGCAGCACCTCTAACAACATTATTGAAGAAAGATGCATTTTCATGGACTCCTGAAGCAACTAAGGCCTTTGAACATCTTAAAGAGGCAATGTGCCCAGCACCAGTCTTAGCTATGCCAAACTTCACAAAAACCTTTATTGTGGAATGTGATGCCTCAGGAAATGGAATTGGTGATGTTTTAATGCAAGAAGGAAGACCCGTTGCTTTTGAAAGTCGTCCAATCAAAGGAAAGTATTTACAAAAACCTATTTATGAGAAGGAAATGTTAGCAATACTGCATGCACTAAAGAAATGGTGAACTTACCTAATGGGAAGACACTTCAAGGTAAAAATTGATCATGATAGTATTAAACACTTTTTGGAACAAAGACTATCTTCAGAAGAGCAGCAAAAATGGGTCACAAAGATGTTGGGTTATGAATTTGAAATAATCTACAAAAAGGGAAGCTAAATGTTGTTGCAGATGCACTCTCAAGAAAGAATGAAGAGGTGGAAGCATTTCTTTGTGCCATTTCTATTATCCAACCAGATTGGATAACCGAAGCAAGAGATGAATGGAAGAAGGACAAGGATGTATGGACACTCATTCAAAAGTTGCAGCAAGATCCTAGTACATCTGATACATTTAGTTGGAAAAATGATTCCTTATGGTACAAAGATCGCTTATATCTTTGTAAGAATTCCAACTAAAACAAAAGATTCTTCTGGAATTGCACACTTCTCCTTTAGGAGGACACTCAGGATTTTTAAAAACTTACCACAGGGTGAAGAATTTTTTTTTTTGGGATGGCCTTAAATCTGATATTCAAAAGTTTGTGGCGGAATGTTTGGTTTGCCAGCAGAATAAAGTGGAAACAATTAAGACCCCAGGACTTCTACAACCTTTATCCATTCCAATTCAATGTTGGGAGGAGATTTCAATGGATTTTATCACAGGTTTACCTAAGTCCGAAGGAAAGAGTGTCATCATGGTGGTAGTTGATAGAATTACCAAGTATGAACACTTTTGTGCATTATCTCATCCATTTAAAGCAAGTAAATTTGCTACTACAATTATGGAAACAATTCAAAATCGACATGGATACCCAAATATTATTGTAAGAGACAAAGATCCCATTTTTACTGGAATTTTTTGGACAAAATTATTTTCTTGTTTGGGTACTGAACTAGCTCATAGCTCATCTTATCATCCTTAATCCGATGGTCAATCTGAGATAGTAAATAATTTTTTGGAAGGATATATTCATTGTTTTGTATCTGATAAACAAAAACAATGGGTCAAGTGGTTATCTCTCGCTGAATGGTGGTATAGCACTTCCTTCCATACTATAGCAAAAATGACCCCATTTATGACACTTTATGGATATCATCCACCATCCATCACATCATCTTTAAGAGAAAATTCTAATGTTCAAGTAGTGTAAAATCACATCGAGCATCAACAAGAAGTTCTCCAACTCTTAAAGGATAACCTAATTTTGGCACAAAATCGAATGAAACAACAGGCATATCAACATCGCAGGGAGAGAAGTTTTGATGTAGGAGACTGGGTATTTTTACGGCTACAACCATACAAACAAATAGCCCTCAAGAAATCTAAGAAGGATAATAAATTATCGCCAAAGTACTATGGTCCTTACAAGGTGTTGCAAAATATTGGTACTATGGCATACAAATTGGAGCTTCCTGCTTCTTCGTGAGTGCATCCAGTTTTCCATGTTTCATGCTTAAAGAAGGTTATAGGTGAAAAACTTCCAGTTCAAGCAATATTTCCAGAACTTGATGAGGAAGGGAAAATCATATTGGAACTTGAAGCAATCACGAAAACAAGAACTCGACAGCTACGAAATCGATCAATTTCAGAGTATCTCATCAAGTGGAAGAACTTACCCACTAAAGATTCTACATGGGAGGATGAGAATTTTATACCAAAGAACCCATAGCTACTCAAGTGTTGAGGACACCACTTTTTTGAAGGAGAGGGGCATGTTAGGTCTCTATATTACTAGTGTAGTCCCTTATTGTTGTTACTGTAGCTCCCTTATTGTTATTGTTGTACCTCTGTAACCCCAATATTGTTATTATTGTGCCCTTAAATTATTATTTTTAGGTCGGCTAGGATTATATTGTGACCCCTTGGACTCCTATATATAGAAGGAGTTTTTTTCATTTGTATCATCCAAGAAATTTTCATTTATGTAATGTAAAAGAGGTTTCCTCCTCGAAGTGGCTTATTTATAAGGCGTTGATCTCTATTTTCTTCTATTTTGGAGCTGGTTTCATAACATTATGATTTTGGATTCTAGATAGAAAATCAACAACTACGTTTTTGTTTCCGAGTCTATCTAAAATAGTAATATTGAATTCTTGTAATAACAATAACCATCTTGTAATTATGCCATTTGTAATTGATTTATTCATTAAATATCTAATTTCATAATGATCTGTGTGGATGAAGGTTTCATAACCAGTGATATAATGTTTGAATTTATTGATGGCATGTACAAAAACGAAAAAATCCTTTTCTGTTACAGTGTAATTCAACTCTATAGGGGTCAATTTTTTTCTTATATAGTAAATTTCATAAGGAGTCAAATATTTATGTCCTAATACAACCCCTAAAGTTGTATCTGAAACATCAGTTGAAAGGTGAAAAGGTAGTTTCCAATTTGATCCTCTTAAAATGGGTGCTTGGGAAATCTTTTCTTTCAATGTTTCAAAAGCTTTATGGCAGTCAGAATTCCAAATGAATTCACAATCTTTTGTAAGAAATTTTAAAAGTGGAGAGGCTATCTTCGTAAAGTTTTCTATAAATATTCTATAATAGTTAGTAAAATCAAGAAAAATTCTAACATCCCTTTGACAAGTAGGAATTGATAATTTAGAAATGAATTATACTTTAGATGCATCCACTTTGATTCCATCTCGTGAAATATGGAGGCCTAAAATAATTCCCTCAGTAAACATAATAAAAAAATTCATGGCTTAATGAGAGATTTTCTTCTTTACACCTAATGATAATTTTTTCCAAAATTTTAAGAGATTCTTCAAAAGAGTTTCCATAGACAGTAAAATCATGCATGTAAACTTCCACACAATCATGAATTAGATCAGGAAAAATGCCTAAAACTGCCCTTTAGAATGTTATAGCTGCATTACATGACCCAAAAGGAAGTACTCAATAAGAAACATTTCCCCATGGAAAGGTAAAGGTTGTTTTATATTGATCTTATAGAGCCACTTGTATTTGGTTATATCCACTAAAACCATCCAAGAATGAAAATTACTTTTTTCCTGCCAATGGATCAAGGACTTTATCTATAAAAGGAAGTGGAAACCGATATTTTAAAGTAGCTTTATTAAATTCCATATAACCAATGCATACTCTCCATTTCCATTACTTTTCGGAATAATTACTAATGGGAAGACCCACTGGCTATCTGATATTGGATAAATAAAATTCATATTTAACCGCTTTTGTAGTTCTTCTTTAACTATTTCCCTTAGGTTTGGATTCATCCTCCTATGGGGGTTGTCCGTTTTGTCTGACATTTTATTCAATATAAATATGATGCATACAAGTGTTAGGATCATTTCCTTTCATATCAATGTATTCCCATGCATAAGAAGAGGAATGTTCTTGTAACATCTTCACTAATTCTTTCTTTTTAGATTCTTCTAGATCATCATTAATATTCAAAGTTCTCCCTAGAAAAAATTCTTTTAAATAATTGCCAAATTTCTCCATAGAATGTAAAGCCATTTGATGAGATTATTTCAATATTACATTTTTCTTGAAAACTTTTATTTCATTCACAATATGAGGAAAATTCATTATTTTGCATTAAATTCAAAAGTTGGTCTTCTTCATCTATTTGTGAAATAACAAAATTTGGTCGTATATCAAAGTTTTCATTATCATCATCTATCCATTCTTCACTTTAAACTTCTATTGTTGTTTGTGTCGGAATATTTAATGTGAATTTATTTTTCGAACTTCCATCACAGATAAACATATCACCAAATCTACAACTTATAAAAGCATCAGCTGTAGCTAACCATGGTCTACCTAGAATCATTGAATGTCCTCCTAGATTATTCTTGGGTGTTAATATCATAAAGTCAAGATGATATTCCAAAGAATCTAAGCATACAAACTCATATTTTAACACACCATCAAGTTTGATAACATATTTGTATGCTAATTGCAATAGTGTTGGTGTATATTGAAGATTAGGAAGTTTCAATTGATCCATAGTTTGTTTACTCATGATATTGATAGTTGCCCCTAAATAAATCAATGCGTTTGGAATCTCAATACCATTAATGTGTGTTTTCACAATGGGACTTCATGGATCTAGATATTTCTAAACTGTTGTTTTTCCCATCATGATATCTACAATTTTCCCAACTAACTGGATTCTTTTAACTTCTTTTTTTTCTTCTTCATGGTTTATTAATACTTAACTCCCTGATTGTCTTTGAAAATATTGGTATTTATTTGATAGCTTTTAACAAAGAAATTTATATACAAACATTCTTTGGTTCATCTATCATGTTGTAATCAGGAAACACAATCTGTTTCTCTACCCCTTTGTCAATTTTTAATCTTTTGGGAAAAGGTGGATTTTGAACAGAAACTGAAGGTTGTTCTATAATGAGATTTGATTTTATTGGAGTATCATCAGAATGGACAGGGGTGGTTTGTTTTTTAATATCTTCCTCTTGATGAAGAGATGTATCTTTCTCATAGAGGTCATCATTCTCATATTCCTAGATAATAACAGACGATGACTTCTTTTCCAATACTCTATTAGATCTAAATTGAACATTATTTAGATCTAATGGAGTTATCATGTAAGTTTGGAAATTCTTCCCTTATACGTTGTAAAAAGGTTGTGAGTTTTTATTATTTGTATTTGGAAGTGGCTGAGAAGGTAGTTGATTTGGATTTTTTGAAAATGGAAATGAAAGTTGTGGGTTTGGATTTTGAGGTTGAGAGGGTTGAACATGTCGAGGAAAATATTATGTTGGAAAAATAGGGTAAGGTTGTTGAAATTGAGGGTATTGAGGATACTTTCCATAAGCATTTTCCATCCTTATGACCAAGGTTGAGGCAAAAGTTGCCAAAGCATGGGTGCAGTCCAATTACTTTGTAATGGTTGTGCATATGTTTGAGTGTTGAAACCTTGAGTCATATTTGATTATGTATTTTTCATGGTCTCTTAGAAACAAAACAAAGAGGTTATATTTGATTTGGTATTACTTCCTCTTGATAAATAACTTTAAGACCTGGTATTGAAGGACACTCCTTTGTATCATGATTTTCTGCACATATAACACAGGTTCCTACACTTTTTAAGTCAAGAGGGCATTCTCTCAAGGCATGTTTCTTTCTACATTTTGGACAAAAGATAGACAATGCAACATTTTTATCCTTTTTCTTATTTTGTGTTTTAAGGGTGTTTATTTGTTCACTAAAATTCCCAAAAATATCTGTTTTGAAATTTTCAATCAAATTTCCTATTTCAACCCTACTTACTATCCCAACTGCAGATCTATTAATCCTATACATAACATGATCTCTTGAAATTTTCCCAGTTCTTTCCTTTCCTCTTGAAATGTGTATGCATACTCAGATATATCTCCAAATGATAACTGAGAAATATCTCCTTTACCCATAAAATTGAGTATATTTATCCACTCATCTCTGGTAGATTTCAACAAGAGAAATTTCAAAGTTTCTTCATCTAAAGTATCCATTTTAGCTCTTTTAACATTATAAGAAAGTATTTCAAAAAAATCCTCAAGATTTTCATCCTCTTTTTACATCATTTTAAAGACTTCATCTTTAAGGTTATGAGGCATACAATAGTATTTGTATTTTTCTAAGAACACATTTTTCATTTGCTCTCATGTTCTTATAGAATGTCCTCCTAAGCCCATAAACTATTTTAATGCTACATCTGTAAGAGTGGATGGAAACAATTTCAACTTTTGAGTATCAATCCAGTGGTCATATGATCTACACAAAATTTCAAACTCAAAGAGAAATATTTCAGGATCCTCATGTCTTAATCCATGGAAATTAGGGAGGATAGACGATGAGATATTTTTCATTGTGGCTGTGGTATCTTCATCAAAGATGAGAAATCCAAAAGGTTATGGATCTCCTCTACCACCTCCTCTTCCTCTTCCTCCACCTCTTCCACCTATTCTTCCACCTCCAATCCTAAGTTGTTCACCATTCACATCATGTACTTCTCCTTCCCCTTCTCATGCCATTGTAGATTCCTTAGAGCTAATATAAGGTTTGAAAATTGGATTTTCTAGTTCCTCTTATGTTTATTCTCTCAATGGAATGTTAAGATAGGTTTCTTCTTCTTCTTCTTCACTAGGTATTTTCAGTTCTTTTCCTAGAAGTTTTTCTCCAGTTGAAGATAGAAAGATTACTCCTTTTGTTGGGGATGCATGATCTTCTTCCTCTACCATGGATTTAGTAGAGGAATTTGGTGAATCTCTAGGTTGGATTTCAGATCTATGTACTTCGGGAAGTCTATGTCTTCCTGCAATTGATGGAATATGAGTTTGGGTGGATGGCGTGGCACTATGAGGTCGTGGTGGGGTGAATGATGATGTTGGAATCAAACTCCTACCTCTTACAAACATACCCCTAGAATCTCTTTCCATATATATATATATATATATATATATATATATATATATATATATGAAAAGAAAAATAACCCTATATACACTTCCCTGGTAACGACACCAAAATGTTTGGTAATTTAATTGAAGTTAAATTACTACATAAATTATCTACCAAGACTTATAAACTGACGAAGTGTATGTGCTAGAATTTCTTATTACTCAAGTGATTCCTAGATTAAATTGAGATATCCTTATGCACATGTTTTCTTAATAACTATCACTCTTACATAAAAGTAAATATGTTTCTCATTAACAGAAATGAAACTAAGCTTATCACACTTGCTATAAATAAATATTTGCAAAAAGAAACTAAAATTATCATATTTACTCAAAATAATAGAATTATCAAACTTGATCAAAATAAAGATCATACTTGCAGAAATAAATATCACACTTGCTTAAAATAATGAAGTTAAATATAAATCACTCTCACAGAAAAAGAGAAATCAACTCTATAATCGCACCAATTGGAAATTGAAATATTCTTCACTCAAATGTAATTCAAATAAGATGTAACTCAAACTATACTACAAATCCTAAATCAATCCACACTCTGTCATACTATTGTTCATGTGCATAAAAGATCACGACTTCACTTATTCATCCTATAACAAAATGATTAAACAAACCTACTTTAAAATCAATACTAAACATTCATTCAAAATCGAAATTGATCAGTTAGATGGACTAGTAAAACACTATATAAAATGTAGAATTAAAATGCTAATTAAAAATGATAAAACCTTAAAACTTGAGGGGACCCTCATGTGAGATGTAGGTAATAGCACGAATTATTCACACTGTTGGAAGACCTAATCCTCCATGGGTGGGTGTGGAATGCGAAAAGTCACAATGGAGTCCAAGTGACCTTGGAATGTGAAACCAAGAGTCACACCATTGTACTATAAATGTACATCATGTATAATGGAAAAATAAGAGAGCTACATGCTTATCCTTCATTGTGTGTTGAGTTTCTTGTTGTGTGTGTTTATCTTTCTCATACACCATGTGTGTGTTTAACATGGTATCAGAGCTGATACGTCCATAACCAGCTCAACCTTGAGTGAGACATTTGTGTTTATGGCTTGTGCATATCTTCAAAATTCTTGGCATTTTTGCAGCATTTAGAGAGTTTTTGCAGCAGACATTTTGCCACATTCAGAAAGTGATTTTGAAGAAGAGAAACATTGGTTTTGAAGAAAAGCAGCATTGTGCATTCTGTAGGTTTTCATTCTGATTTTTTCCCTGCAATTTCTGTCTTTTAAATTTCTGCATTCGAGAGGTGCTGAAAATTGTTTAAAGTGGGTTTCTGAAGAAGCTTCTAAGTTTTTACTGCTGAAATTTTCTGGAAAATTCTGCATTTTTAAAGTCCATTTTTCTGCTACTGGGCTACTAGAAAAATTTCTGATTTTTTTTGCTGAAAATTTCCTAATTCTACAGTGTCAATTTCTATGCTGCTGAAATATTTTATTGCCTAAAATTCTGCTATATTCTAAATCTCTGTTGTTCTTGAAAATTATTTCTTCTCTGTTGTTTTAATTTAAAAAAAAAATAAAGAAAAAAAAATTGATTCAGGCCCTCGGCCCTTACGGCCTGCTACTCCAACACCCACCACACTACCCCACTACCACTCGGCTCTGCCTAACTACGACCCCCAAACCCTACACACATCCCATCTGCTCGACTTACTCTCCGCCTGCCCCCTTAATCCCTCCTCGCTCAACCCACCTGCTCCGAGCCCTACACAATTACAGCCCACGGCTCCTACCGCTCTCCCTTCACACTACGTGGCCTCCCCCTCTGCTTGGCCTCATGGCCATCTCTGGTCTCTGCCCTTCCCCATTCCCCTACGCATCTACCCGATCCCCCTCACCTCTCGGCAGCTCCTCCCCAACCCTGCGCGGCCCCCTAACTCCTCGGCCTTCTCACCCAGCATACGCCGCTTCAACCCAATGCAATACCCCTCCTTATCACTCCAGCCCTCCCCCTCACTGTAATGCTCCCCTATGCCGCTCCCCTTCAACTGCCTTCCCCTTATCACTCCACCCCTCGCATCCCATTCCCCAACCCTCGCCTGCGTCTACCCACCCCCTCGTCGTTCCACTCTCCCTACCCCCTTACCACGACTCCCCTCCCGCTCTCACTGAAACTCTTCCCTTCGCCCACACTCGACCCTTCTCCCTACGTTCTACCCTACTCCCCCCTTCCTTAACCCGACATCCATCCTACCGCCCCCTGCACTACTCCCCATTCCCCTTCCCTACGGCCTATGCTGCCCTCCCCTCTACGCTATTCCTCCCCTTCTAATTTCGTTTTTTTTTTTTTTTTAGTTCCCCCCCTCCCAAACATTTTAAAATTTCCCTTAGTTTTCTTGCCCCCACCCCACAATTAAAAAAAAAAAAATTTTCCACCTTTTATAATATTTAAAAATTTTATTCCAGCCTTTAAAATTTCTTAATCACTCCCTTCCATTGTTTAAATAAATTTCTCTTATCAAACAAATTCCATTCCCTTCTAATTTTTCAATTAATTCTTTTTTTAATTAATTTTTAATTAATTAAAAAAAAACAGCAGAGAGAGAGAGAGGAAGAAGAGGAAATGGCATGTGAGCAGATGGATTGAATACCTAGAGAAAAGTGTTGTTTACACTTTATGATTTATGGCATATATAAGAGGGTGATTTTCTGAAGAATTTTACATGTGAAGACAAGTTTTCCATCATTTTTAAAATATCTCCTTGAAGAAGAAAATTCAGCTGCCTTAAAGGCTTCTTGCATAGTGTTTTTGCTGCACATTTGCAGATTTTGTACTTTGAGATTTCCATAGTTGGAACTTCTTTGGAGTCATTTGTAATTTTTGAAAGAAAGATGAATCACATTGTAAACGGGTGCATTTTAGGTTGAAGCCGACACCCTTTATTTTTTGAGCCTAAATTGTTGAAAAATGGTTAAAATCAATGAGGCATTAGAGTTGTTGAATAAACTCATTCATTCCAATGTTGATGATATGATAAAAATTAGCAAGGATGCTCTTTGTAACATTCAAATTTGTTTGCAAGATGCACAAGAAAAGATTGAGTTTTTGCAGTTAGAATCTCAGCTTCAACAGGATGAACTTCAGCAAAAGAGTCACCATTCTAAACCTATTTCTGTTCAGAATATTGTGAAGGACTCTCATCATAAGAAAGAAGATAAAGTTGCAGTTTATTCCCATTCAGTTCCTTGTACTAGAGTAGATGTACATGCAGATGTAGCAGTTCAACCTGCACTTCTCAAGCCCATCATCAGACCTTGGGAAGAGCTTGTCCACAATAAGTACCGAACTAGTCTTGGATATGACAAGGATGTGTCCTTTCATATTCCAGACTACACCAAGCCCATCATATTTCAGAGTGCCGAATTCCTATATGACATTTCACCTGCAGCTATTCCAGATCCCGTTCCACTTCCACAACAACAGCAAATTGTAAAATGCCAACACTGTGATCGAGTTGGCCATATGAAATATCACTGTTTTGATCTTCATACATGCAAGCACTGTGGTCGGCACACCCATTCTTCAGACAGATGCTTTAGAAACAAGCCTCCTGCAAGAACAAAGATTCATCTTGGATGGATTGCTTCTTGGCAATGGGCATCATCAGCCAAGAAGATTTTTAAGTCACATGTCAGAACATGTTCTAGAATATTGAGCAAACTTGCAGTTGATTTTTCGCCATCATCTCACCTTGTCCCTGACAGGGGGGAAAATGGTGGTCATGTACAAGCTTCAGCGTCAGATCAAGTGAGCCTGAGCCACAATTTCTCATTCCATGTTCAGAGTTGTAGCCAGAGACACAACAGTTCAAGTGAGCCTGAGCCACAATTCGTCATTCCAGATTCAGAGATGTAGCCAAAGACACGGATGCCCATGAGCATGCCTTTGGTTGGTGGACAACCTTAAACCATCATAGGTTGTAGACCTCCCTTCTTTTAGGTTGAAGGTCTCCCTTTCATATATGAGGGACACTTCCTCTAGCAGAATCCTTTAGCTTCTTGCCAGCTTTGGTTGAGTTCCAAGAAATGATTCAAGCATTCCAGAGTTGTTGGTCATCCTTAAACCATCACAGGTAGTAGGCCTCCCTTCTTTTAGGTTGAAGGTCTCCCTTTTTTATGAGGGACAATTCCTCTAGCAGAAGCTTTCAGCTTCTTGCCAGTTTTGGAAGAGTTCCGGGAATTGCAACAAGTTTTGCATTCCAGTGTTGGTGGTCATCCTTAAACCACCTCTTTTTGCCAACATTTTAGAGAGTTAATTCAGCCCAAGTGCTACCATGTATACTTTGCAGATTTGTATAATAACTCTCTTCTTGGATTCACACATACCCCTTCGGATTAAGGGGGGGAATGTTGGAACACCTAATCCTCCATGGGTAGGTGTGGAATGCGAAAAGTCACAATGGAGTCCAAGTGACCTTGGAATGTGAAACCAAGAGTCACACCATTGTACTATAAATGTACATCATGTATAATGGAAAAATAAGAGAGCTACACGCTTATCCTTCATTGTCATGTGTTGAGTTTCTTGTTGTGTGTGTTTATCTTTCTCATACACCATGTGTGTGTTTAACATGGTGTTTAACACACAATTACATACGCATTGATATAACGCGCAACAAAAGCATCAAACGAAAAACAAAGTTTATAATTGAAAAAAAAAAATTCAAATAAGAATTAGGTCTGTGTTTATCATGTCGAGAGGTAGATTTATAACCTCTATGAATAACTATTTTAGAGAATTACGAAACCACCCTACCTGAAAATAGCTAAAAATCAAATAAAGCGGTAATATAACATGATTTTCTCATGATTTTTTTATTAGGGAAGCAAATCATGAGGCTCAATATATGCGTTCATTAATTTCTTGCTCGCCTGGTTCACCTTATTCATTGGTTGACGTCCGCGTTGACTGGGATGTTATGATGATTTTATCATAGATCTAAATCATGAAGATAAGTACAAATCGTTATGCCAATTATTTTCCACCTGCCCATATGTCTAGATCTTCAGCTGGAGTTCCAAAACCCATCGAACCTTCAAATATGCTGCAGAAACAAACATTAGCTGCAGAATCACTGTAATTCAATATATTATGTAAATATTAATTTAAATAATAAATAAAATTGATACTTATGAAACAAAAGATTATTAATACATGTTATTTCTATGAACCTTTTAAACTGATGCTCAATTAGAATTATTAGAGTCAAAAGGAAGGAGGATGGAGTGTAGGAATGTTGTTAAAAAGAGACAATTTTGGGGTTCAACATTCCCCTACATAGAAGACATTGCATGTACTCATGCAAAATTTCAAAATGTGATCCTTTATATCACTGAGATTCTTCAGAGGCCTGAGCAAGAACATACAATTTAGTTCTTCTTTCTTTCCTGATATTGACTGCCATCCTTGGTTTCTTCGTCAAGATGCTATGTTGTAAACTTATAACTTTTCTTTTAGGAAATTTTTTTTTGGCTTTCAATTTCTTATTTTTACTATACCATAAAAAAATATGGAAAAGTATGTTATCATTCTGAGTTATCTTGATTTCATTTTTCACTTTTAGTGTTTCATGTTCCTGTTTCAAATGTTTATTCAATATCTCCAATTCATAGCTTTCCTGCTTGAGAGTGTTTACAATTTGGGGTTTTTCTGGAGGATCAAAATGAATTCCTTCATTTAAAATTTCTTCTCAGTTTGAGGATGATTCAAAGCTTTTTCCTGTAGCTCTTCATTCCAAAGATCCTATGTAGTCATATATCTCTTGCTGGATATGATCTATTTCTGGAGTTTTTCTAGCTGGGTTGGAAACTAGTGATGGAATTCTTGGTTCCTCTTCTTCTTCTAAATTGATGAATCCTGGGACTGTTGAGATTTTTTGTGTGTTGGTTTGTTAAGCCTTGTACTTATTCTTATAGTTGATGGTGATTTTTGAGTAGTATTGGAATGCTTTTTAACCTTTCCTTGTTCTCTTTTTCCTTTTGATGTACTTTCTCCTATATTGTTGGCTATATTTCTTCTAACATTTTTCTTTTTTAGAGTCTCCAACACACTTGCAAGATGGGTTTCATCCTCCGAATAATTCTCTTGTTGTGTTTCTTGTGCAGCTGAGTTTTATTTAGGGTTTGAGGGGAATTTTCTTCTACTCTTTCTTGTTTTATCAGCGGGTTATCCTTGTTCAACTTCCTTGAAATTATTAATATTTAGAAAACCTTCCCAATTGTCTCCTTTGATTTTCAGACGGGCTTCAATTAAAATTTTCACTAATCCATGATGGTACATGGAATTATCTATGGACTGTATTTTCCTTTGTATGTTTCCATCCATTTTTCTCAAACTATGTAGCAGGAAGTATGGAAAATTAATTTCATTACTATCAAGAAAATGTATCATCAAGCGAGCATGGTAAAATAACATGTTACCAAACCTACCCTCACTTATAAATTTTTGACTAATTAATAGAAAATTTATCCATATAGTCTTCAAGGTCGTGACTGGGATTCCCTTCTTAAAGACAGAGATATCCATTCCTGGATTTTTAAGGAAGACTTTCAATTCTTTCTCCTCAATCTTATTATTCTTGAACCAACTTTCCTCGATTCTTGGCAATCTGGTAGCTTCTGTTACAAATGACTCTGTCAAAACCAATTTAATGTCTCTAGTCTCCGCTTTGATTCCATCATACGCCTGAGTAAAGGATTTTTTAACATCTTTCTCATGCCCATCAAATTTTTCCACAAATTCTAAACACTACGCTTGTTGCAACTGTTGTTTTACCTGTGTGTATCCTTCAAGAAAAATTTCCCCATTTGGTTATGAGCGTATAATGACTCCCATGTTGAATACATTTTAGTCCCTAATTTCTCTTTTGACAAGGTTGTCGAAGGAATTTGGTTATGAAGTGTGTTAGAGAGATGGAATTTGGGTAATAGGTGAGATATTTTCAGCAATGAAAGAGTGTGAGTGAAATGGGAATGATGCAAGGATGATGATGGTATGTGCATGAAGTGGAATGATATGCAGAATGAAGGGATTATATTCAAATGATAACAAGGTTTCATAATGGATTCATTTGACAATACATAGTTATTTTCGTTAAATCCAAAGTCATGTCATAATGAAAGTAATCATTATACAAAATGGCGGTAGCAACAATCATTCGTCTTTTAATTCATAATTCAATGTTTTTACCCATATTATTTAACTAATGTGTACATACCTTATACCTCTACCTTACTGGATTTTGGATTTGTCCTTTTTTAGGTTGTACTTAGGTTGCTTTGGATGTAACCTTCATTCAATTTGATTTTTCCATGATCTTCATTTTCCCTAGTCGTAATCTGTCAAGTCAGCTGCATAATTCCATGAGAGTTGCAGATTATTGACAACTCTGTAGCTTCCTTATTTTTCAAAAGAGAAAAGAGGAATAGAAATAAAATGGGACAAGAATATGGGATTACAAAGATAATCTATGCTGCCAATAATTCTTGGTTTTCAACTTATATTTTTTGTATAAACATGCCAACAATGTTGGGTTTCACGTTTATACAAAAAAAACCATTTTTTTAATATTATTTTGAAAAAGAAAGTAGAAGGATAAGTTGGAGAGTAAGAAGAATCTCCTTGACCAACTTCAAATTAAGATTATCTTGCAGATTTCTTATGAACTCTTCCTTTATTAATGGTTTATGATATATTCGTAATCTATGACCATTTACAAGGAAAGATACATTTTCTCCATCAATGGTTCTGATTTTGATTGCTCCATTATCAAGGATAGTTTCAATCTCTTAAGGACCAAGCCAATGAGTTTGAAATTTTCCTTGAAAATATTTAAACTTTGAATAAAAAAAGCAATGCCTAATCACCAAGATGGAATTTTATTTCTTTGATATACTTATAATGCCACTTGGATATTTGTTGTTGGACTATATTGGCTCTATGAATAACATATTTTCGTATCTCATCAAGTTTATTCAATTTCTCCATTATTTGTCTTAATTAGGATTTTGATAGATCAAGATCCAATTTAGTTGTTTTTTTTTAAAGTATTTATCTAGAACTCAATAGGAAACAAGACTTTATTTCCATAAACAAGTTCATAAGGAGTGTGTCTTGTTGTGTTTCTCGATGTGGTACGGTATGCCCATAAAGCTTCTGGAAGATTTTATGTCCAATCCCTCTTATACAAATGCGCAGTCTTGGTAAGAATTGCTTCAATTAATTTATTGGTAGATTCAACTTGTTCATTGGCTTGTGGATGATATGGAGTAGACTTCCGATGTTTGATTTTATATTCCTCCATTATCTTCTGTACTAATTTGGATGTAAATTGAGTACCTTTATCTATCATAATTTCCCTTGGGGCACCAAAACGAGTGAAAATATTCTAAGAAAAAAATGAAACTACAACATTTTCAGTAGCGAAAGGAAGTGCTTTAGCTTCTATCCATTTTGTGACATAATCTATACAAACAAGAATGCACCTTTTTTGTCTTAGCGATGGATTGATTGGACCAAAAAAATCTAAAGCCCATTTTTCAAAAGGTTCAATAAGTACCTGAGGTTGTAGATGCATTTCATATTAAGGAACATGCTTTCCCATTCTTTGAAAACTATCACATCTCTTAACATATTCTTTGGTATCCTTAAAAAGATAAGGCCAATAGTATGCTAAGAGAATGACTTTATAGGCAGTTCTTTTATCAAAGAAATGTCCTCCACATGGTTCATCATGACAATATTTTAATAACTATGGTACTCCATCCTCTCTAACACATCTTCAAAATGATTAGGTCTAGTCTTGTCTTGTACAATTCTTAATTTATCCATGAATACGATGCACTAATTTGAATAACCTTCCTTTTCTCCCGAGGCGACAACTATGATGGTAACTTCCCTGTTGCCAAATAATTAGCAATATCTACAAACCAAGGAGATTTAATAGACAGTGAAAAAATATATTCATCAAGAAAATTATCTTCGACAGGAACATCATTATTATCATTTTGGATTCTAGATAGAAAATTAGCAACTGTGTTTTTCTTTCTGGTTCTATCCAAAATAGTAATATTGAATTCTTGTAATAATAATATCCATTTTTTAATTCTGACTTTAGTAATTGATTTATTCATTAAATATCTAATTGAAAAATGATCTTTGTGAATGGAGGTTTCATAACCAGTGATATAATGTATGAGTTTATTGATGGCATGTACAACAACTAAAAATCCTTTTGTGTCACAATGTAATTCAACTCTGTAGGGGTCAAATTTTTTCATGTATAGTAAATGGCATAAGGAATCAAATATTTATGTCCTAATACAACCCCTAAAGTTGTATTTGAAGCATCAGTTGAAATGTTAAAAGGTTGTTTCCAATTTGGTCCTCTTAAAATGGGTGCTTGGGAAATATTTTCTTTCAATGTTTCAAAAGCTTTCTGGAATTCATAATTCCAAATGAATTCACAATATTTTGTAAGAAATTTGAAAAGTGGAGAGGCTATCTTTGTAAAGTTTTCTATAAATATTCAATAATTGCAAGTAAAACCAAGAAAACTTCTAACATTCCTTTGACAAGTAGGAATTTATAATTTAAAAATGACTTATACTTGATATGCATCCACTTTGATTCCATATCCTAAAATATGGTGGCCTAAAAAAATTCCCTTAGTAAACATCCTAAAACATTTTTAATGGTGTTACCAGGATTAATCCCTCTTGCAGACAAGAGCAATCTCCCTAGTACTCCAACGAGTAACTAGAAACAAATGTCCATTGAATATTTCTTTCTCTAGATTATTTGTATTTGAATATCATTACAATATTAAATTAAAGAGGACATGCTCCTACCTTTAAATCTAGATGTCCAATGTAGTGCTTTGTCTTTCACTCCAATGTAGTTCTCCAATGATGAGTGGAACCTGCAGTCACAAACAAGACAAATAATCAAAGAATCTACAATATATAATAATAAAAAATACTAATCCAACTTAGTGATCAAGGAATCTAAGTATTGACATCATTCCCATGAACTCAGAAACAAGACAATGAGAAAAAGGGATCCATAGGTATTATCATAAATTAGAAAGAGCAATCTTACAATTAGATGCCTTGATGTTGTACATATTCCTCTCGGGGTCTGAGCAACCATTTTATTTCATTATGATTAGCCTTAATCTCTATAATGACCAGCGTTAAGTCATGGGCACAAAGGTGTGATCTTCAATGTGTCAACAACAAATCACTAGTATAGAAAGTATGCACTCTACGAACTCTCTCCGGCTTAGAAACTAAACAAATCAGTCTCTATTCACATTAGTATCTCTGGTATCTACCCTTGAACCTGAAACTTGAGCTCAATATATAGGGAGATTGAATTAGTCCCAGATCCATTAAGAGAGGGATGGATTCCTCCCATGAAGGGATTTTAGTTCCTTGGACCAAGGGATAAGCTCCATGAGTGGAGGGATAAAGCTCGAACTGGTGTGACTCTAGAGGCTTCTAGTTGGGAGAATATTCGACCAACTAGGCTTCTAGAAGTTACTTCTCATTTTTACTTTCTTTTCATGGGGGTGCGCATGTTTTAGTGGTGAATAGAGTGGTGATCGCTGCGACCAATGGAAGGGTCATCAATGCATGCGCAGGGAAAGGCTAGAAAAACTGCGCAGGCAATATTTTAAGGGTTTTATAGAGATTTTCTCAAATTTACAAGACTTGATTCAAGGACATGTGTGTTTTTTACCTCTAAGGGAACATGATATGGATGGTGATAGAACCATATGAACAGTCAAATGTCATGGTGACAAAATGACGTGTAACAGATATCCCCCTAAAGTGCAAAGTCTGAGAAATTTTGATCTAAAGAGTGAAGTGCTTTATCGTTATGAGGATTGGATTGGAGACACCAGTTGAAAACCTGTAAAAACATTCAATGCAAATATATATCATCACTGAGGTAGGAATTCCCATACTTAGAGAAAAAATAACTAAGTGTTCTGGTACAGATATGATTTTAGTATTACATCAAAAGTAGACACAGTATGGGTGCAACCATATGTCATAAGAAGTCTACTACATCATGAATAACAAAACTCCTCGGAACCAGGATGGTGGAAACTAGATCCAAGGTATTGATTTCCGCTTCTCGAACTAGTATGAAACTATCCATGCGATTGATGATGTCAGAGTCGAACATGGTAGAAACCACTTGATTACTGGTCAATGATGAGAATCATTAACAAGTGTGAGAGAAACCATCGATAATAAAAATGGTCCTTAAATTAATTCAATACAATCTATGAAGTGTGAACGAATGATTTGCAATCGAACAACCATAGAATCATTCTATCGAAGGTCAATGATGAAAACCTATCATCGAAGGTGAGAAACCTGCCATTAGGGCATGCATATCCCAAGGTACTGATAGGTTTCTAGATCAAATTTCTAGATAGTGAGTTGATGTCGATAGAAAGTGATTTGTCGCAAGAAATCCTACGATGCATAACCATTAAATCAAGTTTTGAAGAAATGTTTTTCAAGGAATGACTTGGGGATGGTCAACATGAATGGAGACAAATGTTTGTAATGAATAGTTTATTGAACTTTCTCTTGAACACATAATGACACGGTAAATGGCTTGGGAGCATTTGACCTAAAGATAATACCCAAAAACTGACTGAAGACTTTCAATGTGGTTTAATTAACTGTTAAACAAAGGATATCCCAACCCAAGCACAAGTGTGACAAGTGTCGTGTTCAAGAGCGGCATGCTGCTCTCTAAAACAAGGACGACAAATGGATTCTTTTTCTCTATTTTTCCCCACCATTACTGGCAAGTACCTCTTTATTTTTGTCAAGATTAAGGAGGATAACATTTGCTACTTGTGTAAGCTCATCCTTCAGATGAGTCCATCTTAGTATTAAAAATGAACCCTAATAAGGAGTGGTTCGGTCTTGTTGTGTTCTGTTGATCAATGGTTGTCATTGATGTCAACCCAAGCAGTGCTAGAGGCTACCCCAGTATTTCATGGGAATTTTGACCTACCAAATTACTATATTATGGGTCAAGAATTCTCTTTATGGTTTCTACTTGTCGATATGTTTCTGTTGATATATGGCACGCCACGTAATTATTCACGGTTTGAGAGATATTCATGTTTGAAGTTTGTAACCCCAGTTAGTGGGCTAACACCCCATGGGGTTGTGGCATGGGTCATTGAAACATCAATAATTAATAATTTTTAAGCTCCTAAAATCCCTCCCACGTTCACTTGTTGAAGTCCCTCTCAACCTAATCATTTATATAAATTGTGATCCTCATATCCTCCTTATGTAGGGATTTCACAATCTAAAACATGTCAACGTGGACTTTGCGCTCTAACTTTTTTTCTACAAATGTTAAGAAGCTGAAATTTTTATGAGGCGAAGCTGAAATCCTGAGGATGTTTCAGATCAAGGTGTGCAATATTTTTGGAGATATGATCTGTGGAAGTCAGTTTTTTTGGAGGCTCCTGAAATTCATCTCAAAAAAGTGACCTTGGGAAAATCGTCATAACTCTCTCTCTCTGAGTATCGAATTGGAATTCTGTAAAAATTGGTAGTTAGTGCAGGGGCTGTAGTTTTATTTGTATCAATTTTAGAGCCTAATGAAGAAACAGTGACATGTGGCACACCGTACAAGTTAGCTCTACTAAACGAGTCCATAATTAGGTCATTGTGAGAGATTGGGCATAACTCTCCCTTGAAGAATCCAAATTGGATCAGACCTGTGGCATTGGAAAGAAGACTCAGAGGAGTACTACAGGGCAGAAAATCATATATTGGGGATATGAAATAACAGAGATACACCAGATTCAATATAGATATCATAGAAGGAAAGAAAAAGCTAGATCATGTGTTGTCAAGGGCTGCAAAGGACTAGACTTTCTAGGGCAGCAAAGCAAAGCAAGGTGCAACAGAGGGTAGCATGACAAGAGCAAAAACAAAGGTGTAGAACAACAGCAAGAATTTCACCACATGAAGTCTTCAAGTGGGCAGCACTGCATACAGTCATTGTAAAGGTATCATTGTACTAAGTCATTGTAAATTCAACATTGTAAAAATTGTACAAGTGTCTATTTGCCAAGAGTTGAAGAGGCAGTGTCGGGAGGTCTAGGATCATCATTAGGTGGTTGTGTCATAGTTTGGGTTATGGTCTAGTCTTTCTTCTTCTTCTACATCATTCTATATCATTGTAAAGTGGACCATTTTCCTTGGTACGGGAGTCCATTCTTGTTTTATTCTTCTATAGGGTGGTAGGGTGGTGCTAGGGTGAGTTGTAGCTCATTGGGTGTTGGGGCATCCGTTCAGTTGACTACTGAAGAATCTCAGGCATTGGAGCGTCCATCCAGTGGGAGATGGAGAAGAATGATTTTCTAGATTCTAGGAATTTGGAGCTTTATTTTCAATTGGAGTTGAATATTAAAGAATTATTAGAAAAGCATTAGGTGTTTTTTGTCTCGGAGTGGGTTTCCACCTTAAAAACTGTGTGGATTTGTGTTCCTTTTGTTTACTTCTATCATTGTACAAACATTGATAATAATTGACGATTAACTAATTCTCTAATTGAAAGTAATATTGATTCACCCCCCCCCCCCCAAATATTTCCAACAATTGGTATCAGAGCTTGGTTCCTTCAATAGTAGTTTAACAGCTGGAAGGAGGTCATGGAGCATACCAAGAATGGTGTACCTCTGTTCAATGGAAATAATTATGCACTATGGAAAGGAAGAATGGAGGTCTATCTCTTGGTGTAAGGTTACGAAGTATGGGACACTGTTCAAAATGGATTTACATCAACCACGGATGAACAAGGTAAGAAGAATTTGGTAAATGATGCAAAAGAAAATAATATTATTATCAGTGGACTTATTGAATCTTCTTATCATAAGGTGTTGGGTTGTAAAACCGCCAAAAATTTATGGGAAAGGCTTGAGAATATATATGCAGGTGACTCAAATGTCAAAGAAGCAAAGCTTCAAATCTATAGAGAAAAATTTGAGCAACTCAGAATGAAAGAATATTGCAACATTGCTGCATACTTCTAATATGTTGATGAAATAACCAATACTCTGGAAGGATTAAGAGCCAGTTGATGACAAGACTATTATATGAAATATTCTTAGAACATTACCAGAGAGATTCAACCCAAAGGTATCGTTCTTAGAATATAGTGCAAATCTGGAAAAACTCAACAAAGAAGAATTACATGGAGTTCTCGTAGCATATCAAATTTTACTTGATGAAGAATAGGTTACTTCACATCTAGAAACTACATTCGTTGCATCTAAGAAAAGCAATAAGGACAAACAATCTTCAATTGAAAAGACATGCACTTGCAAGTGTGAAGAAAAGGGAGATGATGAAGAATGTATTTCAGATGAAGAATATGCTTACTTTACGGGAAAACTAAAAATTGGTAAGGGAAAATTCAAAGGTAAACTTCCATTGATATGTTTCAGCTGTGGTGAGGTTGGGAATTTCCCATCAAAATGTCCGAACAGAAGTGATGGAAACTCAAAAGGAAAGAAAGGCTTTAATAAATTCAACAAGAAAGGTACCAAAAGGAACTTTCTCTCTAAAGAAGATAGCTCATCATCAGATGACGACAATGACAGTGAAGAAGAAGCCAATGAGAGAGTATTGTTTATGGCCAAGCACAATAAACAAGAGGTATCAAACAACAAAGAAGAAGGGCTGACCATAGAAGAATTTTCTAAGGAAGCAATCAAGTTTATAAAAGAGCTCAAGGCTGAGAAGATCCGTTCCAATACTCTTGAAGAACAAGTTCAAGGTCTCAAAATTGAAGGTGAAGAACACAAATGCATTAAAGCAAGAAAGGGAAGAATTAGAAGCCGAAGTAGTCTCACTGCATAAGGAAGTGAAGAAGGGAAAAACTATCCAAAACTATGCCAATATCTCAAGGGCATTGGAAGAACTCATCAACAATCAACAATCTTACAATGATAGAATTGGCCTCGATTACAAAGAAGAAGAAGCAGGATCTTCTACAACAAAATACAATGAACCTATGATATCTGACATGCATGTAGACTTCATTGGACAAGATTCGCAAGAACAGCCTTGGAAGACAATTCCTCGACAAATATTTCCATCCAGGTACCAACATATTTTTTATGGCTATTGTTATTCATTTGGAAAATTTGGTCATAAATTTGTAGAATGTCACACGTACCCTAGGAACTAATACAATTCCAAGAGATCTGTCAAATATGAACCTCCCAGGCCTCAACGAAACATCAATAGATTTGAACATTTAAGAAATACTATTGAATGTTACAAATGTTGAAACTTTGGACACATAACCAAAGACTGTAGACTTGAAAATCCTCCAGAAGAATCTTCGAAGCCACAGAATGAACGAACATGGAAGAAGAGGAAGACTAATAATTGTGCTCTCGCTCTCAAGGCTCAAAACAACAAAGATGTGTGGTATGTTGATAGCAGTTGCTCAACGCATATGACTAGAGATAGAAAGAAATTTGTATCTCTGAAAGAGAAGAAGGATGGAACTGTGTCCTTTGGAAATGATGGATCTTCAAATGTTATAGGATCAGGTACCGTCACTCTGGGAAGCAAATATGCTCTAGCCAAGAATGATCTATTGGTTGAAAACATGAATCACAATCTGCTCAGTGTTGGACAAATGTGTGATCAAGGAGACACAATACTATTCAACTCCACAAAATGTGAAATCAGGAAAGGCAGGTATGGTGAAATTGTGGCTACAACAAGTCGAGCTCCAAACGACATATATGTTCTCGATGAAGCAACTAAAGCACGTCTAATAGCTAAAGAGGATGATATAATATTTGCTAGCAATGATGATTGACTAAGTAAGAATTTTGCTATAAATATGCAAAGTGATTTCGAGATGCCTTTACTTGGTGAGATGACATACTTCTTAGGGCTTCAAATATCTCCACAAGAGAAAGGAATATTTATATGTCAAGCCAAGTACATCAAGGATATGCTCAAGAAATTCAAAATGGAATATTACAAACCCATCCTTACTTCGATGGTAACAGGTTGCAAATTGAGCATAGAAGACTCATCTAAGGATGTGGATCAAAGGTTGTACAGATCTATGATTGGTAGTCTTCTATATGAAACAGCCTCCCCGCCAGATGTTATGAAAGCAGTTGGACAAGTAGCAAGATTCCAAGCAACACCAAAATAGTCACATATTATTTCCATCAAAGGAATTATTCGATATCTAATTTAGGGAACAACAGAATATGGCTTGTGGTATCCCAAGGGTAACAACCTCATTATTCATGCCTTTACAGATGTAGATTGGGCAGGAAGCATTTATGATCATGAGAGTACTCATGAAGCATTGGAATATCTTCGCCAGAAGCTTGGGATTCTCCCAATTTCTCATTAGATTTTCCTTATTCAAAATATAAAGGGGAAGTGGAAGTGTGTACAGGTCCGCAGGATGGTTGTGTGTCAGGGGGAGTGGAAGTGTGTACAGGTCCACAAGATGGTTGTGTGTCAAGGGGAGTTACCCTTTGCCATTGATGTCAAAGGGGGAGAGAATGTTGTAGGAAGAGGTGTCATGATCGCAGGGAGAGTCCTTGTCTTGCCATCAATGCCAAAGGAGGAGATTGTTGATCAGCGGTTGTCATTGATGTCAACCCAAGTAGCACTAGGGGCTACCCCAATATTGCATGGGAATTTTTACCTACCAAATTACTACATTATGGGTCAAGAATTCTTTTGATGGTTTCTACTTGTCCAGATGTTTCCGTTGATATATGGCACACCACGTAATTCTTCACGGTTTGAGAGATATTCATGTTTGAAGTTTGTAACCCCAGTTAGTGGGATAAAACCCCATGGGGTTGTGGCATGGGTCATTGAAAAGTAAATAATTGATAATTTTTAAGCTCCTAAAATCCCTCCCACGTTCATTTTTTGAAGCCCCTCTCGACCTAAGAATTTATATAAATTTTGATCCTCATATCCTCCTTATGTAGGGATTTCGCAATATGAAACAGGTCATCGTGGAATTTGCGCTCTAACATTTTTTCTACGCATGTTCAGAAGTTGAAATTTTTATGAGGTGAAGCCGAAATCCTGAAGAAGCTCCTGTAAAAATTTTAGATCAAGGTGCACAATATTTTCGAAGATATGATCTTTGGAAGTCAGTGTTTTTGCAGGCTCCTGAAATTCATCTCAAATAAGTGACCTTGGGAAAATCTTCATAACTCTCTCTCTAAGTATCAGATTGGAATTCTATAAGAATTTAGAAGATAGTGCATGGGCTGTAGTTTTCTTTGTATCAATTTTAGAGCCTAATGACGAAACAGTGACATGTGGCACGTCGTACAAGTTAGCTCTAATGAACCAGTCCATAATTAGGCCATTGTGAGAGATTGGGTATAACTCTCTCTTGAAGAATCCAAATTGGGTCAGACCTATGGAATTGGAAAGAAGACTCAAAGGAATACTACATGCCATAAAATCACATATTAGGGATTTGAAATAACAGACATACACGAGATTCAATATCGAGCTCCTAGAAGGCAAGAAAAAGATAGATCATGTGTTGTCAAGGGTTGTAAAGGACTAGAATTTCTACGGTAGCAAAGTAAAGCAAGGTGCAGCAGAGGGTAGCATGACAAGAGCAGCAACCAAGGTGCAGAACAATAGAAAGAAGTTCACCACATGAAGTCTTCAAGTGGGCAGCACTGCATACAGTCATTGTAAAGCTATCATTGTACTATGTCATTGTAAATGCATCATTGTAAAAATTGTACAAGTGTCTATCTGCCAAGAGTTGAAGAGGCAGTGTCGGGACGTCTAGGATCATCATTAGGTGGTTGTGTCATAGTTGGGTTATGGTCTAGTCTTTCTTCTTCTTCTACATCATTCTATATCATTGTAAAGTGGACCATTTTCCCTGGTGCGGGAGTCCATTCTTGTTTTATTCTTCTATAGGGTGCTAGGGTGGTGCTAGGGTGAGTTGTAGCTCATTGGGTGTTGGGGCATCCGTTCAGTTGAATACTGAATAATCTCGGGTGTTGGAGTGTCCATCTAGTGGGATCTGGAGAAGAATTCTTTTCTAGATTCTAGGAAGTTGGAGCTTTATTTTCAATTGGAGTTGAATACTAAATAATTATTAGAAAAGCATTAGGTGGTTTTTGTCTCGGAGTGGGTTTCCACCTTAAAAACTGTGTGCATTTGTGTTCCTTTTATTTACTGCTATCATTGTACAAACACTGATAATAATTGAAGATTAACTAATGCTCTAATTGAAAGGAATACTGATTCACCCCCCCCCCCCTCTCAGTATTTCCAACATAATCGACATGTCATGTATTGTTTAGTTTTAACGAGTCCAGTATAGGAATAACTCAATGTTTTTTAGTTTTAGGGAGTCAGAAGAAAAACATAAGTAAACTCCATGGTTGTTATTTTTCGTAAATTTAGTCCCTCAATACCAAAAAAGGATAAAATAATTCAGGAGAGAAATATATTGACCATGATTTGTCAATGTATACCTTTTCGTAACTAGTCCAATTCAGTCCGAAAAAGGGGTAAACTTATACTGAATGGACGACTGTTCATTTATTTTAACGAGTTCAAATAGTCAAATGCTCAATGTTATTTTCATGTTTAGAAAGTCTGAAAAGGGCTTAAAAGAGGACTCTAGGGTTTCATTTTTTCGTGTTTTTATAGAGCCCGAAAAAGTGATAAAAGTGTACTCAATGTAAAAACGATTATTTTCACCAAAAATCTCGTATCCTGCACAAAAACTCGAACAATTATGAACATTTTCTTTCAAAAAAGGACAAATATTTTGATTTGACTTTTTAAAAGTATAAAAAAATAAAATAATATTATTTTATTCATTTAAAACTACAAAAATAAGTTTAAACAAGTCATTTTCACCTTTTTTATTTTCATCACAGAGCAGAGAGAGATTTTGCCCAAAAAATTCTGGAGTTGATATCAGAAGAACAAACCGATCATTTTGAGAATCGTCCACACCATGTAATCCAGATCATCATTGTCTTTGTTTTCATCCATTTAATTTCTAATTTTAAGTTGTCATGGAATTTTAAGAGGGAAAATATGTTTTAAAATCCACCCTCGGGGGTGCGCGGGTTCTTAAGGACAAAACCACATACCCCGACGTTTTTTTAAAAGAAAAATTGTTGGGCCGCCGCGGGTTCTGTGTATAACACATGCACAAAAATGCATTGTGTAAACACTGCACCTGCGCAAGCGCCGTGGGGTTTTGAAAAACATAATTCTTTCCATAAAAAATGGCTCAAGTCCCTCCAACTGATTTTTAATGATTAATTTATTGATGTGTGGGTCTATAATCATGTTGGAATGGCGAGAACGAGAGAATGAACTCGTGGAAAATGAAGCCATGGATGATCCGAAAACCATGTGCTCATTAATAAATCGTGGCTTATACAATTTTTGGGCGATTTAAGGCATGAAAGCACAGGTTTAGTTGATGACTTGGCTCATGAATGCATGGGATGTCAGAGATCAATGTTTCGTTATTGAAGACCATCATATTTTGATCGAGCTGGAGGACATATACTTCCTCATTGGATTTCCTCGTAGAGGAGGTACATTTCCTTATCTGGGACAAGACTAGGTACATTTCCTTATCTGGGACAAGACCAGGAGGTCTTGCCACTACTACTTACAAGGCTCAATATTGTAGTCGAGATTCAAAGCTAAAGGACGGTCGCATAGATTTCAAAACTATTGTGTGAACGGAGCTCAATATCATAGAATTCACGATTACAAGGTTATGTGGGAGTGAAACTCCTCATGTGGCTACCAAAGCACAAATGCAGACCACAGTTGAATGTTTTGGAGGAACGATATTCAACTGGAGTGAAGGAGTGTTGGCTAATATGAAGGGCCAACTCACGAGAGATAAGAATGGGAAGTTTAAAAAATTCATATATGGGGCCATTCTAGTATCTTTTTCTTTAGAGAGGATCCCAGTCCTTGCGCCTCAACAGTCTCTGGTGGATCTCAGAGGTCCTCAGGAACCTTGTATGGTGCACTGGGTAGCATTGATGGCTCGCCATGGTGGCGAAGATGGTGCAGTGGTTCATTTTTATCCTCAATTTTTCAAATGGCTTAGGAATCATATCTTCATGATTGAAGATTTTCCTTATACAGAGATGGATTATAGAGGTGATCTTGAAACATCTCTTCCACCAGGGGCACAGTGAGATGAGACAGGATAGTGAATCATTTTGAAGTTTTATCTATTTTTTATCATCCAATACTGACAAAAATTTTAAATGCAAACGTCGGTCCTGTTATCACTCCACCATATTCCTAAGGCTGAAGAAGGAATCCCAACAAAGGTAACTGCAGGCCAAACTTTTAACTTGGTAGCTATCCATACCAAGTCAGAGAGGGATCTCTTTACAAAACATAGCCTAGGAGGATGAATGGATTAGGATTTTAGGTTAGGTGTGATTTCAGGGGTTTTTATAATTTATTTTGGTCGGGCTGCTGGATGAAAGTATGGTCAAGGGAGTTAGGTCAGGGAAAATGAGATAGGGTTGTAGAGATTCAATGGGGCATGGTAGTCATAATGCTTAACAATTTTATATGATTGTGATCAAATTGTTTTAATACTGATGAGGAGCTAGGAAGATCATGGGAGATGTATTCTTCCTAAACAGAGAAAAATAGATAAATTATGAAAACTTTCCCTAAACAGAGCATGAGAAAGAATGTATTCTGCCTATCAACTTAAAATAAAATCATACAACAAAGATGTAATGAACATGAAGAAAACATATCATAACATATGAAACTAAAGGGAAAACAATGATAAACATTATACCACATGTATCCCAAAAAATAGTTGCAACTCTTCTTTATTAACTGGCCAAACTGAGTACAATAGTCCTTGATCAATGAGCTAGCATCCAAACTGATTCCAACCCTTGTTAAGAGTGAATAAAGGGACTAAATAGACATCGAAACAAAATTCACTTATCCTTAGGGGTCGAATCCATAAGGTGAGGAAGAGATCCACAAAATTCTGAACTGAAAGTTGGAGTATAGGGAGCTCTAAGTGACTCCTCCCTAAATACATTCAAACTAATTCATTTGACTTAATGACAACTTTTACCTAATTAATCTACCCCTAGGTAACTTATCCATAGAATAATTACATTTACCCTCCTCAATTACATAGGTAAAAACATGAATTTCTGAAGTAAAGTAAAATTTACAGTGAAATTTCAAAAAAATTAGCAAATGGTCAAGTGCGCCATTTTTCTGTCAAGTGTGCCCTCCCTCTTAAAGGCTTCTTTTGACTCACTTGTAGGTGTCAAAATTGGCTCCAAGATATCTTTTTGGAAAGCCCTTCAAGTATAATTTCCATATCTTCCTTCAATTTTCAAAATGAATTTCATTTTCCTTGTCAAAACTTCATTCTTCCAAGACTACTCTGAGTGCAGCGCCTAGGCCAAAATAGCGGCAAAAACATGATTTTTAGGGTGTTTTTTGCCCTTTTCACTGACCATTTTGTCCCAAAAAACTTAGAAAATTTACTGGGTGTATGTATTCATCATTTTGAATCCAATCGTGGTCTTTGTTTGTCCATTGGATGCCTCAAAAAAGTGCACAACGCCTAGGTTGCTGCACATAGAACAATTAAATTGTGTAAAAATTCTGAATTTTCTGGAAACATTGGCCTCCACTATGGAGCAATATCTCACTAACCATGAGGTGGTTTGAAAACCTAAGAGATAGTTTTGTTATTTAGCATGTTTTGAACAAAAAACTCCTCCATTTTCTCAAAATTCATTTTTTTTTGCCACAATCTTCTCTGCAAACATGTGTCTCAAAGAGGATTTTGTACAAGAATAAAAATAGGATGTGAAGATGTGAATGGATCTCTCATTCTGTAATACCTGTATAGTAAGTGAGATAGGTTTTGGTACTTTGATATCTTAGGAACAAAAACCTCCTCCAGTTCCCAAAAATTCATTTTTTTTGGCATAATATGTTCTGAAAAAAGGTGACCAAACAAGACATTTTAGGAAAATGTGCCTTCGAAGACTTTTTCAAATTTTCCCAAATTTTCTTCAAATTTCCTCAAAATTTCTTTAGAATTACTTCATGGAGACCTTATATGGTATGCTATGCTATCATGGATTCATCAATGAGAAAATCCAACTTACCCTTCTCTTTCTTCTTGATTAGGGTTTGTAGTTCTGGACCAATTCACAAAAATCAAAGCAGCCCACATGTTTGAAACATGTCACTGCCATAGGAGATGAAAAAAGTTCTCTAGTACTTGTTGGATAATTTCTGAGTATTATTCCCCCTCTATGTGGCCTTATAGAATATGTTTCTTCTCCTTCTCTATATGATTTGTTCTCTTCTTCTGCCATGATGCTTTAAAGTCAAAACCCTAGGGAAGTGTGATGATGGTGGAAAGTGGTCTTACGAATGAAGAATGGGAAATGGAAATTTAGGGAGATGGTGCTAGGGATTTATGAAATGGGAAAGGATAAGGGAGTAGTGATATGGTGGAATTTAGAATGGGGAAATTACTTATAGGTTTGGGGTTAGGAGCCTAGGTAGTTGTAGCACCTAGGGCTTAGGGTATTGGGAAAAAGGGTTAGGGAAGAGGGATTTGTAATATATGGGTTTATGAATGGGTATTTTGTAATGTAGTAAGGGTGTGAAGGTGTAGGGAGATGCAATTTTGGGAATTAAGAGTGCAATGGGATATACTAGGGTTTTAAAATTATTTAAACACCAAATTCTAAAACAAATTTCACAACACCCAAAAAATGAACTTGATAGAGAGGAAAATTCATGGAATTAGCTTTAAATTACTTGCTGGAGGTCTATGAGAACATTTTTGAAGCTTAGGAAGCGACTTTTTTTTAATTTGAATGAGTTTATGGCTTTTTTAGTCAACTGCGCCCTCCCAGAAGCAAGTGTGCAACGCCTTTTTTCTAAACAATTTTGGAGGCCTTTTCGAACTCCAAATTGAGCGCATTATAGCTCGCTGGAAATATATCTCTTGTGGATACACAATGGACCTATCAAGTATTGAAAAAAATCAATTATAACCCCTTAAAAATAAATTTGTCCAAAACTGGTCAAAAAGTGTAGAATGAGGGTGCAAAAATTCAGTGTGTTGTTGTAGGAAACTTTTGGAGGCCTTCCTCAACTCCAACTTGAGGTCATGATAACTCATTGGAAATATCTTATAGTATATCTTTCATTTTAATTATCAAGAAACTCATTTGGACACTCCATCTAGGAGAAAAAATTATTTTACCAAGATCACTCTAGAAATGCAAAAAACCTCTTGTAGCAATTGTATTTTTGGAATTTCTCCCAAACCATGATAACTATTAAAAATTGAAGAAGGTTTGTCTTTTTTGACCTATTATGAACAAAAACCTCTCTCACTTTTATCAAACTCATCTCTGTTTGTTCAAAAACATATTTTGAATAAAAAATGGCCCTATGAGTGGCAAATGATTTGACTCTTGGAATGACTTCTTGAAAAATGATGAAGACATGATGTTTATGAGATGAAATGAATTCGTACTTACTGATATGACCTACCTTATGCCTCCTATTCTCATATGTATATGATTCCATAGCAAACCCTAGCTCAGTGGGAGAGTAAATTAGGGTTTAGTGCTTGTGGAAAATAATGATTTGGGCACCCTTGTGAAAAGACAACTCCCTTTGACATTTGATTAATTGATGAACTAAAAACTCTTGCACTTTGGCATGTGCTTGTTTGGCATGTGGAACTGAGTTGGCAGCTTTTGAGAGATTGAGTACTTATTACATTTGAATTGACATAAAATTACATGAATAAAAATAAAATTGCATCTTGGAATGAAACTCACATTTGAAATTAAAATTACATGATGAAATAAGAATTTCTCTTTACAAGTCATCTTCACATGGTGAAGAGATGTTATTTTATCACCCTTTACTTGTTGGCCTTATGTAATGAAATAGAATTTTATTGGACCATGAAAACCCTAGAAAACCTAATGATGACCTTCACAAGACTGGACTCCATGGTGACATGACATGATTAATTGAATTTATGGATGATGTACAGTCAGCAAGGTATGGAAGTGTGCTAGCAAGAAAATGAATTTCAAGGAAGAGTGATGTTTTTGGACTAGGGCTACCATCAGTGACTAATTTTTTGCATGACCTAGTGGAATGATAAAAAAATTCTGAGTGGGACCCCTAATATGAATATGAAAAGAGTATATTTTGATCTCTAATGGCAGGATGCAAATACTGACACTAACATCGGCTCCAAATTGGGATGGTAGCTCCTTGGAGGTGCCAAGAACACCATAGACCAAGTGCCTATCCATTGGGCATGGAGTCAAAAGCTAAAGACTAACTGAATACTAAAAAATTGACTTGATAAACTTACTCAAGACTGACTCAAAACAAACTGAAATTGACTGAAAACAAACTAAAAAAAATTCTTAGAATTGAGCTTATTCAACACACCTACTCTAACTGGTCCCTTCATCCCCTGATCAAGTGAAATGGAACAACCAATGCAACCATGTAAGAATTATGGCTGCTAGTTGAATTCTCTGCAAGTGCTTGCTTATGAGCAAGAAGAGAGAACTACTGAAAGGAAACTCCCATGAAATATTGTCAACAAATTGAATCTTAATGAAATTGAAAACTTATGAGCCCACTGACTGACCTCAAGAATGCTGCAAAAGGATCTTCATAGGAATATAGATTAATTTCCAGCCCATCTAATACATTATTGTTCTGCTCTAGGTAGTTTTCGTACCTTGATTTTCAAATTTTCCCAACATCCGTGTTTTCCTCCCTAGATGACTGCAACAAGTTGACAAAAGGATTCTGAAACTCATGAATGACTAATTTCTCCTGATGATCAAAAACAACAAAAAAAATCTTCTTCATTACTCTCTTGCTATGACTGCAAATCTTGGTATGAGCTTTGTAATGAAACTCCTGCTGAACAAGAAAATGAAGTCAGCTGTTGGATCAAGTTTATATCAACACTCTTTGCAGGACCACAATTAGCTAATGGAGAAGGACTTTTACTACAAATATTATCCAACACATCAGCTATAGGGTCATGAAAAACTTGAAAATACTGCTACAACCTATTTTTCACTGTTTCTAATGAGACTGCATGACTTTCTGCAGGCTGCTCATCCTTTGCTTTAGAGACATTATGAAAATTTTCCTTCAAAAACGGAAATGCTTCAAAACATAATGGTACATAAACATATTTCATCATTTGATCATGTGTTTCAACTTCCAAGCCCTCATCTGCAATTTCAAATTCAATGGGACTTGATGGCTGCAAATATGGAGCTAAGGAGGGTTCTATGTCACAAATGATTTCCTCAACTAGTTCAGGATAATGTTTATCATTGATAGTTTTGACCACTTGCTTATCTGCTTACTTATAGTTTTCTCTTATTTTTACAAATGAGGAGAAACATAAGGGTAAGAATCTTTGATCGAGAATTTCATTATCCTCTTGATTGTCAAGATGAAAACTTAATGACTGTTGATTTCTGATTGCATGAAAGTTATCTCTGATGAATTGAAATGAAGTAAAACAAAGAGGCAAAGATTCTTCACTTAATTCCAAATTTTCTACACTTTCCTCCTCACTGCCATAAATCACATGTGCGAGCTGACTGTCTTCTTTAAAATGCCGAAAACATGTTGATGATTGAATTGAAGAGTTAGCCTCGCTTTTGACAACATAATCATCGTCATATTTATCATACTTGGGTAAATCATCAAAATGAGTAATGTCATCAAGCATGCATATCGGATCTACAGATCTCTCCTCTGCAAGCTGACCTATAAAACTAATTTCTTTATTGTCCCTTAATGCATAAATAAAGTAATCATTATCAAATCTATTACAATTGGGATAGGAAGGAAAATGTTTCAGATCAGCAACATATTTTTCTTCAATCAGTGAGACATGGTCATCTTGAACAACAATTTCATCTCTCATGGTGATATTTTGCATCATTTCCTCTACTATACATAACAAAATGTCGAGCTTCACTTCTGAAGATGTCCAACATTATTTCTCTATGTTTTCCATTTCTTCTGCTTTCAAATTTAACCTTTTGACCAGCAAATTAGCTTCTACGGCTATTGCATTGTCCTCCATTTTTTCAAGTGTTGTAATGTCCATTTCTCTCAATCGAAATTCCATTTACGGATCAAAGGCATCCGGGTAGTGTAAGAGGGCTGAACCAAAAGGCGGTTTTATATCAACAGGGATTGAATGGTATACTTGACTGAATCTAGCTAAAAAATTTTGCATTGTTTCTCACAGTTTATTTTTAAAATTATCATATTCTTCTAAAATTAGAAAATGATTCCTCTTGATCACCCATTTATCAAGAAACATTTTCACAAAATGTTGGAAATCAAAAATACTTGCAATTGGAAAGTTTTTGAACCATTCCTTGGCTTAGCCTTGCAAAGACAGAGTGTATATACTGATACTAACATCATCTTCATCAACCTCAAAAAGGTCGAGAAATTTTTCAAAAATCTGAATGTGTTTCTCAGCGATGATGTTAATATAATATCCACCAAACCTGGGAAGATATTTGTAATAATTTTCAGGGAAATCATGGAGTATAAGAGGAAAGATGAGTGGTTTGTATCTATCTGGAATTTTATAAGGTGTAGGAGTATGTACAGAAGCTATAGGATTAGTCTTAATCTCTTGAGGTTCATCAACTTGAAAATGATATGCATAATTTTCAGGTAAGAGGTCTTTATCTTGATCAAAATCAAAGGGTAATTTGGTATTTACACTCTTCAAATAGGCAGAATCAAGACTTTGATCATATTTTTCATACAAAAAACTCTGGAAAAATTTTAGGATAGTTTCAGGAAAATAAAATAATTAATTTACAAGATTTTCTATCTTGAATGAAATTCCACTTTGAATAGCTGACCTTTGTGTGAGATTCTTCCATTTTCCTACTGGCAAGGTCGATCCTCTAGTGGAGTCTTTACGTCAAGTTGGATTCGTCAGGTTAATGGTTCAGCCTTCAGATGCATCTGACCATTTTCCACCATCAGCAGTCAGATCTAAAATTTTTCGTTCTTTCCCAGGGAAGATGTTTTCCTTTCTTTCCCTGACAACGACGCCAATATGTTATCATTCCACCAGATTCCTAAGGCTAAAGGTAACCACGGGACAACCTTTTAACTTGGTAGCTAGCCTTACCAAGTCGGAGAGGGCTCTCCCCCAAAAACACAGTCTAGGAGGCTAAATGGATTAGGATTTTAGGCTACGTGTGAGTTCAGGGGTTTTGATAATTGATTTTGGTCATGTTGTTGGATGAAAGTATGGTCAAGGGAGTTATGTCAGGGAAAATGAGATAGGGTTGCAGATATTCAATGGGGAAAGGTAGGCATAAGTCTTAAAGATTTAATATTATTGCGATGAGATGGTTTTAAGACTGATGAGGAGCTAGGAAGAGCATGCGAGATGTATTCTTCCTAAACAGAGGAAAATGGAAAAAATTATGATAACTTTCCCTAAATAGAGCATGAGAAAGCATGTATTCAACCTATCAACTTGAAATAAGATAATAATAAAAAAGATGTAATGAACATGAATATAACACATTGTAACATATGAAACTGAAGGAAAAATAATGATAAACATTATACCACATGTATCCCAAAAAATAGCTGCAAATATTCTTTATTAACTAGCCAAACTTAGTACAATAGTCCTTGATCAATGAGATAGCATCTAAACTGATTCCAACCATTGTTAAGAGTGAATAAAGGGACTAAATAGACATCAAAACAACATTCAATCATCCTCAGGGGCCGAATCCATGAGGTGAGGAAGAGATCCACAAAATTCTGAACTGAAAGTTGGAGTATAGGGAGCTCTAAGTGACTCCTCCCTAAATACATTCAAACATATTCATTTGAATTAATGATAGATTTTACCTAATTAATCCACCCCTAGGTAAATTATCCATAGCATAATCACATTTACCATCCTCAATTACATAGGTAGAAACATGAATTTTAGAAGTAAAGTCAAATTTACAGTGAAATTTCAAAAAACATCAACAAATGGTCAAGTGCGCCCTCCCTGTTCAAGGATGATTTTGACTAAATTTTAGGTGTCCAAATTGGATCCAAGATAGCTTGTTGGAAATCCCTTCAAGTCTAGTTTCCAGATCTGCCTTCAAATTTCAAAATGAACGTCATTTTCCATGTCAAAACTTCATTCTCCCAAGACTTCTTTGTGCGCAACACCTAGGCCAAAATAGGGGCAGAAACATGATTTTTAGGGTGTTTTGTTTCCTTTTCACTGATGTATTCATAATTTTGAATCCAATAGTGGTCTCGGTTTTTTCATTGGATGCCTCATAAAATTTTGCAACACCTAGGGTGCTACGCATAAGACAGTCAAACTGTGTAAACATTTTGAATTTTCTAGAAACATTGGCCTCCTAGATGGAGTGATATCTCACTAACCACAAGGTTTTTTTCAAAATGGAGAGGTTTTTTTTTTATTTGGCATGTTTTGAACAAAAAAATCCTCCAGTTTCTCAAAATTCATTTTTTTTTGGCCACAATCTTCTCTGCAAAAACGTGTCTCAAACAGGATTTTGCACAGGCAGAAAAAAGAGGTTGTGAATATGTGAATGGATCTCTCATTGTGTAATACATGTGTAAAAAGTGAGATAGGTTTTTTTACTTTGATATATCAGGAACAAAAACCTCCTCCAGTTTCCAAAAATCCATTTTTTTTTTGCCGCAATATGTTATGCAAAACTGTGACCAAACAAGACATTTTTGGAAAATGAGCCTTCGAAGAGTTTTTCAAATTTTCCCAATTTTTCTTCAAATTTCCTCAAAATTGCTTCATAATTACTTCATGGAGACCTAATATGGTATGATATCCTATCATGGATGCATCAATGAGAAAATCTAAGTTATCGTTCTCTTTCTTCTTGATTAGGGTTTGTAGTTCTGGACCAATTCACAGAAATCAAAGCAACCCACATGTTTGAAACATGTCACTGCCATAGGAGATGCCAAGAGTTCTATAGTAATTTTTGGCTCAAGTCTGAGTATTCTCCCCCCTCTATGTGGCCTTCTAGCCTCTGTTTCTTCTCCCTCGCTCTATGATTTGTTCTCTTCTTCTGCCATGATCTTTTAAAGTCAAAACCTTGGGGAAGTGTAATGATGGTGGAAAGTGGTCTTACAAATGAATAATGGGAAATGTAAATTGAGGGAAATGGTGCTAGGTATTTATGAAATTGGAAAGGGTATGGGTAGCAGTGATATGGTGGACTTTAGGATGGGGAAATTATTTACAGGTTTGGGGTTAGGAGCCTAGGTAGTTGTAGCACCTAGGGCTTAGGGTATTGGGAAAAAGGCTTAGGGTATTGGGAAAAAGGCTTAGGGAAGGAGGATTTGTAATAAATGGGTTTAGGAATGGGTATTTTGAAATTTAGGAAGGGTGTGAAGGTGTAGGGAGATTAAATTTGGGTAATTAAGAGTGCAATGGGAGATACTAGGGTTTTTAAATGATTTAAACACCAAATTCTAAAAAAAAATTCACAACACCCAACAAATGAACTTTAAGGAGAGGATAATTGATGGAATTATCTTTCACTCACTTGTTGGAGGTCTATGAGAACGTTTCTGAAGCTTAGGAAGGGATTTTTTTTCAATTTGAATGAGTTTCTGGCTTTTTTGGTGAAGTGCGCCCTCCGAGAAGCAAGTGTGCAGCGCCGTTTTGTAGACCACTTTTGGAGGCCTTCCCAAAATCAAAATTGAGCTCATGATATCTCATTGGAAATATCTCTCTCTTGGATACACAATGGAACTATCAAGCACCAAAAATGATCAATTATAACCCCTCAAAAATCAATTCTCCCAAGACTGGTGAAAAATTGCAGAATGAGGGTGGAAAAATGTAGTGTGTTGTTGTGGGTAACTTCTGGAGGCCTTCCTAAACTCCAAATTGATCTCATGATAGCTCATTGGAAATATGTTCCAGTATAATTTTCATTTTAATTATAAAGAAATTCATTTGGATACTCCAGCTAGGAGAAAAAATTATTTTCCCAAGGTCAATCCATAAGTGCAGAAAACCTCTTATAACACTTGTATTTTTTACATTTCTCCCAAACCATGATACCTATTAAAAACTGAAGAAGTTTTTTCCTTTTTGACCTATGATGGACAATAAACTCTCTCACCTTTATCAAACTCATCTCGGTTTGGTCAGAAACATATTTTAAAGAAAAAGTGACCCTATGAGTGGCAAATGATTTGACTCTTGGAATGACTTATTGAAAAATGATGAATACATGATGTTTATGAGCTGAAATGACATCATACTTACTAATATGACCTACCTTATGCCTCCTCTTCTCATATGTCTCTGATTCCACAGCAAACCCTAGCTCAGTGGGAGAGGAAATTAGGGTTTAGTGCTTATGGAAAAGGATGATTTGGGCACCCTTGGGAAAATACAACTCCGTTTGACATTTTATCAATTGGATAAACACAAAATATTTCACTTTGACATGTTCTTGTTTGGCATGTGGAAAAGAGTTGGCAGCTTTTGGGAGACTGAGTAATTATTACATTTGAATTGACATAAAATTACATGAATAAAAATAAAATTACATCTTGGAATGAAACTTACATTTGAAATTAAAATTACATGATGAAATAATAATTTCTCTTTACAAATCATCTTCACATGGTGAAGAGATGTTATTTTATCACCCTTTACTTGTTGGCCTTATGCAATGGAATGAAATTTTATTGGACCATCAAAACCATAGAAAACCTAATGATGACCTTGACAATATTGGACTCCATGGTGACATGACATGATGAATTTACTTTATGGATGATGTACAGTCAGCATGGTATGGACATGTGCCAACAAGAAAATGAATTTTAAGGAAGAGTGATGTTTTTGGACTAGGGCTACCATCAGTGACTAATTTTTTGCATGACCTAGTGGAATGATAAAATATTTCTGAGTGGGAACCCTAATATGAATATGAAAAGAGTATATTTTTATCTTAGATGGCAAGATGCAAATATTAACACTAATAGGTCCAAAACGACTAGCAGCGCTTCGTCGCTTTGACAGGTGAGAGGCACAATCCATATCAGGACCACCACAGAATGATGCAGCAACGATCCTGGTAGAGCTAGAGCACAACCTTGAGAGGTTGACTATTGATTTTCATGGGACAAGAACAAATGATATACCTCTTAGGCTTCAGAGACATGTTATTGGTGTCCCAGGTCCACTCAGTAAATTTCTGCGTAGGGTGGCACATGCCATAGTTTTCTATCATGATAATTATCATGGATAGCTAATGGTCAATGTATATTGACATTTTTTTTATATCAGTATCTTTTAGATCATAAGGTTTTTGAACCTATGATCACAGACGATGTAAATTTTTTTTACACAAACTTATTTAACCTAATGATATTACTACCTTCGTTCTCTAAGTATCTTGTTCAACATGGATTGAATGTTATTTTGTTTTAATTTTTTAATGTTGCAGATGTCTATTTAAAACTCGATTAGCTAATGCATCAGCCAATGTGTTTAAATTTCTTGAAATGTGTTGATATTCGATATAATCAAATTTTCTTTCGAAGAGAAAAACCTTTAAAAACAATCTTAACAAAGTGGGATTGTTGATAGCATAAACTCTGTTTAAATGTAATACAATGAGTTTTGAATCTAACCTAACGATCAAATGTCGAATACCAAATGTGATGGCATCGTATAATAACTCAATGAATACACTATATTCTGCAATATTGTTCATTGTTTGACCAAGGCATATCCCATGATAGAGACTAACTCATCGGTGGGTGAATAGATAACCCAAGCCGCGGAAGAGATGTTTCATATACTATGACAGGTGCCGTCAGCAAAAATAATGTAAGTTTGAAGGGATGTCAACATCTGCAATATCAAGAGTAATCAAGATAAGCAGCGAAAGTAGTAACAGTTGTAAAACAAAAATAACTAATCCTAAGGCACACTTGTATAATCTAAGGCACACTATTCTAATATGTAACTAATGTACAAGGGAGATCTTCACAATAAAAGTTATGCATAATATCTCTTGAGATAAAGACCATTTCTGGATTTATCTAAAGAAACGTTGTCATAATCAATTAATTCATAGGCTCCTTTTGCAAGCACACGCTTAACAATATAGGGACCATGCCACATCAGTTAAAATTTACTAGCACCTAGCTTTTCAATAGCTTGATCATATACTAAAACAAGGTCACCTTCTAAATAAATGTGAGGGTTAACACTTTGATCATACTGAGATTTAACACGTTTTTTCTAAGCTTCGACAGCTAATGCAGTGGTGAGACAAGTCTCATCTAACTTTGCTAGGTATACAAAGTGTTTCTCCTCTTCAGAGGTAGCTGAGAACAACTCAATGGCTAATTTGAGTGACATTATTTCACATTCAATGGGTAACACAACTTCTAAACCATAAAAAAGTTGAAAAGGAGTGAACCCTGTAGCAATTTTTGCAGAGGTATGGTATGCCCATAATGTCGAAAAAAGCATGGTATGCCAATTATATTTATGAGTTCCAACAATCCATTTAATCATGGTGGTTAAAACCTTGTTGACGGCCTCAACTTGACCATTAGCCTGTGGGTAATATTGTGTAGAATTATCATGGTGTAGGCCACGTTGATCAGAAATTTCGATCACCATGATATTTTGAAAATGGTTCCCATGGTCCGTAATGATAGCTTAAGGGACACCAGAGTAAGCAATCACATGATTGAATATGAAAATAGTTGTATTTTTTCCATCAGTCGCGAATGTAGGCATCGCCTTAGCCCATTTAGTAAGGTAATCTATGGTGAGAATAATATACCCATGCCCCCCAGCCAAGTGAGGGTTACATGTACAGAAATTGATGCCCCATTTGGCGAAAGGACCAACAATAATGATTGGGTGAAGAGGAGCTGGAGGTGCACACATATTTCGATCAAAAATTTGGCAATTGTGGCATTTTTAAACTGCGATAATAGTCTTTGAATAAAGACAACCAAAAATAACTAGCGCAAAATATCTTTTTGGTTGTGGTAAACCCAGACACATGACCACCACATGCTCCAGAATGTCAATCATTCAAAACCCTTTAGCATCTTCATGATTTATACAACGTCGAAACAAAGAATCAACACCATGATGATAAAGAGTCTCACCAAAAATATTGTATTGCTGATATTGGTATCAGTTTCTCTGTTGATCTGATCATGAAAGATCTGGGCGAAAGGTTTGGGTCTGAAGATATATAATTATATCTCCATACCATGGATCTAAAGTACTAATTAGAAATAGATATTCATCAACGATAGGATTCTCTGCCACCGTTTCAGACTCAGTATTGGGAAAATCACACATAAGTTCAGCAAATACTAATGATTTATTATACTTGGATTTCTTGAACTCCAAATCAAACTCTTGCAGGATGACAATCCCTTTGGAGTATTTTCCCCCGAGCAATTGTTTTGTCAAAATGTACATCATCGGGTTGCAATTAGATATCATTTTGGTTTTGCATAACAATATGTAATGACGAAAACGTTGGACAACTTAAACTGCTACCAAGGCCAATTTCTCCACATGTGAATATTTGATTTCCATCGGGTTGAGATCGACTTAGGTAATAGATCACATGTTCGTTGTTAGATTCATCCTCTTGAACCAAAACCATTCCAATCGTGGAATTGGATGCAACTAAGTATAAAAATTAATCTCATTGGTAATTGGGCGGATGCAATAACGGTGCATGGGTAAACACATTTTTTAGTGCGTCAAAAGATTTATCGACAATCTCGTCCAAAATGAATGGAAAATCTTGTTTCAATAATCGGGTAAAACCTTTCGTTAAATCTGTATAGGTCGGGATAAACCTACGTAAAAAAATTTCATTCCCTTGCAAACTCTGGAGTTGGCGAAGAGTTGAAGGAGGAGGTAGGTTAATGATAGCCTCAACCTTCGATGGATCAACATGAATGCCCTCTTTCGAAACGACGAACCCAAGAAAATGTCCTGATTGTACACAAAAAACACATTTGTGTGGATTCAAATGAATTTCATAATGCCTACATCTCATAAAGATAGCACGTAAGTGCGTAGGATGATCTTCTCTACGTAAATAATGAGCATGTAAGTCGTCAAAGTAAGTCTGTACAATATGTTTGATATCGTGAAACACATAAGACATAGCTCTTTTAAAATTTGGACCAACATTTTTCAGTCCAAAGGGTATTTTACAATATGCAAACGTGCCCCAAGGACATATAAACATTGTTTTAGGTTGAACAACAGGGAGTATGTTTATTTGAATTTAACCAGAAAAACCATCCATAAACGAAAATATTTCGTTTCCGACACAATCATCAACAATTTGATCGATATAGGGTGTAGGATAGTTGTCTTTCGGACAAGCCTTGTTAATATCCCGAAAATCGACACATACTCTGATAGTCCCTTATTTTTTCGTTGTGGGAACTATGTTAGATACCTAATCCGTTAAAGGAATAGGATAAATAAATCCTACACGTAATAATTTTTCAACTTCAACTTTGATTGCTGCAGCTTTCCTAGATGTATTGGACGTAATCTCTGTCTAATAGGTTTAGCATCCGGGTATGTCTTGATTTCATGAATAACAATATTAGGATCAATAGTTGGCATCTCTTCGTAAGACCAGGAAAAAATGTCTCAGAATTCTTGAAATAGGGCTTTTTAAGTTTTGATCTCTTCACTCAAACAAGAAGCACCTATATGAATCTTTTCAATTATTCCAGGTTTAATTGATATGTCAATAGGAATTGTTGTAGAATATTTCCCAAATTTGTCTCAGAATCCGAATGTGTGATCAATGTGGGATTTTGAGGTTCCTTGACATAATAAATTTTAAATATAGATGAAAAATCATTTTCAATTTTATCAAGATCAGGAAAAAAATAAGATCGATGGTGTAGATCATCCCATGGAAATTCATCCGATGAAAATATTTCTCTAATGTTTTCATTAGTTACAAATACATGTTGAAAAGGATTCGGAAATGATGTCAAATTTAAGCTTGATATAGAAGATGATTCTTCAGTAATCACATTAATTTGATCAGTAGAATTTGATGGTGTGTCAAAACATGATTTTACTACTACATATGCCGATTCAAAAGGACTTAAAGGCATCTCGCCATTATAAGAGTCCAATTCTAATTCTAAAGACGTAGTCCATGTGTCATCAAATGGCATTGTGCTTGATGTGATCATATTGATAATGGCAATAGTTCGCGGTACATTGGGAGACGGCATAATGAAATTTCCCATGAGAGCGAAATCCTTCATTAGCCCTACGCCAACATCTTCGTACGGGATAACCGATTTTCCGATATGATGGATACTATCTGTAGAAGTAGGGTCTGAAGAGAAGTAAGACAATTGATCAATTTTAACAATATTTCCTTTGTGAGGAAACATTATCATTTGAAATACTGATGAAACAACAACAATCATTTCGTAAGACCAACTGCGACCCAGAAGAAGGTTGTAATCAAGAGGAGCATCAACAACTTCCACCTCTATGTTTACATTTTTTCATTCTACTTCTATAGGCATATCCTGGAGTATTCCATATGGGTGAAAACCTCTTCCATCAAAGGATTTAAGGATATTCAGTGATTTGTTGAGTGTTGGAGAACCAAGGGTTTTCCAACAGTTTAATGACATTATACACATAATCACACCCTCATCAATTACAGTACGAAAAAATCATCTTGATTTGACTAATACTGGAATTTGAAAATCCATTTGATGTGGGAGTCTAGGTAAAAAAAAATTGAGATCAAAGACCATTAGATTCGAGTCTTGAGGATCAATAGATCCTATTGATGATAATAGTAATTACCTTTGAGCTAGATGGGATTGTAGCACTTCAAGGAATGACATTGCTGAAGGGAATATGGCCAAATCTTTAACAATGTTGTAATTCTAAGCGGTTCTCGCATGTGGATTGAAAGTCGATTTTCGAAGTACACCTTTAGCAGGAAGTTTAATCACTAAATCAGGGTTAGGTTTCTCGATTTATAATGGTTCGGAAACTGAGGGAGTTTTTTTTGGTGTTTGACTAGATGATTCAATCTCTTTACCAGTTATAGGACTCTTAAATCCATAGTCTTAAGATCGTGTCGTAACCATGATCTGAGACATCATTAAAATATTTGCCGATGAATTGGAAGAAGATCCGATCATTTTACTATCTTGAGATGGAAAAGGATCCTTCAAGACAACAGGTGTGGGTGAACCTTTGACAAATTTGTATACCTCGGCCCGATTTGGATACTCTTTGGTGTAGTGATCCTCATCATAGATAATACAAGGATAAAAAGGTTTATGCTTTTCGTCAGATGGTTCAGTTTTTTTTTTTGTTTTCTCTTGTGTTTTGTTTATTTTTATTCTTCCCTTTATTCTTATTACTGGATGTAGCTTTAGTCGTGGATGAGTCTACAATGTGAATTTCAACAGACGTTTCAACGAAAGAATCTCCTTTAGGTGAATCTGGTAGAGTTATTATGGGAGAAGTAGATTTAGATGACTTCTTCTTACTCTTTGTAGTATTAATTGTACCAATTACACCGTCTGCAGAATAAGAACCAGAAGGAGTTGCAGTAATTTGACCTGGGCATGGTAAATCAGGATTTTTTTCACACCAAGTACCAAACTGTGTGGATACAAGGTCTAAGTATTGTGTTTGAGCTATGACTTGTTATTCTGTGACAACACCTCCCTTAGCTACGTCTTCAGTGATCTTTGGAAGTAATGATATAATGAACCATTCTGCCAAAATTTGATTCGGAATAAAAACCTTCACTAAACGTCGTCTACGTCGCCATTCATGTATGTGATCTGGAATGTATGTTGACGTACTCTGTTTTAATGAAGTTAATAGTTTTGTGTCATTTTCATAACAGACTAGAAATTAGAAGTGAGTTAGGAAATTTGTTGCTAAAGCGTTGAAATTATTGAAAGAGCCACGTGGTAACACTATATACCACTTTGCGGCTAAGCCTATCAATGTTCTCTGAAAAAGTCTCAATCAAATGGAATCATCGATTAAGGGGTTGGATGTGCACCAAAGAAGATAAGTCATCACATGATTTGAGGGGTCTTCTCATGATTTTCCTTCAAACTTAGGTATATCACTGGGAAACTTAGTTGGCATTTCCGGCCAGAACGAAAGATAATAAATTGGATAATTCGTGAGGTGAGACAAATATGGTAAGTTTAAAGTTGTAATGAATGGAAATCAACAGTTAGGGTCCTGTTGCGCAAACTGATAAAATTGAGGAACAATACCAGTGCCTGGAGGAGGATATCTAGGATAACCTTAAATAGCCTGAGCAGATGGGATTGGAATACCTTTGGGGTATCCAGGGTTAGCCATACCAAAATTAAGTTGAGCTGGTATTTGATATGTATAACCAGGGTATGGTTGACCCTGGTAGACTCGATTTTTTCCTGTTGGTCCATATTGATATTGCCCTTGAAATGGTTGAATTTGCACAAACTGGCCTACAAAAGGTTGGCTTGTTTGAACTGTAGTTGCACCAGGTTGTCCTACAGAGGTTTGAATAGTAGAGTGAACTACAGGTCCAGTTTGATGAGTAGTGACTTGAGGGATTTCCCATGTAACAGTTTATTCAATCGTTTGAAGGGTTGTAGAAATAGGGACTTGAGAAACTCCAGGGATAGGTGTACTTGGTTGTTGAATAGAAGTTTTCACAACAAGATTGGATAGGATTACTCAGAGTACTCGGACCATCTTGCTGACTAATAGGTATAAATACCTAAGGGGTAATTTGAACTGCAGTCTGAACAGGCTATTGGACTTGGGTATAACCAAACTGTCTAGCTGGCTGACCAGGTTGATTATAAGGTTCTTGTAAAGTAGGTTGAAAATATTGTTGATTCAATAATGGATTCCACATAGTATTAATGCCTAGGTAAGGAGCTTCCATTAAAGGTTGTGATACATAAGGTTGAACATAACTAGTTTGAGGTATTGGAACGTAAGTTTGATAATTTTCCAGATAAGATCCAGTAAAAGGTTGACCTCCTTGAAAGGATAGTTGCTCTTTATAAAAATTCTTCCCTTGAAGAGGTTGTTGTCCTTGAAGAGGTTATTGCCCTGGAATAGGGTATTGTCCTTGAATAGGTTGTGGCCCTGGAATAGGGTAATTCCCTTGAAGAGGTTTTCCTTGAGGAGTGTATTGCCCCCCAGGCAGTAAATTGCCACCTTGAGAATTAGTTTGAGGAATATTTCTGGACATCATATAGACTTGTTCCATTATCAAATATTTGATGGTAGATTCATGAAGATCAGTTGATTGTGTAATATTTTCAGAAGAGGGAGATGCTCCTGAGAAAGTACCATAGAGCGATTGGTATCCAGCAAGAATTGATGGACCACCATACAAAAAAAATTCTGGTGATGAAGAAAACATGGATGACTCGGTAGACATGTTGGATGAAGCCATGTAACTACCTCTAGGTATAGAGTAAAAAGGAATGCGGTGTGGTGAATAATTGAGACAAGTGTTATGTAGAAAGTCGGTAATCTGTTGATACCAAGGATCAGGTCTAAAAGGAACGTAAGGGTAAATTGGTTCACTATACCTTATATCTAAAGATTCTTGACGCGAAGGAATTGTGATCTCTTCTTCTGTGTTAGCAATCTCTTCGATACTAATTAGGCCAGGAGGAATATTCTCAGTAATGTGAAGTTTCACTCGAGGTGAATGAGGATGACCAGGATTTTTAGCTACGAATTCCGAAGTTGACTCAAATGAAGTAGATTTAGATTCAGTTCATATATTTCAGGTCTGATGAGTTGAGTATCTGAAAATTCACCGGTAACAGACTCAACTATGATTACTTCAGAAATTTTTGGTTGTTCTTGATTTCTTTCTATTGCCTGAGGTTGATTAACTTTGAAATCGAGATGTATTATTACAGATGTTTCTCCCTGTTTAGTAGACCTGATTCTTGATTGTTGACCTCTTTTAGATTTAAGCTTTTCCAATTGAAATGGTGTATATTCAGGGAGTTTCCCTTACATTCTAAGGGATTGTCTCAGTAATTCAACCACGATTAATTTTTAACATAGGAAATCAAAAAAATATTTCAACAAAACACACCTAAGGTCACTAAGAAATCAAAAAAATTGAACATACGCTTGCAAAATCTAAGAGACAAACCACACACAAACAATATGTTCCCACAATAAAAACACTATTTGGTGATGAAATCCAACGTTGTAGAAGTTAATGTGGAAAACTGGTGGTTGTAACAGTTACCCTGACAACTTTCTTAATGAAAGAGTCTGGTGCAAGTCCCTCCACTATTCCATCTCAAAGTGAAGAGTACCCTACAAAAAGTCCAACTGATTCTAGCCAACGTTGTTCCAGGTACAGTGGTATGTTCCCTCCACCATCACCTTGGGAAAAATCCTAAAGATTATGGCCACTATGGTCACCAACTGAGACAAATGCACTTGGGGTAATAGTCTACGATCCGATATACATGCAAGGGTAGAGTATCAAGCTCAACCCCCTTGAAAGATCCTCGACATGGTAAATCTTAGGTTTGCTAACAAGTGATCCCAGGCTCCTCGACAATGGTTAATGTGAGGTTTACTGTTTGTATTACATGCATGTCTTCTATCTTTACCAATGAGATAGGTATGATTACCTCACTGGGTCCAATATGACCTCGTGCTTGACTCTTTTAAGAAGATATTCCCAGAGTACAAATGCAACAATTGGATTTCCCTACCGCAAGATTCTACTTATTTTTTTTTACTGTTTTGGAATGTTTATTACAATCTATTTTGGAACACTAGCCTAAGCTATATTGTTAGGTCCTTATATTATTAGTATAGTCCCTTATTGTTGTTAGTTTAACCCCCTTATTTTTATTGTTGTACCCTTGTAACCCCCATATTGTTATTATTGTGCCCTTACATTATTATTGTTAGGTCGGCTAGGATTACATTGTGGCCCCATGGACTCCTATATATAGAGAGGAGGTTTTTTCATTTGTATCATCCAAGAATTTTTCATTTATGTAATGTATTGGAGGTTTCCCTCTCGAAGTGGCTTATTTATAAGGTGTTGATCTCTCTTTTCTTCTATTTTTTGAGTTGGTTTCACAACATTTGGTATCAGAGCTTTGGATTCTAGGGTTTTGCTGCTCCAAACAGGTCATCGTGGAAGTTTCGATATAACCTTTTTTCTACGAAGGTTCAGAAGCTGAAATTTTTAGAGCACGAAGTTGAAATCCTGAGGAACATCGTCGAAAAATTTCAGAGCTTGGTTCGCAATATTTTCTGAGATATAGTCTGTGGAAGTTAGGTCTTTTTAAGGCTCCCGAATTTCATCTCAAAGAGGTGATCGTGGGAAAATCTTCATAACTCTCTCTGAGCATCGGATTGGAATTATGTAATAAGTGGCCATAAGTACACGGACTTTAGTTTGATGTATATAAATTTTAGAGCCGAAGGAGGAAACAGTGACACGTGGCAAGTCATACAATTTCGCTCTACTGAACCAGTCCATAATTAGGTCATCATAGGAGATTGGGAACAACTTTGTCTTCAAGAACCCAAATTAGGTCAGACCTGTGGCATTCGAAAGAGGATTCAGAGGGCTACCTCAGGGAAAAATTTCAGATATTGAAGATCCGAAATCACAGATATAATTCAGTTTCAATAGAGAGCTCCTCAAAATCAAGAAAAAGGTGTGTATTTTTTTTGAATTACATAAGTATCGTTTGAAAAAAATAGTTTGAATTTATTCCAAGGGCATATTGAAGAATAGATATCAGTATTGGTTTCTAAAATGCCCCGTAAAAATAATTCAACACCCATTAAGCCTTCATAAGGCTCCAATATGACTCATGAAGATGAAGAAACGCAACATGAGATATCAAAATTACAAGAGCAAGTGCACCAAATTTCACTATCGCAAAGAGAAACAAAAAATGAAATGGAAGTTTTGAAGAAAGGTGTGGAAACTAAGATGGATGGTTTGAAGAAAGGCGTGGAAGCTAAGATGAATGGTTTGGAAGCTAAGATGGATGGCATGGAAGTGGGCATGGAAGCTAAGATGGACAACATGGAAGCTAAAATGGATGACATGGAAGCTAAGATCGATGAAAAAATGAAAGACAACATGAAAAACATGAAGAATGATCTAAAATTATACATTGAAGGTTTGGAAAAGTTGATACAAGCAATATTTCCTAAGGGTGAAAATATAGTAGAGCAAACTCATGATGAGAACAAAATAAATGTTAATCATGATTTCATAAACTCTAAGGTTGGATGGAAGAACCACCATATTCCAAAGATGGATATGAAGAATTTTGATGGCAAGGATCCTGTAACATGGATACTACAAATGGAGCAATATTTTGATCTCAATAATGTGCAAAACACACAAAAGGTACACATTGCAACTTTACATTTAGAAAAAAATACATTTGTATGGTATCGATGGCTTTGCTCCCATAAAAAAATTGTCACTTGGTCAATTTTTACGGAGGAAATGATAGCACATTATGAGGATACAAAGAACAACACCTTCTTTAGCCAATTGATAAATCTCAAACAAAAGGGTTTAGTGGCGGAGCACATTGAGGACTTCCAAAAATTGAATATAAGGGTAACTGATATTCGAGAGGAACACAAGATTGATGTCTTCATAGGGACTTTAAAGGATAACATCCAACATGAAGTTCGCGTTTGGGAACTAGATTCATTAGAGAAGGCATTCAGGTTGGCAAGAAAAATTGAATCTAAAATTATGGCGACAAGGAAGCCTACCACTCACATCTATAAAGATGGAAGTGTTGCTACTTGTAGACTTCCACAACCTACAAGGTTGACACCACAGCAATTGGAAGAAAAAAGAGAGAAAGGGCTTTGCTACAGTTGTGATAGAAAATACACTAAAGGTCATAAGTGTGCCGAGAAGAAATTATTTTACATAGATTGTGAAGAATAGGAAGAAAATTAACAAGAAACTTCAAAAGAAGAGGATAAACACCAGGAAGCAACCCTAGAAGAAGAAGAAATGAGTCTGACCATATCATGTAATGCATTGGCAGGAATTACCACTCCTCAAACTCTCAAGATAGAAGGACATATCAAGAAGAAAAAGGTAATAGTGTTGATTGATTCGGGTAGTACCCATATTTTATTCATTGTAAGGTAGCCAAGGAATTAAATTGTTTCCTATACCTAGCACTAGAATGTCAAGTGATGGTTGCAAATGGAGGAAATATAAATTGCTCTGGAAAATGCCATAATATCAAGCTATCCATGGGGGAATATGTATTGAATATTCCAATGCTTTCCATACCAATGGGAGGTGTTGATGTTGTACTAGGAGTAAAATGGTTACAATCTTTGGGGACGGTAGCTTTTAATTTTCAAGAAATTTTCTTGAAATTTTTTTTTCGAAGGAAAGGAAATCGAATTACGGGGTATCACAGGGAAGCCAGGAAAGATAATAAGCTCTAATTTCATGAAAAAGCTTCTGAAGAAAGGACAACGAGGCGTAATTGCACAATTATGCTCACTAGAAGTTACAACATCAAAATCATCTATTTCTCCTGATCTCCAAAGAGTCTTGGACAATCATTCCAAGGTGTTTGATACTCCCAAAGGACTCCCACCTATTTGTGATCATGATCATGCTATTCATTTGATTCCAGGAAGTATTCCTCCAAACATCCGGCCTTACGGATATCCTTATGTCCAAAAGAGTGAAATTGAACATATGATTGCAAAAATGTTAGAGGCTGGTATAATTCAACCTAGTCAAAGTTATTTCTCTGCTCCAGTAGTATTGGTGCACAAGAAGGATGGATCATGGCATCTGGATTATATGGAGCTCAATAAGCTCACTATTAAAGATAAATTTCCCATTCTCGTGATTGATGAATTATTGGATGAATTACATGGAGCAATTTATTTTACCAAGTTGGATCTTCGTTCAGGATATCATCAAATTAGAATGAAGATTGAAGATATTCTGAAAACAGCATTTCGAACTCTTGAGGGTCATTATGAACTTTTGGTCATGCCTTTTGGCCTTACCAATGCACCTTCTACATTTCAACGGTTGATGAATTCCATTTTCAAACCCTTCCTTAGAAAATTTGTGCTAGTATTTTTTGATGATATACTAATCTATAACAGGTCTTGGAAAGATCATGTTCAACATGTTGACATGGTGCTCAAACTATTGGAGGAGAAACAATTATATGCAAAAACATCCAAATGTTTCTTTGGAGTACAAGAGGTGGAATATCTGGGTCATATTGTATCTCACGAGGGTGTTAAGGTAGACCCTAACAAAATTAAAGCAATTAAGGAATGGAAAGTCCCCACAACCATAAAGCAGTTGCGAGGATTTCTCAGGTTAACAGGGTATTATCGCAAGTTTGTTAAGAATTATGGGAGAATAGCAGCACCTCTAACAACATTATTGAAGAAAGATGCATTTTCATGGACTCCTGAAGCAACTAAGGCCTTTGAACATCTTAAAGAGGCGATGTGCCTAGCACCGGTCTTAGCTACGCCAGACTTCACAAAAACCTTTATTGTGGAATGTGATGCCTCAGGAAATGGAATTGGTGCAGTTTTAATGCAGGAAGGAAGACCCATTGCTTTTGAAAGTCGTCCAATCAAAGGAAAGTATTTACATAAACCTATTTATGAGAAGGAAATGTTATCAATACTACATGCACTAAAGAAATGGCGAACTTACCTAATGGGAAGACACTTCAAGGTAAAAACTGATCATGATAGTCTTAAACACTTTTTGGAACAAAGACTATCTTCAGAAGAGCAACAAAAATAGGTCACAAAGATGTTGGGTTATGACTTTGAAATAATCTACAAAAAAGGAAAGCTTAATGTTGTTGCAGATGCACTCTCAAGAAAGAATGAAGAGGTGGAAGCATTGCTTTGTGCCATTTCTATTATCCAACTAGATTGGATAACCGAAGCAAGGGATGAATGGAAGAAGGACGAAGAAGTTTGGACACTCATTCAAAAGTTGCAGCAAGATCCTAGTACATCTGATACATTTAGTTGGAAAAATGATTCCTTATGGTACAAAGATCGCTTATATATTTGCAATAATTCCCAACTAAAACAAAATATTCTTTTGGAATTTCACACTTCTCCTTTAGGAGGACACTCGGGATTTTAAAAACTTACCACAGGGTGAAGAAATAATTTTTTTTTGGGATGGCCTTAAATCTGATATTCAAAATTTTTTGGTGGAATGTTTGGTTTTCCAGCAAAATAAAGTTGAGCAATTAAGACCCCGGGTCTTCTACAACTTTATCCATTCCATGTCAATGTTGGGAGGAGATTTCAATGGATTTTATCATAGGGTTACCTAAGTCCGAAGGAAGGAGTGTCATCATGGTGGTAGTTGATAGGCTTACCAATTATGCACACTTTTGTGCATTATCTCATCCATTTAAAGCAAGTACAATTTCTACTGCATTTATGGAAACAATTCAAAAGCTACATGGAAACCCGAAGATTATTGTAAGTGACAGAGATCCCATTTTTACAGGAAATTTTTGGATGAAATTGTTTTCTTGTTTGGGTACTCAAATAGCTCATAGCTCATCTTATCATCCTTAATCTGATGGTCAAATAGTAGTGAATAAATGTTTGGAAGGATATCTTCGTTGTTTTGTATCTGATAAGCAAGAAAAATGGGTCAAGTGGTTACCTCTCACTGAATGGTGGTATAACACTTCCTTCCATACTACAGCAAAAATGACCCCATTTATGGCACTTTATGGATATCATCCACCATCCATCACATCTTATTTAAGGGAAAATTCTAGGGTTCAAGCAGTGGAGGATCACATCGAGCATCAACAAGAAGTTCTCCAACTCTTAAAGGATAATCTAAATTTGGCACAAAATCGAATGAAACAATAGGTAGATCAACATCGCAGTGAGAGAAGTTTTGATGTGGGAGACTGAGTATTTTTACGGCTACAACCATACAAACAAATTTACCTCAAGAAAGCTAAGAAGGATAATAAATTATCGCCAAATTACTATGGTCCTTACAAGGTGTTGCAAAATATTGGTACTATGGCATACAAATTGGAGCTTCCTACTTCTTCGCGAGTGCATCCAGTTTTCCATGTTTCATGCTTAAAAAAGGTTATAGGGGACAAACTTCCAGTTCAAACAATATTACTAGAACTTGATGAAGAAGGAAAAACCATATTGGAACCTGAAGCAGTCACGGAAATAAGAACTCGACAGCTATGAAATCGATCAATTTTAGAGTATCTCATCGAATGGAAGAACTTACCCACTGAAGATTATACATGGGAGGATGAGAATTTTATACAGAAGCACCTGGAGCTACTCAAGCGTTGAGGACAACACTTTTTTGAAGGAGAGGAGCATATTAGGTACTTATATTATTAGTATAGTCCCTTATTGTTGTTATTTTAACCCCCTTATTGTTATTGTTGTACCCTTGTAACCCCCATATTGTTATTATTGTACCCTTACATTATTATTGTTAGGTCGGCTAGGATTACATTGTGGCCCCATGGACTCCTATATATAGAGAGGAGGTTTTGTCATTTGTATCATCCAAGAATTGTTCATTTATGTAATGTATTGGAGGTTTCCCCCTCGAAGTGACTTATTTCTAGGCATTGATCTCTCTTTTCTTCTATTTTTGGAGCTGGTTTCACAACATATATTGGTGGAATGAGCCCTAGAAAAATGTCTAGATTGATTTTATTAGGCGTTGTATTGATTTGGTTGTTATTTAACACAAAGGGTATGGAGTTGAAATTTTGATGATGTTGTGACCCGACGCAAAATACTCTAAGTGCATCAATATGACAAATTCAACTCTTTCTTTTCAATGAATTCTATTTGGGAGAAAGTTGAGAGATTTTTTTAATTTAAAACACAAAATTCCTCACACTTTAAACAAAAGTAGTATTGAAAAGAAAACAATTTCATTAAGAACTAAATTTTCAAATATGATCAATTTCTCTTTTTGAATAAAATTCCATTGACAACCAAGTCAAAAACTACAATTTCAACAAACAAACAATTCCCAAAAGAAAGCAATTCCTAAAAAACCCTAAAAAGTATAAACTTCAAAATCAAATCAAAATTCTAATTATGAATCCTAACTAGGATACCTATGAATATTTTGTAGACGATTTCTTTTAGTTGTAATCAGACTAAGAATGTTTCTAGTTATCTCAGCAAAAATGAAATCACGAAAGAGTGCTTTGTGAAAAATCAGGTTTCAGTGATCTAGATGCTTTTCTGTTTTGCAAATGAATAAGAAACAAATATTCATAAAAAGTAAGGCTGGCTATTTTCCTGATGGCTCAAGGAGACAAAATCATAAAACCGGTGAACTGAGGCAAACGAAAGTATCTTCCATATATAGCAACAGTAATCCAAGGAAAAACCTAATTTGTAAAATGCAAAAAAGATGATTAATCACATAAGACTCAAAATTGTTGAAAAGGAGTTCTCACACAGGATCTGAGAACTGGAGTAGATCACGTCAAACTTCAAAAATTTATTTATCTGTCTATGAAAGAAAGAAATTAAAAATTTTCAAAATTTTCCAGGGGTGCACAGCCTATCAGTTGACAATAGTGCGCATGTGCACTAGATTGAACTAACAAGTCGCGTAGGTTTCCGCTCTGCTTTCCACAGAAAATCGCGTAGGAAAAGAAAAAGTTGGAAAAATAAAATATAGGTTTTCTTTCTCAGAGATTCTAAAAATTAGTCTACCCAACCACGCTCAGAGAAGTCAAAATCAGAAAGCTAGAATTTCAAATTGAACACAAACAAAGAAATCTAAGCTCTAGTCCCTAGTATGGTTGCCAATTTGTTACCAGGATTAATCCCTCTTGCGGACAAGAGCAATCTGCCTAGTACTTCAACAAGTAGCTAGAAACAAATATCCATTGAATATCTCTTTCTCTAGATTATTTTTATTTGAAGATCATTACAACAGTAAAGTAGAGAGGACAAGCTCCTACCTTTAAATCCACATGTCTGATTTAGTGCTTTGTCTTTCCCTCCAATGTAGTTTTGTAATGATGAGTAGAACTTGCAATCACAGACAAGACAAATAATCAAAGCATCTGTAATATATAATAATAATAAAATACTAATCCAACTTAGTGATCAAGGAATCTAAGTATTGACATTATTCCCATGAATTCATAAACAATACAATGAGAAAACGAGATCCATATGTATTATCATAAATTAGAAACACCAACCTTACAACCGGATGCCTTGATGTTGTACAGATTACCCCCGAGGTCTGAGAAATCATTTTCCTTCAGTCTGATAACCCTTCCTCTCTAGAATGACCAGCTTGAAGTCATGGGCACAAAGGTGTGATCTTCAATGTGTCAACAACAACTCAATAGTATAGAAAGTGCACTCTATGAACTCTCTCCTGCTTAGAAACTATACAAATCAGTCTCTATTCACAATAGTATCTCAAGTATCTATCCTTGAACCTGAAACTTGAGCTCAATATATAGGGAGATTGAAGTAGTTTCAGATCCATTAAGAGAGGGATGGATTCCTCCCATGAAGGGATTTTAGTTCCTTGGACCAAGGGATAAGCTCCATGAGTGGAGGGATAAAACTCGAACTGGCGCAACTCTAGAGGCTTCTAGTTGGGAGAATATTCAACCAACTAGGCTTCTAGAAGTTAATTTTTATATTTACTTGCTTTTCATGGGGGTGCACGGGTTTTAGTGGCGAACAGAGCGGCGATCGTTGTGGCTAATGGAAGGATCATCAGCGCATGCACAGGGAAAGGCTAGAAAAACTGCGCAGGCAATATTTTAAGGGTTTTATAGAGCTTTTCTCCAATTTCCAAGACTTGATTCAGGAACATGAGTTTTTTTTACCTCTAAGGGAACATTATATGGATGGTGATAGACCCATATGAACAATCAAATTTCATGGTGACAAAATGACGTGTAACAAATGGCTTAATGAGAGATTTTCTTCTTTATCCCTAATGATAACTTTTTCCAAATTTTTAAGAGCTTCTTCAAAAGAGTTTCCATAGAAAATAAAATCATCCATGTAAACTTCCACAGAATCATGAATTAGATAAAAAAAATACCTAGAACTTCCCTTTGGAATGTTGCGTGTGCCTTACATAACCCAAAAGGAAGTACTCGGTAAGCATAAGTTCCCAATGGATAGGTAAAGGTTGTTTTATCTTGATCTTCTGGAGCCACTTGGATTTGGTTATATCCATTAAAACCATCCAAGAATGAAAAATACTTTTTCCCTGCCAATGTATCAAGGTCTTGATCTATAAAAGGAAGTGGAAAATTATCTTTTAAAGTACCTTTATTCAATTCCCTATAATCAATGCATACTCTCCATTTTCCATTATTTTTTTGTAACAATTACCAATGGTGAGACCCACTGATTGTCTAATATTGGATAATTGAAATTCATATTTAACAGTTTTGTAGTTCTTCTTTAACAATTTCTCTTGGGTTTGGATTCATTCTCATCTGGGGATGTCTGATGACTCTTGGACTTCCACTTATTTGTATTTACAATGATTACACCATTACATCATAACTTCCACATCATCGTGTGATGAAAACGTGAAATGTCATTATCTCTTATGACTGGGGCTAATAGTGACAGATGACATGAACTTTCTTTAGTGTTGAAATGGCTTCCACTTGTGTCTTCATTCTTCATGCAGCTTCAATCGTTGATGCCTTCACCCTCCAAAGGGTCTTTGATCTAATGGAGTATTTAGGGTGCTTTGATCATCAAGATTTCAATGTGTTCTTTGTTGTTTCAATGCTTCCTTTTTTTTTCTCTTTGCACGATCTTACTCATGTGTGCTTACCATGCTATTCCCAGAATAATTGTATCTTAAATCACTCATGAAAAGCAACCATCATCCTGAAAATCTCATATAATACCATTTTCTATGAAAATTTTATGTTCTCGCCTTAACATCGCGCTTTTGAAAGATCAAGAAGAGCTTATGGGTGCACTTCGAAAGGCTAAAGGGCTAAGAGGTGTAGGCTTCAGGGCTTCGACATGTGTTCATGCACTCAATAGAAAGAGGTAGTCAAGGTAATGTGCATGCTGCAAGTCCAAAGGAGGAAGGGGAAGGCTTCGGGCTTCCCAAGTGTGTTGTGCACTCATGGGAGAGAAGGAGGGCACATGGTGCACTCTTGAAGGCTAGAGTATGAAGGATTCAGGCCTTCAAGGTGCGCTAATTAACTCAAGAGGTCGAGGAGGGTGAATGGAACATTGGGGAAGGCTAAAGGCTAGATATTAAGGCCTTTGGGGTGTGATCATGCACTCAGGGAAGGTGCACTTCTTCGAGTCAAAGGAGTGCACTCAAAGGAGGACTTGGTTTCCTGAAGGACAAAGTTGAGAACAAGGAAGGGGAAAGGGATTAAAGAGTGCACTTTGTGCTCTTTGGGGGTGCATGGTGCACTTACAAACAATGGAGGATTCCTTATCAAGGCTTCAGAGTGTGTTCGTGCACTCTTTTCCTTGATGGGTTTGCTTTGCAACCAAAATTTGTCTAAGTCTGGGATATAGGGCAATGGGTGAACATGAGGAGTTTAGACATAAAATTGTGCGTGACACATACCAAATTATCAAGATAACTTATAAAAACTTAAACAATGATAATTATGTATCAAAATGCCACTTTACATGTATTCCCCAAGTACAATGGGTGGAGTGTGTGTGAATGTGACCAAAAAGTGTCATTTTACAACAACAAAGATGTTACAACCAAGAAATGTGCTTAAAGAAGTTCTAATTAATGCGACAACACTTGAGAAAATTCAATAACACTTGAAACATATTGAATGACATGAGACGACACTTGGCGATCAAGGTGACTAATTCAGATCTTGGGGGGAGGCCCCAAAGTTTTAAAATTTTGAAATGGATCTAGCAAGATATACAAGATTAGAATGTCTGAAAAAGGGGAGAACACATAGTAAATAAAACCACAAAGAATTTTTTTTTATTAAAACAAAGAATAACTATAGAAGCTACATTATTGTGGACAATTTGTCATTTTACAAGATGTGATTTGTTACTTGTATCATTTTTTAGTTACAATACCACAGGTAAATTCCATGGGTGGGTAAATACCATGGTTGAATGAAATCTATGGGTGAATCAATACCATGGGAATATGTCACTTACAATACCATGGGTGGATAAATACCATGGGTGATGAATACCATGGGTAGATTTCATTTACAATACCATGGGTAAATTCCATGTGTTGATGAATACCATGGGTGGATACATACCATGGGTGAATGAATACGATGGATAAATGTCACTTACAATACCATATGCGAATAAATACCATGGGTGGATGAATAAAATGGGTGTAGGTCATTTTCCATTTGAATCATTCCCCCCTCCTTAAGAAGCAATGGTCCCCATTGCTTGATGTTCCCTCCTGAGAAGCCTTTGTTGAATATGAAGAGCCACTGAAGAGAAGGGATTTATGTGGTTAACCCATAACCGTGATGAAGAGATATCTGAGGATAGAGAGACCTTGTAATGCTTATGACAAATTGTGATACTGACAGTGCACGACCTAACAAATGGACTTCGATGAAGTGTGGCTTTTTGGATGACCCATAACCATAACAAATGAATATCTGAGGATAGATATACCCTATAATGTTAGTGACCAACTGTGATGCTATAGTGTGTGACCTAGAAAATGGACTTCGATGAAGTGTGAGTTTTTGGATAATCCAGAACCATGAAAAGTGAATATCTAAGGATAGAGATACCCTATAATGCTTGTGAGAAATTGTGATACTAACAATGTATGGCCTAGCAAATGGACTTCGATGAAAAGGATTTTGTGCGGTTGACCCATAACCGTGACGCTGATTTTTTATGAAGTAGCAAGTGCCTACATAGCCTGGGGTGGGAGGGCATGTCTCTAAAGAACCCAAGTCGAATGCTTCTATTATTAAACTGATAAATTTGAAGTGGGTGCCTACTAAAGTGGGGTGGGAGGGCATGTCTCAAAAGGGAAATCACTCTGAATGTTGCTCCAGATTTAAAATGGGCATAACTCTGTCAATATAACTTAGACTATTTATTATAATTTTATGAAATATAATGATAATTCTGGATATTTCAATTTGTTTGAAATCACTATCTCAAGACTCTAGAAACTCAGATTCACACAGCAACTATCCTGCCATCACAAAATTTCTGAAAAAATAGTTGATTTTAAATCAGCAATAATTCCCTCGTCCAGACTCCGACCGATTTTTTTATTTTTTTTTTAATCAGGTGATTTTTCAATGGGAGATCAAATATATAAGTATTTCTCTAAAATTTTGCATTGAAAACTACAAAAATGACAGGATATTTGTCATCCACGAATTTTAGTAAGAGAATTTTCTATAACACTCTTGATTTTAAATCAGCGATATGTCCCTCATCTAGACGCCGATTCGACTGATTGGTTTTTTGAAATTGACTATTTTTTTGCAAGGAATCTAGATCTGCTATTTTTTCTGAAAATTTTGCACCAATATTTTTAGATCCGCTTTGCAAACTCGCCGCTTAAAAAAATCCTGCAAAAAATTGAAAAAACAAAAACTCTTCCCGCTTTTCCCAAGAAAGTGCTATGTGGAGGTCGTGGAACTTGCATGAAGTTTGCTAAATATGGATGCAAAACATTGAAACTGAAAAATGCTTCAAACCCTCATTCCCATGGATTCGTAACCTGAATCTGATACCACTAATCTGGATCTTGGGGGGATTCCCCCAAGATTTAAAAAATTGAAATGGATCTGGGAATATCTACAAGATTAGAATGCCAGAAAAATTAGAGAAGACACAGTAAATAAAACCACAAAGAATTTTTTTTATTAAAACATAGAATAATTGTAGAAGCTACATTATGGTGGAAAATTTTTCATTTTACAAGATGCGACTTGCTACTTATATCATTTTTTATTTATAATACCACATGTAAATTCCATGGGTGAGTGAATACCATGCGAATATGTCACTTACAATACCATGGGTGGATAAATACCATGGGTGATGAATACCATGGGTATATGCCATTTAAAATACCATGGATATATGCCATTTACAATACCATGGGTATTAATTCATCCATGGTATTTACCCACCCATGGAATTTACTTGTGGTATTGTAACTAAAAAATGCTATAAGTAACAAGTTGCATATTCTAAAATGACAAATTGTCCACCATAATGTAACTTCTACAGTTATTCTCTGTTTTAATAAAAAAAATTATTTGTGTGGATAAATACCATGGGTGGATACATACCATGGATGAATGAATACCATGAATAGATATCACTTACAATACCATGGGCGGATAAATACCATGTGTGGATGAATACCATGGGTGTAGGTCATTTTCCATTTGGATCAGCGACACACTAGATACGATGGTGAAATAGGCTATGTTTTCACTAGAAAATCATACACTATAAAAGACACTTAAGGTTGTCTAGTAAAAGGTACAAATAAATATTTTCCAGCTGAATAAATCATGGAAATACCAAAAATTAAACTTTTCCTAAAGTTGTTGTTTGGTCATTTAATTGATGTTAAATTACTACATAAATTATCAACCAAGGCTTGTAAAATGGCGAAGTGTATGTTCATTGTATGTACTAGAAGTCCTTATTATTCAAGTGATTCCTAGATTAGATTGAGATATCTTTATGCACATGTTTTCTTAATAACTATCACTCTTACATGAAAGTAAATATATCAATCTTTAACAGAAATGAAACTAATATTATCACACTTGCTTAAAATAAATATTTGCAAAGAAACTAAAATTATCATATTTACTCAAAAGAATAGAATTATCACACTTTCTCAAAAGAAATATCACACTTTCTTAAAATAATGAAGTCAAATCTAAATCACTTTGACAGAAAAAGAGAAATCAACTCTATAATCACACCAATTGGAAATTGAAATATTATTCACTCAAATGTAATTCAACTCAGATGTAACTCGAACTATAATACAAATCCTAAATCAATCCACACTCTATCATACTATAGTTCATGTGCATAAGAGATATAGACTTCACTCATTCATCCTGTTATCATTCTATAATTTTAAGATTGGAAAGAATAATTATATAGGACAACATAGAACCACTTTTAAAGTTGGGACCTAGCCTTGCCAGCTTCAGAGAGGGCTCTCTCTATATAATTTAGCTTTGTTTCCTTAATTGATATTAGGCTAGTTGTGATAGTTTAAAATTGTTTGTTTGTTTGATTGTTTGGTTGGTTGATTGGTTGGTTAAGTGATCTTTTTAGTTAATTATTTTCCATTCGGCTAAAGATAGATGTTGCATCAAATTTTTCAAAGAGTAATCACAAGGCAAGCTAGTTACATTTATTGGATTTTTAACTCTAAATGAACCATGAAATGAAGCATGACTGATTTCAGTAGTGATTGAAAAGCTTGCATTCAAGAATTTCTCAATCAGACTTCAGAAGAAAACATAAATATTGCAAATACGACCAGAAATAAGGTGTTCAAATAACAAATCTTACTTCTTCACTTTTTGTTTTACAATTATATTAAAACACAGTAAGGAACCATAGTGGAAACAAATATCACAAAAGGAAAGACATCACCAGTAACATATAGCACAAGTATCTTGTGAATGGTCTTCTTTATTATGTATCAGCAGCTCAAAAATAAACAGCTCAAAAGAGAAAAATTACAATGATCAAAGTCCAACCCCTGATACTTCGAATTCATAAAGTATTTAAACTAATATATGAAGGATGTCATATCAAAATCGAAAATCTCCTTATTAAGTACAACATAACTCTGTTAAATCAACGTGCTCTAAACAGGTGGAGTTGTTTAAATATTTCTTGACATCTTGAAATTCTGTCTGAGAAACAATTGGTGCACATTCTAACTATTGGTTGCACGATCTAACTGTTGCTGCACTAGCCTGTTGTGTTGGCTATAGCTGCTGGTTGTAGCTGTTTTTCACTCGTCTTGGTACTCACACAACTTTTCCCATCGATCCTCAACAGGAAGCAGTATCTTGTTTTCTTTCTCATAGATTTCATCAACCTCCATGTATTGAGAAAATGTGGGTTTGACCATGAAGATTTGTTTTATCTCATGTTGTATGTAAACATCATTACTCATATCTTCCATGAAAGCTCTCCCTGTCATTGCAACTTTAATATTTGAAGACTTTGTTGTATCTTGTGTAATTTCCTTGAGTTTCTTCATATAATCATCTATGGCCATAATTCTATCATTGATGACAAACAAAGAAGGCAGACCCCTTTTGGTCAATGGCTCAACTCTGTTGAAGAACCTATTGATGTCAATTTCCAGTCCATTACATTTTTCCTCAATTTGTTGTACCAAATTTCTTAGTGTAAGAACTTTCTTCACCTCCATAATTGTTTCATTCATGTTATGAACTCCCAGATCATCAAGCTCATATCTGTTTTTGGCATTAAAAAACTTAATGATATTATTAGTTGTGTTAGGCATGTCTCCTATATCTTTGGTTATATCTAAAATGGCTTTGTTAGCTTTCTCGATTAGGTCCTTCTGCTAAAAAATGATCTGGATATATGGCTAGATTTCATTCATGGATTCAGTGATGTTGGTCAATACGATTTATTTGATTTTCCCCAAGTTGTTGCCAGTAGATGAATCTTTTAGAGATTTATGTAGACTCTCTATCTACTTCTGATATCTCTGTGACTCTGTTGAATGAGAAATTTCAGTCTTTACCATCGTATCCTATAAAATCTTTTGTTGGTCCTGCAATATTTTGATTTCCTCTGTCTGCAATGACATATTCAAATTAGGGGAATTTTGAGGTCTAAAATGGGCCTCCTAGGTAAACTATAAAATAATAATTGAAATAATAAAATAATATTTGATTACATCATCAAATTTTAGAGGGAAAATAGAAAAAACTACTTTTTCAACTCGTATTTTGAACTTATATCCCTAAGGTTTTACTCAAATTTCGAGCAGGAATACTCGTTGGATGAAAAATTTAATTACCCATCCAAAGATTACCCATGTTTCATACTTTTGATGGAATTTTCTCAACGAAAAATGAGAAATACATGAAAAACGTGATTGCAATCATGTGTTTTCATGTATTTCTCATTTTTCATGTAGCAGGTTCCATCAAAAGTATGCAAGATGGGTAATCTTTGGATGAGGAACTAAATTTTTCATCCAATGAGTACTCCTACTTGAAATTTTAGTAAACCCTTAGGGAGATAAGTTGAAAATACGAGTTGAAAAAGTAGTTTTATTATTTTATTATTTTTTAATATTTTTATTTTTTTACTCCAAAAATGGTGAATCATCCCCCATGGTTGACATCATCATCTTGAATCCTATTGGTTCTCATAAATTTTATTTTGGTTGTACATTTTTCTTAGGAGGCCCATTTTAGACCTCAAAATTCCCCTAATGTTCCACTGATTTAGCAAGCTGATCTGCAGCATCTCCTGTACTAGTTGTTGAAGCTGTTGATGCAGGAATCGTTGTAAGGGGTACAACCTCTAAAGGAACAATTGAATTTTTTGCATCTTGTTCTTTCTCTTTGACCATATTTTCCATTTCAACCTCCATATTTTTCAATTGTGAAGTATGCTCCACGATAAGTTTCATCATGTCAAATTTCTGTGGCTCTATCTCTTTTATCTCTTTTGTAAGAGGGTCCTCTGTAGCTGACATATTTAGCTGCTTATTCAAGGCTGTTATATCTATATTTTTATTCTTAATAATATCCTCCACAACCTGCAAATTTGATGGGTCATATCCTATCTTTACAACCAAATCTTCCAAGGATTTTATACTTGTATCCGTGGACATTGAAGAGATATTTTCCATCTTGAGTTGAGATTGTATATTTTCCAAGGAGACCTGCAACTTAGAAAAATTAATAGCTGTGTTGGTTAAGGTGGAAGCTATCATTTCACCTGTTTGTTTGTGCATTTCCAGCTGGTCGATCAGGTGGATGTCCTTGATGCTAAATTCAAAGGAACTCTGCTTGTAGTCTACTACCATCTTGGGTTTTGTAATTTGAGCTTCTAGAAATTCCATATGCATCTTCCACTTCTCTGAATCAAAGGAAGATAGCAATATTCTTAATGAGCTAGGGCTCTACTTCCAAAATTGGGTATAAGTGTTGTTTTTTAGGATTTCATTCCTGAATTTGATCTCTCTGAAAGTATCAAACATTGTTTTCTCCCCTTCTCCTGTAGCAGCACTAGATGTAGCTGTTTGGAGGGCCTGCTACTGATTTAAGATAGAAGTTGAGGTATTAGGATAAGTGAGGGGTTTTCCTCCCACTAGAGATGATCCTAGAGTATCTAGGATATTAATTATGGTCTCCTACTGTTATCACTCAGGTTTTCCTTGAAGTTGTGGAAAAGGAAAGTATACCCGAGGTAACCACAAACCAACCTTCAGATGCAGAATCTAGCCAATCTGCATCTAGAGAGGGCTCTCTCTTTATAATTTATCTTTGTTCTTAGAAAGTTTTAGGCTAGTTATAGGTCCAAGAGTTTTGATTTTGTTTGAATGGTGGAATCCGCCAACTAAGGGCAAGGTTGAAGGTTTTCAGTCCATTGGGCTATGGAGTCAAAGGATGGCTTTACTGGATTTCTATTTTAGACACAAGATGGCCTTGCAGGGCAAGATAGTCAAACAGAGGACAATCCTTAAAATTTAAAGTGGATGGAATGGGTTTGAAGGGATGAAAGGCAGCTAAGAATATTTCACCATGTTCAAAAAAAAAAAAATGAAATGATTACAAACAAAGAGCAGTGAAGAATTCTTTATTATAGTAATCAAAAAATGTTTAAATTAGCAAAGCAAGAGCATTTAAGAATTCGTGCTTATAACTAATTTAGAGGAAAACATTAAGAATAATCACATCTGAAATCAGAGTACAATGAAGTAAATTCTAATTCAATCCTTTATGCAAATTATTCAGAAATGGACACAATGATATTATTAACAGATATAAAACTTAAGACATAGGATAGAAAGACTTATTGAACTGCAGTCCGACACATGAATCCTGCAAAAAGTCCTGAGCTTCAAATTGTCATCCAGTAAGCCACAAATAAATTTCTTCAAAATGCTTTTATTCCAAAAACTTCAATGTCACAACAAAGTAATAGAATCCACCCTCAACAATCTCTTTGAGGGTTTATTTATACAAAAAATGATTGAAAATATCTTACACTAACCTAGCCCTTAATTTAGGGTGACTAATAAATAAGTTACAATAAAAAAGGAGACAGATGGTCTCGTAGATAGAATAAAATGTAACTGCTGGTGTGTTGTTTCCTCATTTTGCGGATGTGCTGGAGGTAAGTGCTGAAATAGGGCTCGATGTTGTTCCTTGGAGTAATTTCTTTGCTTGTTTGATACTCTTTGTTTTTACGGATACTCTTTAACCTGTTCAACTGATACTCTTTAACCTGTCTTCATTTTTTATCCTTTACATGATAGTAAAAAAATAAAATTCTCAACCTGAAGATAAATTTCATAAAATTTCCAATAAGTCATCCCACCATTGATCTTCTACTATTACGGTTCTTTTAAGTTTTCTCAATGTTTCATCGGCCTCTGTGAGTTTGTAAAAAGTGGACTGATTAGGGAACAAATACTTTATTTCATGTTCAAGATGAAATAAATTCTTCAACCTGTCATAGAGATTTCTCCCTGTTGGCAACGTTGCTTCTGGCAAACTGATAGAACAAGCAGTAACGTTCTGAGCATGGATGTTTATTTTCTTAACATAGGTTTCCAGGTCCATTATCTGGTCCTCTGAGAGCATAGGACTGGGTAACCCACTGTCCAACAAAACCTAAAATTTTCCTCTGAAAGCATTAATTTCTGCCAAAATATCTGAGCACTTCCTTTCCAAATTCTGCATAAAAGTTCTTTTGGTAAAAACTCTTTTTATCTCCAAAATAGTGTCGGTCCTGTCCTCAATTCCTAACACTGCAAGCTGTTTCTTAGTCCGGGTGTTCAAAAACTGTATAAGTTGATTGGCCTGCTCAGGTCTGCCTCTTAATTCATCTCTTGTTTTGTTTATTTCTTCCTGAGCTACTTTAATCAAGTCATTTTGTTCAAAAATTGCTTGTACAGAGGGCCAAATACTTTTTATTAATTCAATTATATTGTCCCAAAGAATTTCATTTATTTCCTTCAAAGGCTTTTCTAATGAAAGATCTTTTTCTAAAGCCTTAACCAATCTTTCCAATCTTTTAATTTCCCTGGTATTATTAGCAACGGTCTTTTTAGATGTATCATATTTCTGCTCCAAATTTTCTAACTGTAATTTTGTGGTTTGAAGTTCTGTGACTCTTAGTTTTAAACTTTCCATTTGTTTTATCAATTCATCAGAACTTAAACCAGAAGTGTTTACCTGTGCTGGCTCTGTTTGTTGATCTGCTGTTGTAGTACCTGTGGTTGTAGTAGCTTCTGTGATGGATGTCTGCATGATAGCTTCCTTCTCCTGTAAAGCTTGTTCCAATTCTTTCTCTGTTTCGCTCAGTTGCTCCGTCATTTTTAAGAGCAACTCCATCATCTCTTCCTGTGAATTTCCCTTCAAAACTTCTTGGGTCTGGGGATGCCTTGAGGCTGGCAATTTCAGCTGCTTTCTTAGTGCAGCTATGTCATCATCTTTCTTCTTAATTAGTGCCTCAATGCTTTTGATATATTTGGGGTTGTGACCCAAACTAATGATTATGTCTTCCAGAGACTTTATTATGTTATCTTTGGCCTGAGAAGAGGCCTTCTCAATTTGCAATTGGGTGCTTGTGTTATTTAAAGAATCTTGCAGCCTCAGGGCTGCCATGGCCTTATCAGTAAGGGTGGAATAGACCATTTCCCCAGTTTGTTTATGCAGCTCTATCTGGTCCAAAGGATGAATGTCCTTTTCCAGGACCTCAAAATTTGTTCTGATATAATCAGCTGCTGTCGTGGGTTTTGGTACCTTGGACTTGAAGTGGCTCATCATCATTTTGCCTTGTGAAATGTCAAATGCTGACATTAACCTTTCCTGATTATGTGGAGCCATTTTCAGATATTGATCATATACTTTCATTCTCAATGGATCATTCTTTGCCTTTATATTAATGAAAGTTCTTTTTATATCCCCTGTATCTGTTTTTGGTGGCCTAAAAGAAGATACTTCAGTACTCAACTGCTTTTGCAAAGCTTTTCCTTTCTGATCTGTGTGTGTCATACTAACAGAACCAGTTAATTGACTATCTTCTCTTCCATCATCAAACATATCATCTATTATTTCCACTTCCTGGGGTGGATTGAGTTTCTGCTTTTTGGTTTGATGTAGCTCTAAGGATTCTTTGGGAGGAGTAGTATCTGGAACCTGCCTTTTCTTGCCCATTTCTATATTGGATGGAGTTTGTAATTCTGAAGCTTCAGGATGATTTACTTGAGTGGGAGAAATTTGTGTTTGATCAGGTGCTCTGGAGGTTTGAGGTTTCTCTACCATGATTAAAGTTTCAATGACCTGTATTTCAGGTTCCTTTCCTTTGCCTTTTGACTCTGCTGCAATTGATGAACTGCCTTCCTGTAATCTCTGTTGTAGATTTGCTACTGAAGAAGTGCCAATGTGAGGTACCTGCACTTGACCACAAGATTCTAGGTCATACTTCTTCTCAAGATATTTCATAATTTTGTTCATTTTTTCTTCTTCACTTTCTTCCTCAACTAGTGTTTCTTCCACCCATTCATCTTGATTGGCATATTGTTCTATTTGAGGAATCCTGTGGTTTATGTAAGGGGATGATTTTTTCTTCATTCTTTTTTCACAGATAAAACCAAATGGATCATAAGGAACCCAACGGAAAGTTTTTTGGAACTTGCAATGGCTTTGTAGTATATCCTCTGCTTCTCGTTCAGCATCCCTAGAGTTGCATATGAAGGGACCTAATTGACTTTTGATCCTGAGTTGGGCTTTCTTTTTCACACTAAAAAAATGAATCATGTCAGAATTATTCATTTGCCTGAAATATTCCAAGGCAAAAAGTCTCATGGGCACATACTTTGGCAACTTGAATGGAGGCAATTCGCATCCATAGATTCTGATGACTGAATGGTTTTGATATAAATACCAATCTCCAACTTTATATGTCCTTGAAAGTTGCAAAGTCTTCTTGATTTCATTACTGAGCCTTGGAGGAGGAATTCCAGTCAACAAGGTAGTAGCAGGGTATACAAAATGATCGATGAACTCAGTATAGGAATAGGGAGACTCATAGGAGGAGTGAATTATGGTGGACCAAAATATAACTGACCTAGGGTTTCCCTTGGCATCAAGCTTTTTAACAGGGAAAGGGAACTTCTCTGATTGATAATAGATAATGAGATGATAAATAACTGAGGAATATTTAAACACTTTCTCATCATCTAGCCTCATGAACTGGTCGTGGATTTTATTGGCTATGAAAGATGCAAAGTCATATTTTACTGCAGGAGGTTGCCCAGGAGTAAAGATAGACAACAAAACCAGGGTTATTTCATCGACATATTCACTTGTATTGAAACCCAAGACAAAAGATATCATATTTAGGATGAGCCTTCCCAACTTAGTGAAATAATAAAAACCATAGGGAGGAGGGCCCCTAGGTTGATGTTCAGGCAACATAAAATTCTGGCAAATGCTCTTCAACTTTTCTGGGGTTAATTGATTAGACTTTTCAATTAGTTCTTCCATAGACAAAGGTGCTAGCTCTTGATCAGCTTCAAAATGTAACATTGCATTGATAGCTTGGGGAGTAATGGGGAAAAGAACACTCTGGTCAGGGGACATTACTTCTCTTTGAGTTGGATCATAGTTAGAATGGCAATAGTGGATAATTTCTGGGAAAATAATGACTGAGGGGATGAGATATCTCGGGAAATTGGATTCCCACAACCCAATGACATCCAATCCCTTCGAATAATCGTCTCTACAGCGACAATAACTCAGAAGGGGGCTTTCATCAAACACTAAGTCTTTAATTTGGAAGTCTTTATCCACTAAGGGTAAATATTCTAACTCTCTGTGGGGGGCATTCAATGGAGTTACATTCAGGGCTGCCGGAGCTTCCATTTTGGTTCTTGTGTATTCAAAATGGAATTTTCTGGGTTTTCTTCACAGACCGGGCACGATTTCAGTTTTTATGAGGGAAATTGGCGAAATTGCAGGTTCGGGGGAACAATTCACAGTTATAAAACTCAAGGAATGATCTTAGGAATAAGATTTTAACACTGATTCAGCGGAAAAACAAGGAACACAGAGTTTCTTTTGAAATTCAGAGCGCAATAGAATAAATACCTGTTTTTGGAGGGAAACTGGGATTTAACAGGTATCAAGTGGTGGAAGGAGGATGCTCGAACACTGGTCCGGCGAAATTCTGGAGCGAAAACGGATAGAACAGTAGATTTCAGTGAAAATTTGAATTTCGTAGCGGAAGGCGCAGTCGCTTTCAAATAATGAAAATGACATAAAAAACACGAAAATTTGTTTTATTTCCAAAGTCAAAAAAGGGGTTTTTAGTTTTTCGAGGAATGACGTCATGGTAGTACGGGATGACGTGTGGCAGGGGTCGGGCGGTAAGCAGTAATTCCGGCACCGCTTATGGGCAATGGTGGTATTAAACGAGAGGGCAGCGATTCCATTGGGGCATTGACACGTGGACGGAGGACGGTTTCAAAACCACCGCGCCCCTGCGGGTTATCGTTCGGGTATTGGATGGCTAGCGGAATGAATGTTAGCCGTAGATCTCGTAGCGGGAGATCGGATGGTGGAAGGGACGGGGAGATGGTGGGAAGTTAAAAGGCGCGGACCCGACATATTTATCGTCATTTAATCACTCCGGGCGGGATTTGATTGGTGGAGTCTGGTTATTAATTAACTCTGATAATTAATTAATCCCAATGGTTACAAAGATGGTTGTGGCGGGGTTTAGTTTCTAACTCGAGTTAAGGTTGGAGAATGGGATATATAACGGGATTTCTAACTCGAGTTAGGGCGTCGGGTATGGAATTATTTCCAAAGTTTTGGTTTAAAATAAAACTTCGGGTTTATTATTTTTTGTGTTAAACATATATATCATATGTTTAAAGCTTTTCTCATATATGTTTTTTTTTATTATATGATAAATTAACCAATGTAATTAACTTATCATAAGGACGGGAATATTACATAATGATATATTTTAACCAAAGGGCGCGTAATGCGGGTTTTTAATGAATAATTGGGAAATAAATACTTTGGTTAAACTTTATAATAGGATGGGTTTTTTGGATATTTATATAAAAGGAGTTATATACTTAGGATAGGGCATTTTCACTAGGGATTTAGTAAATAGAGTTAAATGTAAATATGACAAAGGGACAAGGACAATTCAAAATACTTTGCACCTCTAAGAAAGTGAATATTTCTGAAGTAAACCACATTATATCAACTTCAACACTTAGACTTAGAATAACAAGTAATTTTGAGGGTTTATTGTGGAATTTTGCAGGATTTTCCTAAGTAAAATAGGATTTTACTTAGGAAAAGGTAAAAAGTGAATGATTATAATGACAAATGATCTCAAGTACTTAGGTCTTTTTGATCATTAGGCCGAGGGTCCGGTCCCTCCAAAAGTCAAGGAAATGCCTTGAGCCCCTTTGATCTCCAAATACCTTAGTGCTTTGGGGGAAATTAGTAAAAACTTAGGGAGAAAGTGATGTGGGAAGTTAATGATTTTGACTTTGCTTTCTGTGAATTCTTCAGTGTATTTTCTGCTTCAGTACTTGTGATGAAGGTAAAATATTAAACATATTTAGCACCATCATTCATCATATGAAACTTTGCAACACCATCTACCTACCCTATCTATTTGACACTACCATTTTATCTTCTTTATTAGGGTGCATTTGGACTTGCAAACCCTCATCAATATTTTCATTTTTACATGGAAAATCTATCTAATTCTACCCTTATTACATCCAAGGGCTCAGATTAAACTGTTGAGCACCTTTTATTAACTCTACCTATCTACTTATCTACCAAGATTAGACTGTTTGGTCAGATATTTATTCTCTATTCTATAACATGAAATTGAAACATGAAGGAGTCAAGTTTATACAGTTTGACTCTTCATAAATTGTGGCAAAGTTTAACAAGCTGCACACAATTACTTATTTACAAAAAATGAAATAGTAGTGGCATTTGAATTTGCACACTTTCCTTGGCCTATTTTTGTTTGGGGTTCATTTCTCTCATTTTCTTGACCAATTTATTTTTCTTACCCTTTGATTTTTCTTTTAGGGTATACCCTCTTTACATTTTTTAAATTTTTTGATTTTTTGGTTTTTCAAGAATATGGAACACCTTTGCTCAAGAAAAAGGTTTGAACATATTCCATAGTTCAATCAAGACAATCATGAAAAATGACACCTATTGGTATAGGAGTCTAACACCTACTATGTTTCTTTACCTTCATCCATGTCCATATGTATCCTAGCCCTTTTTCTATACTTCATTTTGAACTCTTTGTTGGAAGTATCAATCACTGAACGTGATTAATATTCCCTTTGCCTCTTTCCTGTAGTTTCTTGTTTGTCTTATTTACTCTCTCTTTTTGAGGTATAGGTATTTGTAAACCTGAGGTAGATATAGCTTGCTCCTCTGCCTCCTGTAAGGTATTCTCTGTCCACTCTGGTTGATTCTTGAATTGCTCTATGTCTGGCCTTTGTGTATGAATGCAGGGTGTAGATTTATTCTCCACCCTAAGTTTAGAAATGACCCCAAAGGGATCATAATACCATGTGAAGCTGGGAGCAAACTTCATTTATTTCAGTCTCTTATTAGCGTCCTCTCCTGTTGTCTTGTTGTTGCATATAAATGGCGTTATCTCAGACTTTATCCTGAACTGTGATTTCTTTTTCGCTGAGGCAAAATTCACCTCATTTGCATTCAACATTTTTCAAATATATTCGAGGGAAAAAATACTCATTGGGAGGAATTTTGTAGTTTATAGGGAGTAAATTCACACCAATATACTCTCTGCTCTATATAATTTTGGTATAAATACAAATCTGTTGTTCTGGCTTGATCTGAAAGATGCATTATTCTTTTGATCTCTTCACTTATTCTGGGCTCAGTGGTGCCATTCAAAATACTCATAGCAGGGTGTATAAATAGCTCAATAAACTACTTATAATTGAATTCTTCGTGTTCCTTCATCATTAAGGTTGTCCAAAAAATGACAGACTGTGGGTGTCCATCTTCATCCATTTTCTTTATTGCAAACTAAAATTTATGTGCCTGAAAAATATAAGAACATGTAGATAATAACAGAAGTATATTTAAATACTCCTTCAGTATGAAATTTTGTAAACTGTTCATGGATGTTATCGGCCAAGAATTGGCTAAAATCAAACATGACAGAGGGATTGGAATCTGTAGACAATATATTCAAAAAGCCTATAATGCCTCATCTATCCATTGGTCAAAGTAGTACCCTAGGAGGTATGCAAGGACTGTGGCTATTTGCTTGGTTCTTTTAGGAAATAAGGATGAGGGATATGGGGGATTTTTCTCGGGTAAAGGAGTATTTTCAGTTAGGAATAACTCAAGGGTTGAGGCTCTCTTATCAAAATCTATTTTTTGGTACAGGTTTATTAGGGCTTCTCAGGAAAATGGGGTAGTGTTTTTTGCTGAAGGTCTCTACATCATTTGGATGATGGATTGGGCATTAATGGTAAACAAAAATTCACCAGTAGGAGAAATTATTGCTCTATGGTCAGGAATGTAGCATGCACAACACCTTATGATGAATTCTGAGGCAATGTGGGTTTTAGGGAAGATGTAATAAGGTAAGTTGGTGTCCCACAGGAAAATATCATTAACACCATCTATGAGCTTGTCCTCTAACCAAAAATAAACTTCGAAGAGGTAAAAATCACAGAGTGTTTCATGGATATTGAAATCTTTATCTGCTAAGCTAACATGATTGAGGTCGATCAAGGGGTGAATCATGGGATTGAAGGGGGGTTCCTAACCTTTCTTCTTGGGCAGCATGGTTGATTCGGGTCGCAAAATGATTGAATTAGTGGTGATGTAGGTTAGCAGAGGGTAGAAGCAGAATTGAAGTGAGGAAAACCTAGAGGAAACACTAGAATTTGCTATGCTTGACCTGAAAAATGAAATACTGGTTGTAGGGACGGTAATTGAAAAGCACAGTCAAATTTGAAACAAGGCGGGATGGAGGGATTTTATAGCTTTTCTAGTTTTCTCGTTTTCCATGGCACAGGTCCGTTGATTAATGGTTAAACACATTAATCATCTAACATACTATTTTAGGTGGGAGCAGATCTTATTGGATGTGAAAAAGATGGATGAGGTGGTGGGATATGATAGGAGGAGGGATAATAGTCACGGTCGGGAGGGCAATTTATGGTAGCAAAGAAACATCTTTCGGAGGGGGTAGCACATGGTAAGAGGTTTTTGTGAAGGGGGTGTGAAAGGATATGCTCCCGCCACGTATGAGGTGGGGCCTATCCCGATACCATTGACTTCGGACCCCCCCCCCCCCCCCCTCGATGATAAAGTTCGAATGGTGCAAGGGGTCCGAAGAATAATATTAACTGTCGAATCATAAGATGAAAATTAGGATGATGGGAAAGGTGTCAGGAGTATAATGACGATGTGACGAATGAATGGTGGGGTCCAGAAAAATGAAATAATGTATAAAAAGGATTTTATTAAGGATGAAACTTTGGGAAATAGAAAAATGAAATATTAATTCCTGAAAAATTTTGAACGAACAAAAACTTTAACTTAGGATATAAACATATATCCTTTTGATTTCTCCAACATATAAAAGGTTTTCGCTCTAAAAATTTTCCCAAATTTTTTCATTTCTTTTTCAAAAATCACCTTCTCTTTCTCTACCTACCCTTCCTTCTAATCTAACATTTTTTTCACCTTTTTTATTTTTTAGGGTGCATTTGAACTAGCAAACCCTGATTATCTCTCTTTTTTTATGAAAATCTAAAACCCTATCCCTTATTTCTCCAATTGATTCATATTACACTGTTGAATCAATGTAAAATTCCACAATGGAAATCAGCAGATTTTTCACCGCTGAAATGTTCCTTTGTCGGAAATATGAACAAGGCTATGTCAGAGATTGACTGAGAGGGATTTTACCAGTTATTTCACCTCTAAAGAGAGGATGAGAACCGAAGGCTATCTGGCCCTTCCTCAGACTCTACCTATAGCTATGCAAATATTTCTTCCTCAGGAAGATCTTGCTCAAGGGAATGAGCTACAGCAATATGCAAAACATAAGCATGAATACTAACTTGCTCAAACTTCAGAAAATGCTGGAGAACTCATAGCCATCTTATTGAAATAATAGCAGCTGCAAATGTATACAAAATCTTGAGGGAAATGATGCTCAAGATGAACAATAACAATCCTCAAGGTAGAAGTACAATAATCATGAGATAAACACAGCTACACAAGTGAACCCTAGCTATGACTGCGCAGTAACATGGAGACACTAAAACATGTAAAATGGTAATAAAATGATATTACAATAATAGCTCAAGAAATGAGGGGGAGCATGCTCTCAACCCCTAAAAACACTACTATTATACTGATACACAATCCTTAGAAGGATTGGCTACAATACATGTACAAAATATGAAAATACAATAATGCCAGAGTTGTTGGGTAGTAGCAGCAACTCAAAATATACAATAAAAGGAGGAGAATGAATATGGCCTGCAAACTGAAACAACCTCCTCCAATGGTTTTATTAAGTTCAAGGCTAATCCCGGCTTAAGAAATCTCTTCCTCCAAAATGATGGAGCAAACCCCCACCGTAGAAAAACTCTGAGATAACGCAGTCTATGGAAGGGACTGCGCTGATGAAGGTGGGAGAAGCTTGGCGTCCTGCCAAAATATGCAAATCAGCTCTAGAGCCCCTCCTTGCTGATCCTCCCAAAGAATAGGAACTCCTTCCTCTGAGAAATGATACAAGGAATGGTGTTGTGGAATCTCTTCCACAACAACACCTGCAACACAACCCGGTGACTACGCTATAGATGAAGAAGTGGCTATGGCCAAATGCCTGAATATGGAGAAATGAAGAGCAATCCTCCTTGAGCTACTCAAGAGAGGATAGGAACTCCTAAATAGGAATCCCTCGTGCCAAAGGCACTGCAACTTAGTTGAACAGCTGGAGGCTGCAAATAGACTCAAAGTCCAAATCTTCAATCATGCTCTCTATGGTTGCTTCATCCTCCTTATATGCAAAGTGATGTCTCCATGCCATGGACCCCACCCAATTATGGTTTCTCCCACAAGGAATCTTCCTCCCTCTCTAACTGCGTTGTCTTCCCAAGCAAGCTACACCCTCTTGTGTTGTGCTGTTGACTTGGTCAACATGGCCTTATCCTCATGTGTTTGCCCCATTTTTACATGAGGAGGTGCAAAAATGGCTACTCTATGGATCCCTTCTCACTTTATATGGAATTTTATTTATGCAAATGGGTCTTCTCACCCATTTTATTTATCTCCTAGATAATATGAGAAAAATTTAATGTTCCAATTTATTTGCAAAAATTTGGAACATTATAGTCCTCCCCTCCCAAATATTGCTTGCCCTCAAGCAAATGAAAGGATAGACTGTGTCTTCTTCTCCTTTTCCTGTAGCATCCATGTATGATGATCTTCTCCAAGTGCATTGATGCTATCTCATCAATCCAATCCTCCACAATGCTCCTCCTTAGCATGCAAGCAGTTGTCAAGCCATCATCATGTAAGGTATAATGCTCAAGAGGATAGCAAGTGGCGTTTAGAGGTCTCTCCTTGAGGAATGGATTCTGAAATCTAATGGGAATTATCTTCCCCATATGGTCCATCCGTCCCCAAGCTATGTGCCATGCAAATTGAGTCACCTCCCAACTAGGCAACTCAGGAAAACTATCATCCACCTTTGGCTCCGGCAAAGAAGGTGGGCTGAAAATATGCACATGGTAGACCATATAATCTACCCCACGCTGTCCATATCTCCACTTAATATAAGTGTAGAGTGTCTGTTGATCCTGGGTTGCAATAATATTGCCATCAAGTGGCAAGAAGAAGGCTGGACCTCCCAAGGTCTCTCCCCCAATGCTGCAAGACATGCTGGCCCAAACATCTCCATATGTGATGAGTTAGGAATCATCCTCATATGGTCTCATACCCATCATATGGCTCACCTCATAATAAAACATTGTTGCTGCTGTAGTGGCCATACCATTTCTCACGTCCCCATCAGAATATGCAATGCAAAAGATGTGAGGGACTCTTCCCTCAATGGACACATCCATCCTATGTGTCTCCTCCTCAATTATGCTCCTCATAAAGGCATGAACAATAGAATCATAGGGAGCAAATAGGAGCATCATGCTTTCTTCCATGTGTAACAAATGAGAAGGACAATGGTCCCTCAAGTGTAACCAGCGCAGCTTAGTGCTCCACTGCCATAGAGACTGATATAAATGGTGGTTTCTCAACCACCAGTGTGTTGCATCAATCTCATCACAATTTTGGGGAAGGTAAATGATATCTGCTGAAATTTGAGCATGTCCTCCATGATCTCTATCCTCCCCAAGTCTTCCAAGATAATGGCCATTAGCCATGCTTATGGCCCTTACTAAACCATGAGGTATAGCAAAATGTATGCTCCTCCTTGGAGCATTCTCCATGTGTGTGGTTAAGGGATGCATACATATATTATACAAATGATCATGTGAAAAGAAATGTACTCCCTTACCGTGCTCTCTGCTCATATCAATTGAGGGACTCATAGATGAATCTCCTCTCATCCATAAAGGAAAAAGGGGTGGTTGTGCTGATTCCCCCATCTCTATATGGCTAGTGCATCTCCTCCCATGCTGATCATTAGATGTCTTGTAGGTGAAAGAATAATTGGAATATCCCCCCAATAGTCGTAAGTTCCAATGCAGATCTATCCTCCATAATGACAACATTGGTAGTTCCTCATGAATAACATCTATCATATGGCTATCCTCCTCCTTGACATCTCTTATGCCCAAGTCACAATTTGGAAGATTGCTATCCTTCCAATGTTGCTTCTGCCATAGTGTAGAATCTTCAATGAGGGTAGGTGTAGAGGTGGTTGAGGAAATGTATCCCTCCCTCATGAATCCACCCAAAATTCCCACTATTGTCTCAAGCTCTCCCAAGGTTCCCACCTCTATAGAATCAATGAGTGGTGCCTCAAAGTGTGAAGAAACCATCCTCCTCTGCTGAGCTAGTGGCCCCCTGGGTGGAATGCCTCCATGTGGTGAGACATCTCCATCAGGAGAAGACTGAACATATGGATGAAAACTAATGTCCATGCCCTAACTGCGCAATCCAGCTTCCCTCCTTAGTGCAATAACCTCCAAAAATGGACATGGGTGAGTACTCCCCAACTCATGCTGCTAGTTCTTCTCCCCATCTCCTCCTTGTGACTCCATGGTTTCACACATCTCCAATAATGGCACATGAATTGTGCATTGATCTCCACACATGAGATATTTCTGCAAAATGTCTCCATGCAATGAGACATCATTATCAAGTGATGACTAAATAGATGAATGGAGATAACCCTCCATGCTTCCACTATGCAATCCAATCATCTCCTCAGGTGCATCAACCTCCATAGATGAATAGGGATGTGTACTCCTCATCTCATGATGCTGGTCCTTCTCCCTACTTCCTCCTTTTGCCTCCAAGGTCCCACACCTCCTCAAAAATGGCATGGGTAAAACATGAGATGTTCCTTGATATCTATATATGATATCCTAGGGAATCCCTTGAAAAGATGCAAGCATCCCTCTATGTGGAGCAAGAGCTCCTCCTCCCTCTGCATGAGGTGCTAGATCAACTCCAGATCTAACAGTGTTGTTGCCCTCAATATCTGCAACATGAGTGGGAAACCTCTCAATGATTGGATCCTCCTTTTGGAAAGAGATACCCATACTCCCTTGCTTCAAGATGTGAGATGAAATTTCCTCCTCCAGCAAGTTTTGGTTCAGATTTTTGGCCTCCTCCATTGTTTTATGAAGAGGCATTGTGTTTTCATGCAAGGGTTTTGTTTGGCCTTCTTTGTGCAAACCCATCATGTGTGTCTCAAGAATCCTCCCATCAAATCTCTTCACTAATGCCTTAGTGAAATTTGCATAAGATGTAATGCCATTATTATTCAAAGGAAAGGAATCAAAGATCCACCAATCATAGGCCTTACCTCTCATATGCAGCGCTGCAACTCTAGTAGCTTGAATTTCCGGAATTTATTGCTGCTGCAAAAAGGTGTCTAATTCCTCCACCCAAGCTTTGGCTAAACCGACAAGTGAACCATCAAAATGTGATAGGTCGGATCTACCATGCTGCCTTCTCTCCTTGGTCACTCCTTCTTATTCTTCCACCTCCCTCATGGGACTGTTGGGACTATGGTTGCGCTGACCCTGATAGTGTGTGGCTGAATTCTTACACCCACTATGTACAAATCTAGAGTTTGCTTTAGTATCAAACCCCCTTGGGGATTCTTCATCTGTTTCCCTCCTAATCTCCTTGAGATCTCCATGAATGCTCTGTGAAGATTTAGGAAGGAGAATTCTAAGCTTATCCCCTTTTTCTCCATCGGAAAATGGATTCTTCTTCCTGCTCAAAATTCTGTCTCCTTCTTGATGAGAATAGGAAGTGCAGGGTCCTTCCTCCTCTCTTTCTTCTTTCTCCTCAACCTCCTTGGAGAGGTTCTTTCCGGATCTAAAAACTGATGAGAACAAGATCATCCTCTTCATCATCTTGATTTCTTCTTTCTTTGGCTTGAAGGCCACAGGCTGAGCCAAGAAAGATGCTCTAATACCACTGTAATATTCTGCAATGGAAATCAGAAGCTTTTTCACTGCTGAAATGTTCCTTTGTCGGAAATATGAACAAGGCTATGTCAGAGATTGACTGAGAGGGCTTTTACTAGTTATTTCACCTCTAAAGAGAAGATGAGAACTGGAGGCTATCTGGCCCTTCCTCAGACTCTGCCTATAGCTATGCAAATATTTCTTCCTCAAGAAGATCTTGCTCAAGGGAATGAGCTACAACAATATGAAAAACATAAGCATGAAGACTAACTTGCTCAAACTTCAGAGAATGTCGGAGAACTCATAGCCATCTTATTGAAATAATAGCAGCTGCAAATGTATACAAAATCTTGAGGGAAATGATGCTCAAGAAAAAAAATAGCAATCCTCAAGGCAGAAGTACAATAATCATGAGATAAACACAGCTACACAAGTGAACCCTAGCTATGACTACGCAGTAACATGGAGACACAGCAACATGTAAAATGGTAATAAAATGATATTACAATAATAGCTCAAGAAATGAGGGGGAGCATGCTCTCAACCCCTGAAAACACTACTATAATACGGATACACAATCCTTAGAAGGATTGGCTGCAATACATGTACAAAATATGAAAATACAATAATGCCAGAGTTGTTGGGTAGCAACAACAACTCAAAATATACAATAGAAGGAGGAGAATGAATATGGCCTGCAAACTGAAACAACCTCATCCAATGGATTTCTTAAGTGCAAGGTTGATCCTGGCACAAGAAATCTCTTCCTCCAAAATGACGGAGCAAACCCCTACTGCAGACAAACTCTGAGATAACGCAATCTATGGAACGAACTGCGCTGATGAAGGTGGGAGAAGCTTGGCCTCCTGCCAAAATATGCAAATCAGCTCTAGAAACCCTCCTTGCTGATCCTCCCAAAGAATAGGAACTCTTTCCTATGAGAAATGATACAAGGAATGGTGTTGTGGAATCTCCTCCACAACAACACCTACAACAGAACCCAATGACTGCACTGTAGATGAAGAAGTGGTTATGGCCAAATGCCTAAATATGGAGAAATGAAGAGCAATCCTCCTTGAGCTACTCAAGAGAGGAGAGGAACTCCTAAACAAGAATCCCTCGTGCCAAAGGCACTGCAACTTAGCTGAACAGCTGGAGGCTGCAAATAGACTCAAAGTCCAAATCTTCAATCATGCTCTCTATGGCTGCCTCATCCTCCTTATATGCAAAGTGATGTCTCCATGCCATGGACCCCACCCAATTAGGGTTTCTCCTAGAAGGAATCTTCCTCCCTCTCTAACTGTGTTGTCTTCCCAAGCAAGCTACACCCTCTTGTGTTGCATTGTTGACTTGGTCAACATGGCCTTATCCTCATGTGTTTGCCCCCTTTTTACACTAGGAGGTGCAAAAATGGCTACTCTATGGATCCCTTTTCACTTTATGTGGAATTTTATTTATGCAAATGGGTCTTTTCACCCATTTTATTTATCTCCTAGATAATATGAGCAAAATTTAATGTTCCAATTTATTTGCAAAAATTTGGAACATTACAATCAATTTCATTGACTTACCAAGATTAGATTGTTTGGTAAGTCTTTATTCAATAACATATTCAAAAAAAATTCAAACTTGTTCAATCATGCTTAAACTGTATGAATTGCACAAACTAACTTATTAGTAGTGGAATTTTAACTTGCAGCACTTTTAGTGTTATTCTTTTGTGGGGTTTTATTTTCCTCTTCTTTCATTCTTTTCACTTCTTCTTTTTTCACATACCCTCTTTTCTCTTTTCATTTTTTTTTTGAAATCATTCGAATATTGGAAATCATGTACAATATGAAATTTCCACTATAGAATACTCAATCACCTTGAGATCCTATAATTTATAGGACCCTAACACATCCTACAACAAAATGATTAAACAAACCTTCTTTAAACTCAATCTTAAACATTCAATCAAAATTGAAATTGATCAATTAAATGGACTAGTTAAACACTATATAAAATGAAAAATTTTAATTTTAATTAAAAATATATAAACCTTACAACTCGACGGGGCCCTCCTACAAGATGTAGGTAACAACACGACTTCTTCACACAATTATATATGCATTGATATAATGCAAAACAAGAGAATCAAATGAAACAAAGTTTATAATTGCAAAAAAAAAGTTTTCAAATAATATTCAGGTTTGTGTTTATCATGTTGAGAGGTATATTTATAACCTCTATGAATAACTGTTTCAGATAAATATGAACCTATCCTACTCAAAAAAATCTAAAAATAACATAAAGCGATAATATAACATGATTTACTCATGATTTTCTATTAGGGAAGAAAATAATGAGGCTAAATATACATCATTCATTAATTTTTAGCCCGCGTGGTTCGCCTTCTTCCTTGGTTGACTTCCACGTTGAATGGGTTGTTATGATGCTCTTATCATAGATCCACGTCATAAATATAGGTACAAATCATTGCGCCAACTATTTTACACCTTCCCATATACGTCGTTCTTCGGCTGGAGTTCTGGAACCCATTGAATCTTCAACTATGCTGAGGAATCATAAATTATCTACATAATCGATGTAATTCAATAGCTTATGTAAACATTGAGTTGAATAATAAAGAACGATGATACTTATGAAACAAAAGATGATTAATACTCGTTATTTCCATGAACCGTGTAAACTGATGCTCAATTAGAATTATTAGAGTAAAAAAGAATGAGGATGGAGTGTAGGAAGGTATTTAAAATGAGACAATTTTGGGGTTCAGGAGTTGTTGAAGGAAAATTTGGATCACACACCAGAAGAGAAGAAAAAATTCAGGACCGCACTATTTTTCCTTCGAAAGCCGCATGGTCAAAGGAAAGTGTGAACCCAATAGTTTGGGACAACTTTACACACTTAGGGATAGGATTCCATGACATTTCTAGTCAAGGAAAACCAACATGGAGTCACCCTAAATATATGCAACCCTCAATGGAATCATCTTGTCCTACTCTTGAGTCACTATCACTCTTGAACCAAGAGAGGGAATATTTGTTCAAAATTTTCAATATAAACAAGCCATAGGAGAAGAAAAACATGAGACATTGTTATGTTGGCCAAATTGCTATTAGAGCAACACCACATTTCATTATTGAAGCAGAGGAAGTGAAAGAACTAGCATGTTGGCCACATTGCTTCTTAGCAATCCAATATCTTAGTGAGAATAGAAGATTCCACCATTGGAGGGTCTTCATGTTTATTTTGAGAGAGGGGAGAAGCTTGCAAATAGAAAGATGAAAGGGACCTCCTTGCTGAGGAATTTTAGCACCATAGCTCAAGGGATCCTCTTGAAGTAAATTTTAGTATTCTATTTTATTATTCTACCAACACCATTCAATAAAGGGACTCTTTTTCCATTATTGTGTTGAATTGTTGCTCCATTGAGCATTAATTTGTATTTGTCTCTTTTGTTTAAGTTTATGTTTGTATATGCATTTTTTTCCCTATTTGAAACGCTTTGTTTTGTTTAAGTATGTCTACTAAAAACACCAACTATCTCTACGATCCTTTGCAGGTAACAACCAACTGTTAAGGAGGTGTTATTTGGCACTCCATTTTCACAAAAACACAATACAAAATTGGCAACTCCACTGGTTTCTTTTATTTATTCTAACATTTTTTTTGGAGGACCTCCTCTATGAATAATTACTCTACAAGGCTCTCGGTACCCATTTGGATTTTTTGCAGGACCTCTCGGATCTATTATGAGCCTAATTTTCTAATTTTTTCATTCTTTGACTCGCCCATGCAGATTTTTTTCCTACAGACGCGTGTGCGTGTCTGTGTTGGATAAACTTGCACAATCACCAGAAAGCAAAAAAAGTGTTGTATTTTTATTTTTCTCTGGTGATTGACGACCTTTAGTGAATTTCCTTCACCTCTACATTTGTTATTCTCTGTTCAGTTTTTCTTGATTGCTTTTCTAACCTTAATTAATGGAGCAATTAGAGTATTTTTCTTTTCATTTATATTTTCAAATACACACATAGCTTAATTAGGGAGAAGAGTAAGTGGCCAAATTCCATATATGTTGTTCAAAATATTTTGCTAAATTTTTCTGCAAGTCACATAATTTAATTAGTAAAAGAGCAAGTGGCCCATCATCAACAAATATTGTTACTAAACAAAGCTATTTTTCTTTTCATTAGTTTTGGGACTAGGGCCAAGTGTTAGTATATAAATAAATTAATCTCTATTTTTGTTGCACCTTTAGGAGAACCTGGGTTTGCATACGAATGATTTCTCAAATAATTTGTGTTTCCCACCTCCCTGTAGTTCTGCATAGTGTAATAGGAAAGAGCGTAAGCGGCCCATTATCCACACATCATTTCTCTTTTCATGGAAGGAACAATAAAAACTTAGTATAATTAGAAGGATATAGTAAAGTATCATCATACATCCACATCTTATCACACTTTGTATGATCACTTCGCCACACACTAAGTAGTTGTAAGCTTTGTATAATAAGGAATCCAATTCACAGATATTTTTACACTTACCTTACTTTTTCTTACCAACTCACACCCTAAGAAAATTCAGACAACTAAAATCAACCATAACCTGAACCAACTAAATCTCCCCACAGGGGTCATAAAAGAATTAATAGTTCAGGTTAGGACCATTGGGGGTAGGCATCCCATAAGCTTCCATGGTCATGTTACATCCCACAGAAAATAATAATCGAGCATAATAGAGACATGATTCAGAGAGGTTTCGACTTAGGTCCAGTGCATACGGTACTCCTTGGGGATAGGTGACCCATCTATTGCTCAGTACTGGTAACTGACTACCAAGAAACTAAAGAATCAAATCCACATGTGGGATGAAGGTACTTTAGTGGCAAAAATCTATGGAATCATTTGCCTAAAGGTGATGGTGCAGGCAACATTTGATCCTTATTTTCCGTTACCTTAGTTGATTCTTCGACTGCTGGAAGACATCTCTAGTTCTTTCGGGACGTTGTGCCACGAGCCATCAGAATATATCTCCTCAAGGCCCAGTTACTTTGAGAGTGGAAAGGATGATTAGGTTTAAATAGGATTTTTTATCTTATGCAAACAAACAAAAACCATTTTTCTCTTAATTGATCACATAGCTTAAATATAAAGGGAAAATATCCTTTCCATTTTTCTTTGTTTTATGTCTATGATTATATTGTATTGATATAGACCCCCTGCCCTCAAAAACTAAAAATTAACTTACACACTAATCGGCACCATAGGGGACCCCACGACTCCTCATTAATCTAGACATTTTTTAAAGCTCCTCCCATTGCCAGAAGGTGTGCCAGGCCTCCCTCCATTTAGGCGTAGAGGACGTCATCCTACCACCATTATAGGATCTTCCTTTATCGGTGAAACTTTTCTCAGGAACCCTCCTCGAAAAAATACACATTTCACGACCCCGGATAATCCAAGGAGCACCCACCATGGTATTCCTCCCCAGACCTCCCCACAGAGGACCCCTTTTCATATAGTTATTCAAAATTGTTTCGCGATAGAAGATAACTCACAAATACATTTCTTAGCTTCTTTAAACCTATCAGATTTAAGAAAGCTAAAGAATGGCCTAAATTGGCCAACTATGCCCACCAATCTCCCTTATGACATTCCAAAATTTGAAGGAAAGAAGGGGGAAGACCCAGGAAACCATGTCATGAATTTTCACCTATGGTGTTCATAGAATAGTATTACAGATGATACTATTCAGCTACAACTATTTCAAAACACCCTTACAGGGCCTGCAGTGAAATGGTACATTGTACAACCTTCTACGTCACATGAAAGATTTAGTTCTCTAGATACAACACTCCTCACATTCTTTCAGCTCCCAATACCACATGAATCAGGCTTGGAACTTCTCACCCACTTCAAACAAATATCTGCTACACACATATCAGATCACATCCATGAGTGGTAGTTACATCGTAGCTTGTGTAAAGCACAATTTGAAGACAAAGTCCTCTTGGATTTATTTTTGAGATATCTCACATCAGAAATTTCAAAATTTGTGGAAAATGCATCTTCGTGTAATGAGGAAGAAGCCATTAACAAAGCTCAAAAACTAGAGCTTATATACACTCAATTTGGATATATCTATCACGTTATTCCAAATGCCCCATGACTGCAAACTTATAAAGAGGCATAAAGCCTATCTAATGTTTTCGATGGATTGATAGGGTCGTTAACAAAAACTCAACCTAGAAACACCTACCAACATCCTGGTTACTCATTTAGTAGCCAACCATTTTATGCTATGCAAAACGCACCACATACAAGATACTACCCCGGTCAACCTGCACCATTACAAAATGTGGTTAATAGGGTTAACCATTATCATCCCCCATAGGGAGGAACATACCCTACCCCACAGGGAAACCAATACTCCTCTAGGAACATAGATTTAAGGTCCTCGTCCTAGATTTCATACACCAATCAGGAACAAGGAAACCAATATTCTTATTTCCCTGCACAACAACAAAATATCCAACTAGCGAAAAAAAACACGGGGGTTAATTTTTTTCAACCCTCCCATTCTCCAAAACAACCATAATTTGACCAGGGGAATACAAACAACCACCTAATTTTTCTAAGAAAATATAAAATAGCAAACCAAAGGGAGAACTTGGCCATGGGGGAAACAATCAACAACGCCCCCCACGAATGTTGGTTGGGGGCAACCCCAACTAGATCAGAACCAGCAACAAAGCAACAACAACTCACAAAGGAATAAAAATGCCACTATTCTTAGGATGAATCATTATTGTGCCATATTTGGGGAATACGATCATTATACCCACCACTGTCCTCAACTCCCTGAGTTGAAAATAATTTAGGATAATAAGGGACAAGGAGGGAAAAACCAACAAAATGTAGAAATGCAGGAACCTTCCCCCCATCAGGGAGTGGTTAATACTAAAAAAATAAACTACCCCAACAAAATACCCATGGAGGGAACCCCCATAACAACTCTAATCGCAATATTTTCATGGCAGGATAAGACATTCTCCTGTAAAAATAAAATACAAATTATGAAGCTCCACTAGAGACCAACCCATCCACCTCAAGCACAACCATGCCTATAGCACCATTGACCATTCCTCGGATTCCTATAGAAACCATGCCAAAAATGGTAAAATTTCCCCTGAGGCGCATAGGACATAATTCAAAGGCTGCTCATACCTACAACATATTTGATGACTTGGATCAATATCCTTCATCTATGTCAGCATAGAAGTCTTTTATTCTTTCCCAACTCAATGTAAATCCATAATTTTTGCATTAGGTGAAATTGACTCGTCTAGTTCTTCATGAATGATTTTCAACCTAGAAAAAGCAAGCCCATGACTCCCTTCTATAGTCACCTTTCAAATCTCGGTTTTAATCCAAAACATCACCATTCATCGTTGCATCGTGGATGAAGGAGCGTCCACTTGTATCATGTCAAAAATGGTTTGGCAGAAATTAGGTTCTCTATAATTCAAACCATCTAACATAATGCTTAGAGCATATGACAGGTGCCCTTACGCCCTTGTAGGTATATTCCAAGACGTACTGGTACATCACGCCTACAATATTGTGCTCATTGATATTAAAGTCTTGGATTCACAGTTGGATTTATAACATCCTTCTTGGTAAGATTTATATGTATGAAATGACTATGATAAAATCCTTTGTATTCAGAGTAATGATGTTCCCCCATGAAGGGAAAGTCATTACTATTGGCCAACTCGCATGTTACAAGAAGAAACCAATAACCGCCCTTGACAACGTTCTACCATATGTAGATTCTTCTACTGAGTTGAGTACGACATACACAAATTTCACTCTTGTTCAATTCAAACCATCCACCCCCCTCGAAACATACCCTAGATAACCCCCTGTGTTTCCAGGGGAAGCCCCAACAACTACAGGAGTTGCGGTATGCATGATGAGTTCATTAAACACCCAACCTATTCAGGAAACAACGTCAGATGTCTAGAGTGTCGCCGCTACCGAGTCAACATCACTCCCATATGCCAGCACCCAAACCCCATTTTTATATCCTCCACTAGGTTTTGTATCATACCAAGTCTTGGCAACACTTACATTGGAAAATATGGCTCTCGTGATACCGGTCTGGTATTTGGCCCCTTTGGCCATGTCAGGAAACTCAAGTATCACCCCTACAAGCATCATTCATATTTCCTTCCAAGAGGCCATCATAAATCATAAAGCACCCATATCGACACCAGTCGGTGCCACTAAAAAGGAGAAGAAAAATGAAAGAAGGTGGAAACCCCTAATATTCCTAGGACACCTCCAGCTTGTGCTTTATGCAATGTAGTTGGCCATCCTACCAACACTTTCCCACAGTTAGAGGAGTTAAAAGCTCTCCTACATTCCCAAAGTACGATCGTAACCCCAACTCCACCTACTAGAGAGAAGGTCAAAAATATACATAGAAAGACATTACGTACCAACCATGCATGTGTCATATGCACAGAACATGAGAATTATGCACGTCATTTCCTTGAAATCCCTAGGTATAGAGATGCATTACATGCACTCATGCAATTTAATTCCTAGGATCCATCCGCAATGGCCATGCAGATAACTGAAGACAGATCAAAGAAAATATTTTATGTATGAGAGGAACCAATGTCGTGCTCATACCCACCTCGTCCAACCGAGAAAACTATAAGAAGGCAAAAGAAGTCAAAACCTCTTGCCCCAATCTATGCTTTATGTGATGAACTTGACCATTTGATCACCCAATGACTGGAATTAAGGGAATTTAATCGTTGGTACCCAGTCAACCGTGTTTCCAAAATCAACATATCTAGACATAGACATCATACTTTTCAAATCTATGAAATTAACCATCATGTGTGGCACTCTACTCACCTTTCCCGATTCCGCTCTATGGTAGACTTCATGCATCGGTTATTCACTGAAAACTCTGACTTTTTCAGCTCAGACACAAAATATTTAGAAAACACCACACCCCACAGGGATGAAGCGTCTGGGTCCATATTATGTGTGTTTGAGGAGAAAAAACCAATAGGAACTCTGTCAGCCTCCTCTCACCATCACCAACCTAGATATGGGAAAAATACCAAACACCCCAAAACCGCATGGTCTAAACCAACCCTCTCATGTTCCCTATGCGATAAACCCAACCACTTGGTTAACCAATTTTGAAATTTGGGAAATTTTACTAATATTATTCGCATAGTAACATCAATCCCCCAAATTCACCCCTCTAACCAAGATAACATCACGCATTGTTATTTCCGCATATGCTCTCAGTTTCATCAGACAAAGAACTGTCAATATCTTCCATGATTGAGAGCATATAGTGCATCATTAAACCAAAACCACCCTAGGATTCCATACCACACTAAAAATAAGACCTAGAGATGGAAACCACTCATAAATGCCCCATTTCATGACCCTAACCAAGCACCTTCGTCTTACACTATGAGCATTGAGAAATACTAGCTCGCATACCATTTACTCAGTTATTAATTTCCTTGTGTGTGAAATTTTCACGAGTAGCTCTCATAGTACAATAGGATTCCCTATGCTACAAAAATTTCAGCATTTTAGGATTTAGCGCTAACTTCCTATTGGAGAGGAAACCTTTGCCCCTTGTACGCTAGCAAGGTCACAATAAATCCCTCCCACTCATTATAAACCAACCATTACATAAATTCTTCCACCACCTAATGTTGATGACATGCAACATCACATTCAATTCATCTCATCATTCGTGGGAACCACAATTTGTGTTGTATGTTTTTTTGGTGTCGAGATGACTAAAACTACTTCACTAATAGTAACACCATTGACGATGCAGACCCATCATATCTGCACCTTGTCAACTTCGCTTGGTTCTATGACATCAACCACCAAATCATATTCTTGCTTGTCAACCAGCACTGCTAGGACCAAAATCCCTCCTCAAAGACTTGCACAAACCAATTCAACTTTAGATAATTGTTTTCACTCGGATGAAGATATTCTAGAGGCCATGACGAAACCTAAATTTCCATGGGTTTCTATGCACCATCATTCATTTTTTCTACTTGAAAAAGATTTATACCTACCAACACACCAACACACGATATTTGTGCCATAGAATCTAAAAATTTCCTACTATCAGGGAAAGTAGATTGGTTCAAAAATCCTATCCCAACGACCAATGCATTTGAGGAAGGAAATATGTCAAACATTTCACCTACCATTGAGGTAAAATTTTTCAAAAAAACCTAGAAATATTGAAGAAATCTCCTTGGTGGCAGCATGCTCTCTAGAAGAAGTAGCCTCATACACCTCCTTATTTCAATAATATAGGGACATTTTCGCATGGGATTACTCGGAAATTCTAGGCATGAGACCCACCATTGTGGAATTACATATTGATAGATGGTCAAATGCCCATCCTGTTTGATAGAAAAAACGTCAATTACACCCCTCTAAGGTAGAAGCAATCAAACAAGAAATAGATAAACTCCACAAATTTGGATTTATCTATTTGATTTCTTACACAACTTGGGTTTCCAACCATGTACCCATCATGAAAAAACAGGGCACCATCCACGTTTGTACCAATTTCCAAGATCTAAACAAAGATCGTCCCAAAGACAATTATCCCACACCATTCATTGACCAAGTCATAGAAGCTTGCATCAATCATGAGGCCCTATCCTTCATGGATGGATTCTCTGGGTACAATCAGATCCAGATTCTCCATACATATGCATACAAAACCGTAATTACTACCCCTTGGGGTACCTTCACATACCAAGTTATGTCATTTGGTCTTAAAAATTCCAGTGCCACCTTTTAGCGAGCCATGAAATACATCTTTCATAACTTGTGTCATCTCATCCTTGCTTATTTGAACGAACTTACCATATGATCCAAGATGCATTCTCACCATTTGGAAGATCTCTGCCTGGTTTTTCAAATATGTCAACTATATAACCTACGCGAACCCTCTCAAGTGTATTTTCTACATCAATGCCAGAATATTGTTAGGATTCATCGGTTCCTAGCAAGGTATTAGAGTCGAACCTCTCAAAGTCCAGGATATAAAATAAGTACCACCTCCAAAAACATTGAAGTAGTTACAAAGCCTGCAAGGTAAGGCAAATTTCTTACGACGCTTTGTCCCCAACTATGCTACTTGTGTTGGGGAAAATATTGAGGGGGGGGTGGCTGAATCAGTATTTATAGCTCACTGAAAAATTTTACGTTTTCTTTAATGAATTCTATACATGAATTTAATGAACCCTTAATTAGTCAGTCATCATTAAAATATTTACTCACTCATTGATCATATTTGTACTTATTCAGCTTAGCAGCATATATAGTATTCAAACAACCCAGATCTACATGAATACTTCATTGATAGACAGCAGAAATATAGCATCAATAAGCAGATAACCTCTGCAGTAAGCTTCAGAAAAAAAAACCTGACTTTCATACGTGCTTTTCCAGTGACAAAGCTACATATATACATGCTTTCACTGAGACAAACTAGCGTATATATATGTAAATATTAAATTTGAAAAATGTTTCAGATCTATAGACTTACCCTGATTTCTTCACTTCACTTCAGCAAACATGGGCCAGGTCACAGATCTAACCATATCTTCAATAGATCAGGTGCATAGTCATTTCAGGTCTAGAGACCCTAATCCATCATTTTACCCAAGGGTGCATCCTAGATTCAGATCTACCAATAAAACATAGTTCATCCCATGCAGATATACCTCAGAGAGAAGTATTCAGTAACAGCCCTTACACATGCACACTTTGCACTATGATCTTCTTCTCCTTATATAAATTTATCCTTTACCAATACCATGAGCCAAAACCACACAACTTCCAATGATATTCTTGGACGGAATTAAATAGTAGACACATCGCTCAATACTTTGGGATAATACCATGGTAATGCCCCCTGGTATCATAATTTTAGAGCACAGAAGGCATACGTGACTTTGCTTCTTCGTACCCGCATGTATATGTGACTTCTCTTCATAAAAATGGCATATATACTAATTCTTGATGTATACACAGGTTGCCTTTATACCAAGTAGCATATGCATTTCCTTCATACACGAGTTTCCTTCATCAAACCTGTGTATACATTGAGAAATATTTCCTGTTTCATTTTTCTGGCACTTACTGGAATTCCTTTCTTTGTCACATCTGAACTGACCTGAAGAAACATCATTTTTCCATCTTTAACACATAGGTTTCTTATCAAAAGGAAACTCATCAAGTAGGTTTCCATCAATAACAACTTCATCAGGTAGGTTGCCATCAAGGACAACATATCACATCATATTGCCAACAATCTCCCCCTTTGGACTTGATGGAAACCATGATGGTGTTGGATCAGCACAACAGATAGATTCATTAGTCATAACCATTATTCAAACACCAAGATACTCTCCCCCTTTGACATCAAGAGAAAAGGACAGATAAATACCAAAACAAGGTTTCTCTTCCCTTGTAGAAGAGCTCTGTAGATCTGATGTGCATTGAAATTACCATGCTCCCCCTGAGTTCATGTTGAATCTTCAGACATATTTTTCAATGAATTAAATGACTCTATAACTCAATTGAGTATGACCTTTCTGATCACCAATGACTTATGCTTACATCAAAGATCCAACCAAGTGGAATTACAAATTTTGACTCAACTACCCAACTAAGTGGGTTTACAAATTTGAAAAAGTCCTTACATGGTTGAATATAACAATTTTACATCATAGGTCTCAACATGACCTTTTTCATCAAATTATAGATATGAATTTTTATATCCAAAACCAAAGAATCTCAAACAAGAGATCATAACACAGTAACCAATCAAAATGCCAACAATGCATCCTTTTCCACAAGGCAGGTGCTCCCCCATAAACTTGTGCATCCTATACACCTTCAACAACCAATTCATCAAAACATCTTCAACAAGGAGATAAATATCAAAGAAAGGTACAGTATGATGAATAATGGAATGACAAAAGAGATTACCCAACAGAACCACAAATTGTTCTGAAATATGACCCAGAGAATTTCTGTTAGCAAAAACCATACACGGTTTTACGCACAGAAACTCGCGTATATATGCGATTTGCCTTTATGAAACCAGCATACCGAATTTAATATTATGAAATTAAGCATATTTGATAAGAGAGGTAGACACAACTCCCAGCTTTTGTCTGAGATATTCGAATGCTTCCCTAGGAAGAGGTTTAGTAAATATATCTACAACTTGTTCTTTGGAGGGAACATACTCCAATTTAACCTCTTGTTCAAGCACTTGTTCACGTAGGAAGTGATACTTGATAGGAATGTGATTGGTCTTGGAATGCATAATACGATTCTTCGAGATACTAATGGCACTTGTATTATCACATAGAATGGATATGGGAGGTAAACATTTGATCTGAATGTCTTGTAGTGTCTGCATTATCCAAAGAGGTTGTGTGCAACATGATGCAATAGCCACATATTCTGCTTCCGCTGTAGATAAGGCAATAGAAATTTGTTTCTTGTTGAACGAAGATACTAATTGGGGCCCCATATAGAATGCATCACCACTAGTTATTTTTCGATCATCAACATTTCCAGCCCAATCCGCATCCGTGTAACCATGAATAGTGAGATCAAAATTCTTTGGATACGTATTACACAATATTTTGTCACCATCCATGCAATCCTTTTCCCACACATTGGAGGGATATTCCCATGACTTCTGTGTATTATCATACCTTTCCAAAAGTGTCATTGCATCCCTGAGCATGAGAAATTTTTTTTCTCTATTGACTATTCCTGGAGCAGACTCTCAAGAACACATTATTTTGGGTCGACACTGGCAGGCATTTATGGCCTCGCACCCATGCAGAAATTAACGCTGATCCTCGTGCCCATTGGCGCTCTGTCTCAGTGGACTACCCGCGTTGAGCTGTTTTTGGATTTTTTTTTTTTTAAATAGAAGCGAAGTTTCCATTTCCAACCACTTCGTGAGCGGATTCAACATGGTTTGTTCGATTGAATAATGTCGAACACCTTCCTTTGGCACCTACATCACAGTGCAGACAGAGACAGGCACATGATCGGTACACTGGATACATGGCTCTTATGAGCAAGTGTATCGTGACAGAGCCATCCTCTTTCGACGAACCTGTGGAGGATCCCGCATGGGTAGATGCCACGGTGGAAGAGTATGATTTGATTGTCAGAAACAGTGCATGGGAGATTGTCCCGAGGCCGGAGGGGAAATCAGTGGTGGGTTCGAGATGGATCTACAAAGTGAAGCAGGCAGCTGACGGGAGTGTGGAGAAGTACAAGGCAAGATTTGTTGCCCGAGGCTTTTCACAGATTGAGGGGATCGATTATGAGGAGACCTTTGCACCTGTCGCAAGGTATTCTTCCATATGGACGATTCTTGCTCTCTTAGCGCAGATGGGGTGGCACATTCATCAGATGGATGTGAAGACTACGTTCCTCAACGGGGTGATTGAGGAGGAGGTGTACATAGAGCAACCCGAAGGTTTCGAGATCTTCAACAACGAGTCGCATGTGTGCAGGCTCAAGAGAGTGCTGTATGGGTTGAAACAAGCACCTCGTGCTTGGTACACATGGATAGACAGTTATTTCACCGGACTTGGATTCTCTAAGAGTGAGGCGGATCCTAACCTATACCAGATTGTGGTGGAGGGTAAGTTGCTGATCATTGTACTTTATGTAGATGATTTGATTTTGACAGTTGATGAACTGTTGATACACTCATGCAAGGCTGATCTTGCAAAGGAGTTTGAGATGAAGGACTTGGGCCTCCTTCATTATTTCCTGGGATTGGAAATTTGGCAGCGCAGTGATGGACTGTTTGTTTCTCAAGGCAAGTATGCCCGGGAGATACTGGAGAAGTTAAACATGCATGGCTGCAAGCCTGTTGATACTCCTCTTCCTGGTGGTTGGAGGAAGGAGGATGCTACTTCGGCGGAGGTAGTGGATGCCACTGTTTATTGACAGTTGGTGGGGTCGCTTATGTATCTGGTCAATACACGACCCGATATATGCTATGCTATTAACCAACTTTCACAAGCTATGGTTAAGCCTACCAAGCTCTTCTGGAAGGCAGGAAAGCATGTATTGCATTATCTTAGAGGCACATCGGGATATGGCTTGTGGTACAGATAGGAGGATGAGGTGAAGCTATGTGGCTTCACGGATGTAGATTGGGCAGGGAGCCCAACGGATAGAAAGAGCACATCTGGAGGGATCTTCAGTATCGGGTCGACAGCAGTTTCTTGGTACAGCAGGAAGCAGAGATCCGTGGCACTCAGTTCAGCAGAGGCTGAGTATATGGCAGCAAGCTTGGCTGCATGCGAGGCCATATGGATGAGGAAGATCCTGGTCGGGTTGTTCGGGTCACACTTGGAGCCTACCGTGATTTATTGTGATAACCAGAGTTGCATTAAAATCTTTACTAATCCAGTATTTCATGATAGATCCAAACACATCGACATCAGGTACCATCATATCGGAGATTGTGTGCAGCGGAGAATCATGTTACTTTCATACATTCCCACGGAGGATTAGGATGTTGATATCTTGACGAAGGCGCTCACCAAGATAAAATTAGAATACCATAGAGGCAGGATAGGGGTTGCAGATAATCCATATCTTGTTGAGAGGGAGTGTTGAAAATGCAACAAGATGATGGAGCTTAGTGGAAAGGAGCCGCTCACTAATTGGGCCCACAGTATTTTTGGCTCAAAGTCTATTTTCAGACTATGTCTATTTTTAGACATATGGATCATGGTCTATGAGTTGCAGGATGCTATTTGTGGATGGTTGGTCGAGTCAGAGAAAATAGATGGACTTCTATTTTTAGACATATTGGGCGGAATCTATTTTTAGATTGCCAGTCTAAAAATAGATATGTCAAATATTATTAGCTCTTTAATAATATTTGGACTATAAACATTATCTTATCCTCTTGGAGCACTTCAGTTTGAACTACGGATGTGGCACATGCAGCTGACAGAAGGACTTATGCTATTCCTAGGGTTTAGTTGAACTATTGCATGATGGACTTCAGTTAGAACTCAGGTGATTGAGTTTGGTGGAGTTGATTGAGGAGTTAATGGAGTTGTGTTCAGTTTTACTTAGTTGAGCTAGTTGTATCTAGTCTAACTGATTGATACAATTAGTGAGAGTGGTGTGAATTAATTATTAATTAATTCACTGATTATTAACTCATAAATCAACTAAAGAATACATCAGTTAACTGCAGTGCATGGACAGTTTCAGTGGAGACCAGTGGAGAGGTAGGTGAAAGAGTAGTGTGACTATCAGTTGTGACTATACTGGTGCATGAGATTTGCACACAAATTGATGGAGAAGCCAATGAGGATTGCACAGTGCATACTGGTGGGATTTGAACCTTGATCTCATGATTATCCATATTGGATTGCGCTGTAGAGGCAGGCTAACAGGTGGAGCAGATTGGAGCATGTGATTTGTATGATCTGAGCTTGTGTAGTGTGTAAAATTGGAGATTGCACTGAGATCTTGTGAGGAGTTTGTACAATGATTGTTACATGATCTCTATCATTATAATATACAGATAGTTGGGGGTTTTCAAGCTTTAATATTTCCCATAAATACTGTGTTTATATGTGTGATTGTTTATGGTTTTAATGTGCGCATGCGATTGTTTATATTTTCGCAATTAATGATCAATAGTAGAAGAGGTTATGTATGATGCATGAAGCTCAAATAGTGTGTGATAAGGATAATCTCAGTGAATAATTTAACAATTATTCAAATTTATACATGGTATCAGAGTGATATTGATCATTGGAACAATTGCAAAATATTGAAGAGGTTGAGTTTTGTGCTGGTGGAATTCGAATTTGCAGCAGTGTTTTCTTGGGGTCGAAGCTGAGATGTCTTTCAACGGATTGCGATTGGAGTATGCCCTTGAGGGAAACTTGAATTATATTTCAGGGAAGGACAGGATGGTGGCGGTGCCGGATGACAATGGGTTGAAGGAGTTCATAGATGCTGAAGTCCCAAAGTCTACTTCTAGCGATGCTGCTGTACTTGAGGCATGGCAAAAGAAGACAAAAAAGTATCGAATGATTCTGTTGGAGGGCGTGAAGGATCAAATAGTGTCCAGCCTGCATGGTAAGGCTTCTCCATTCTTAATGTGGAAAGCCTTGAAAGATTTATTCCAAAGCAACAGTGACCAAAGGAAGTTGGTGCTCAAGGATAAACTCAGAAACATAAAGATGGAGAAAGGCAACAGTATGCCCAAGTACCTCATGAAGTTCATCCAATGTAGGGATGAGCTAGGAAGTGTGGGGATGAATTTAGATGATGAGGACTTGGTGAGCTTGGCTCTCCTTGGGCTTCCGAAGAGTTGGCATTCCTATCAGGACTTTGTCAATGGTCGGGAGAAATTGCCAGGATGGGAGCGACTATGGTCGGATCTTGTGCAAGAGAGATAATAATAAGTACTGGACTCGATATTCATCAAAGAACTCGATGAAGAAAATTTCACTTTGGCTGCCAAAGCAAAGAAGGGGAAGAGCAAGAAAGCTTCTCAGTCTAGTGCGAAAGGAAAGAAGCAAGACATGTCCAAGGTGAATTTTTTTCACTGTCACCAGCATGGACACTATGCCACAAATTGTCCGCAAAAGAAGAAAAATAAGAAGGTTGTTGGATCTGCAGCGGGAGAGGCATTGGCCTCCCAGTTTGAACTGGATTTTTCACCGATCGCATGCTTGGTCTCAAGTGTGACGGATGCATGGTTTCTGACAATGGTGTGCTACTTTTCTCATGACAAATGAGATCGAGATTTGTTTACCGGACTGGATGAGAAAGATCTTGGAGTGCACATCGAGATGGGCGATGATGGTAGATACAGTGCGACCGGTATCGGTACCATTTCCTTTGATAGGGAGTCTAGTAAACCCTTCGTATTAAAGGAAGTGATGCATGTTCCAGGATTGAAGAAGAATCTTATCTCTGTGGCGATGTTAGAAGACAAGGGATATGATGTTGTCTTTAGCGAAGGAAAGGCTTTCCTACACAGTAAGGCAACTGGTGAGACTCGGAGGATAGGGGTTCGAGTTAAGAACCTTTATCAATTTCAGGTAGATGGCTGCGCAGCAATGGAAGGCAAGGCAGAAGGAGTGGTGAGCTGGGATGATGGCGAGTTGTGGCACCAGAGATTGGGCCACCTTCACCATGGAGCTTTGAAGATACTATAGCAGATTTCTACTGGGCTTCCTAAAGGCACTCTTGCGCAGTCAGATCAGTGCAAGGGATGTACCTTAGGAAAATTTGTGAAATCCACTTTTCACGAGAAGGATAGTCGTGCAACGAATATCCCGAGAGAATTCACGTACGTGTGTGGACTTTCGCAGCTTCGACTTAAAAGAACATGTATTATGATATATGTTGATGATTTTTCTCATAAGTGCTGGATCTTCTTCATGCAGAAGAAGAGCGATACATTCGCGAAGTTCTGTGAGTTTAAAGCACTGGTCGAGAAGGAGTCGGGGAAGAAGGTGATTGCTCTAAGGAGTGATAACGGTGGTGAATTCATCTCCGCTGAATTCAAGGAGTTCTGCAGCGCAGAAGGGATTCGGAGAGAGCTCATCGCACCCCATAACCCACAGCAGAACGGGGTGGCTGAGCGGAAGAACAAAACAATCGTGGGTGCTGCACGGGCGATGTTGCATGATCAGGGCCTACCCCTTCACTTGTGGGCTGAGGCATGCAATACAGCAGTGTATGTGCAGAACCGTTGTCCTCACAAGGTTCTTGGCATGAGTACACCGGAGGAGGCGTTTTTTGGTAAGAAGCCTGATATTTCCCATTTGAGGATTTTTGGTTCACTTGTTTACATTCATGTGACGAAGGATGCTAGGAAGAAGCTGGAGCCGACCGCAGAGGTTGGGATATTTGTGGGGTACACTGATACGCCCCACAACTATCGTGTGTATTTGTCAGATAGTCGTAAGACTGTTGTGCGATAGGATATCAAATTTCAAGAGGAGAAAGCCATGAAGTGTTCGCTTGAGAGGGAGCCACACTTGCATGCAAAGGAGGAGCTATTAGTTCCTAAGGATGTGCTTCAGGATGTGGATCGGCCACAAGAGGAAGTTCATGGAGTGGAAGAGACCACTCATGCAGTGCCAACCATCAGAGGGCGGAAGCGCACTACAGAAGCTGAGCGACTGGCTCAAGATGCAGAGAAGGTTGTAGGAGCACCTACATCACAGCGCAGACAGAGACAATCACCTGACCAGTATACTGGATACATGGCTCTTATGAGTAAGTGTATCATGATGGAGCCATCCGCTTTCGAGGAAGCTGTGGAGGATCCCGCATGGGTAGGTGCCATGGTGGAAGAGTATGATTCGATTGTTAGAAACAGTGCATGGGAGATTGTCCCAAGACTGGAAGGGAAAGCAATGGTAGGTTCGAGATGGATCTACAAAATGAAGCAAGTTGCTGATGGGAGTGTCAAGAAGTAAAAGGTAAGATTTGTTGCTCGGAGTTTCTCACAGATCGAGGGGATCGACTATCAAGAAACCTTTGCACCTGTCGCAAGGTATTCTTCCATACGAAGCATCCTAGCTCCCTCAGCGCAGATGGGGTGGCACATTCATCAGATGGATGTGAAGACTGCGTTCCTCAACAGAGTCATTGAGGAGGAGGTGTACATAGAGCAGCCTAAGGGTTCCAAGATCTTTAGCAGTGAGTCGCATGTGTGCAGACTCAAGAGAGCACTGTATGGGTTGAAACAAGCACTTCGTGCTTGGTACATAAAGATCAACAGTTATTTCACCGGACTTGGATTCTCCAAGAGTGAGGCGGATCCTAACCTGTACCAGATTGTGGTGGAAGGGAAGTTGCTGATCATTGTACTGTATGTAGATGATCTGATTTTGACAGGTGATGAGCTGTTGATACTCTCATGCAAGGAGGATCTTGCAAAAGAGTTTGAGATGAAGGACTTGGGCCTTCTTCATTATTTCCTGGGATTGGAAATTTGGCAGCACAGTGGTGGACTGTTTGTTTCTCAGGGTAAGTATGCCCGGGAGATACTAGAGAAGTTCAACATGCATGGATGCAAGCCTGTTGATACTCCTCTTCTTGGTGGTTGGAGGAAGGAGGATGCTACTTCAGAGGAGGTAGTGGATGCCACTGTTTATCGACAGTTGGTGGGGTCGCTTACGTATCTGGTCAATACACGACCCGACATATGCTATTCAGTTAACCAGCTTTCACAAGCTATGGATAAGCCTACCAAGCTCTTTTGGAAGGCAGGGAAGCATGTATTGAGATATCTTAGAGGCACATCGGAATATGGATTGTGGTACAGACACTCAGATGAGGTGAGGCTACATGGCTTCACGGATTCAGATTGGGTAGGGAGCCCAACGGACAGAAAGAGCACATCTGGAGGGATTTTCAGTATCGGGTCGACAACTGTTTCTTGGTACAGCAGGAAGCAGAGATCCGTGGCACTCAGTTCAGCAGAGGCTGAGTATATGGCAGCAAGTTTGGCTGCATGCGAGGCTATATGTATGAGGAAGATCCTGGTCGGGTTGTTCGGTTCACACTTGGAGCCTACTGTGATTTATTGTGATAACCAGAGTTGCATCAAACTCTTGGCTAATCCAGTATTTCATGATAGATCCAAACACATTGACATCCGGTATCATCATATCAAAGATTGTGTGCAACGGAGGATCATGTTACTTTCATACATTCCTACGAAGGATCAGGATGCTGATATCTTGACGAAGGCACTCACCAGGAGAAAATTCGAATACCACAGGGGCAGGATAGGGGTTGCAGATAATCCGTATCTTGTTGAGAGGGAGTGTTGAGAATGCAATAAGATGAGGAGCTTAGTGGAAAGGAGTCGCCTTCACTAAGTGGGCCCGATAGGTATTTTTGGTGCAAAGTCTATTTTTAGACTATGTCTATTTTTAGACATATGGATCATGTTCTATGAGTTGTAGGATGCTATTTGTGGATGGTTGGTCAAGTCGGAAAAAATAGATGGACTTCTATTTTTAGACATATTGGGCGGAATCTATTTTTAGATTACCAGTCTAAAAATAGATATGTCGAATATTATTAGCTCTTAATAATATTTGGACTCTAAACATTATCTTATCCTCTCGAGCACTTCGCTTGATGTCCGGGTTTGGCACATGTACCGATGTATGAATTACGCTATTCCTAGGTTTAGTGGAGCTATTGCATGGTTGACTTCGCTTAGAACTCATGTGACATTGGTGGAGTTGATTGAGGAAGTTAATGGAGTTGTGTTCAAATTTTTAACTTAGTTGAGCTAGTTGTATCTAAATTTAACTGATTGATACAATTAGTGAGAGTGGTGTGAATTAATTATTAATTAATTCACTAATTATTAACTCATAAATCAAATAAATAATACATCGCTAATCTCTGCATGGACAAGCCATGGAGACTAAAGGAAGAGGTAGGTGAAAGAGTAGTGTGACTATCAGTTGTGACTATACTGGTGCATGAGATTTGCACACACATTGATTGAGAAGCCAATGAGGATTGCGCAGTACATACTGGTGGGATTTGAAACTTGATCTCATGATTATACATATTGGATTGCGTAGTAGAGGCTGGCTAACAGGTGGAGCAGATTGGAGCAAGTGTTTTGTATGATCTGAGCTTGTGTAGTTTGTAACAATTGGAGATAGTGCTGAGAGCTTATGAGGAGTTTGTACTATGATTGTTACATGATATCTATCATTATAATATACAGATATTTGGGGGTTTTCAGCTTTAAGATTTCCCATAAATACTGTGTTTATATGTGTGATTGTTTATGGTTTTAATGTGCGCATGCGATTGTTTTAATTTCCGCAAATTGATGATCAATAGTAGAAGAGGTTATGTATTATGCATGAAGCTCAAATAGTGTGTGATCAGGATAATCTCAGTGAATAATTTAACAGTTATTCAAATTTCTACAGGATTTACCTGTACAACAATTTGGCGACTCCGTTGGGGATCAGTGTGTATTATTGTCTCTTTTTGTTTGTCTAGTGCTTTTCTTGTTGAGTCAAATTTGGTTGTTTCATCGTTTTTCTTCTTTGATTGACTTGTATGATTGTTTTCAACCATCCTGTTCAGTTCCAGAGTGTCAATTCTGACCTCTACTCAGTGGTTTTTATTTTTTCCCATGGTTTTCTAGCTCGACGCTACTTTTCCTTAAACAGTTGCGCCGATTGGCGCATGTTGCTTTTGTCATAGGTGCGCCAACCCCTGTTTAGCACGGATTACAACTAAACAGTCGCATCGAATCTTGTAGGATTGAATTTTGGCCTCTTTTCTGAGTTTTGTCGGTGTTTCTTGCCTCTAGATTGGATTTTCACCTTGCAATTAGTCTACAAGGATTTTTTTGACTCTGTAGTCTCGATCTTCTTATTTGTTTGTCCATTATCTTATCGGTGGATTTTGTTGCCCTAGGGTTTCTAGGTGTCTTGTGTTGTTTTTCTAGCACACTCCTCACTGAGCCTGTTGAGTTGAGTTCGAGTAACTTTGTTCTTTGTCATTTCAATTCATTGACTGGTTGTTTTGGTATTTCTTTCAGTTCTTCATGTCTTTGGTTTGTTGAATGATCGCCTTTGCTTTCATTTAGCTCTCCATTCGTCACTTTGAGCATAGATTAAATTGCTCGTTGGATTGTTTCGAAAGCCCTTTATTTTCTTTGAAGCAATGCATCTATGTTTTTTAGTGTGTTTGATGCATGTATTGGATTGGTCTCTCTGTTTAGATCATTCTCATTCAAATTTCCTCAAAACTAGTGTTCATTTTTGTTTTTAGTGTAACAGTGCATTTTTCTTCTCATTCATCTAAAAATACAAAACATGCATTCTTTCTTTTAGCTTGAAAATGAAAATGTTCTTTTGCATTAGTATCATTTAGTGAACAAGGAAAGATATTTTCATTTTTTGCTTTGGTTATCTTAGATGCACTAGGGAAAATTTTCTTGTATTCAATTTATTTCTACTTTGTCCTAGATTCCTATCCTCCTCTTAGCTAGCATTCATTGAATGGAAATGATTTTATTCTGCATATAATTTGCATTAAGAATTCGAGATCACATTCGGTAAGGCCTTGAAATTGCAACATTAATTCATGATCAACTTTAAAATGAATTCAATCAACCTAAGAAGCATTGAAACATAACGCACATATTTTAGAGGTCTAGGCTAGTGACGTGTTTCGGCATTGTTAAACCTAATAGTTGTTGTTCACCATCTGGCATTAAAAAACACTAGCACAGACTTGTGCTCCCCGTACCATCACATATATAAAGGGAGACCCTCATCGGTTGCAATCCTTTATCCATAGGAAGCCGAGTATGCTGCCCTGTAACTGTGATACACCGAACACAGCACTCGGGGAGACTACCTGCACGTAGGTCAAGTCCTTGGTCATTTCTCTTTCATTTGATCACCAAGGTGTATACTGCAGCTCATGAAAACTTGGTACACCCTCTTGCTTAGATTGCCTAAGTAGTCATTTTGGAATTTTTGTGACTCTCTAAAAGTGAAAATATCAACGAGCACTTGTCCTTTCATGCTCGTTCAATATGAAAGTGACTAGATTCATATTTTGCCTGTTTCTCGACTCTTAAAATATGAAACAAGAAATTTTCGTTTCAATGTAATAAAATTAAATTTCTTACGATCACATGCCCGTTAAAGATATTTTATTGGCTTATTTTTAGTAGTTCCTTAGCGTTTGGTCTTGAAGCCTTGAATAGGTTATCTCATTTCCTTTTTGTTTTGAAACATTTTTCACAATGGCGGAACCACCAGTTTCGTCATCCTCTTCATTACCCCCAAGTGGTGATCCTTCTCCTGAAGTTTCTTCGGAAGTATCTCAACCCACTAGGTCTTTTGTTTTTTGGCAGTCTCTTATTCTAAGTATCTTACCTCTCGCTACCCGGTCTCCTCTTAAAGATCCATTTGATATCAATTGGCAACCCCAAGATGCCTGGTATGGTTTTGGGAACGCGCAAGACTCCCCTCCTCTTACTTCAGAATCACCTTTACTAGCTACTGCCTTACTCAGCACTGTTCGTCATATTTTTCATGAACAAATGTCTTCATCTGACATGGATTATTCGAGTCCCATTAGTAGTGAAGATCTTTATGTTTCTATAGGAGATTATCAGCTCCCTCTGGAGAAATTTCCTTATGTTTCTGATCAACCTTCCTCTCAATTGGTATCTCTTCCACGAGGTTATCGTACTTTGGGTCAGATTATTTCCGACGTTCAATCATTGTATCATAATATGATATGCTCTGATACATCGACTCCCTATGGGAGCTCCATTGTCTTAGTATCAGAGGCATCACCCTCAACTCCTATGACCTCTATGATAGCTATGTCTATTCCTATTCGGCCCACTGTCTGTGTCTGCATCGGTTGTTAGTATGACTCTGTCATCATCGGGGCCTTTTGTTGTCCGTAGTTCTATTTTTATCAATCCCTCGATACTTGTTAGGCCCATCGTGAGTGGATCACAACCTCGCGTTGTGGAAATCCCACCTACTTGTACTGTACCTATGGTTTCTACTTCCATTCCTATCTGTTATACATTTGACGAGTATCTGTTGGCCATTCAACAACAATATTCTACCTCTCAGGGTGCTCAGTATCATAATTCCACCCCTCAGGGTTCTCAGCAGTTAGTAACTTCTAGAAATCCTCCACATCATTATGACATATAAATTAATCCTATTTATTTGCCTCTAATTGATCCCAATCAGTTCACTTACCAATAGGGACAACCCTTGGGCCCACAAGGACAACCTTTATAGGGACAACCTTCGTTCCAACAGGGACAAACCTCTGGTCCATAGGGACAACCTTACGGTCCGCAAGGAAAAACCTTACAAGGACAACCTTTAGGCCAGAAAGGAAAAACCCACGGTCCTTCCGGTCAACCTTACATTCAACAGGGATCATGTTATGTTCCTGGGGGGGAAATCTATCCACCACAGAGACAACCTTTTGTGCAAAAGCATCAACCTTACGTCCAGCAAGGCCAAAATTTTGTATAACAAGGACAACCCTACGATCCTGTGTCCATTCAACCTGGTTTTAAGGGCAAACTGGCCCATCCCAACCATTGAGCCAAACTTTTCCACAAGGGTAACCCGGTGAACCTCATTATCCGGGTCAACCTGCTCCGTAGGGACAACCTGCCCAACCTTAGTATCCGAGTCAACCTGCTCCGCAAGGACAACCCGCTCAGCCTCAAGGCGTCACTTACATTCCTCAAGGTCAATCTCAAATGGTGTATAGTACGCCCCAAGGAATTACTTATGTTCCTCAAGGTTAATCCCAGATCATGTATAATCCACCTAAAGGAAATGCTTACATTGCGCAGAAAAATCCATATGTTGCTCAGTAAGGACCTCAGTGGTATGCTCAAAATCAATGTCCTGATCCTCAACCCTTTTATGGGCAGAACTATCTGACTTATAACCCCTATGGATAGAATCCTCCAGGACAAAACATATGGGGGCAGAATTTCTCTCAACCTGGGTGGAATGCTAATACTGGTCTTTATCGGTGACCTGCAATGCCTTTCAATCCTCAATTACCTTTCCTTGCGACTTTGGAACTGCCTGCTGTGTCCAAATTAATGAATGATCCAATCCTTCATAACCCATATTGGCCTCCAGTTCCAACCAAAATTCCTAGCGATTGTCCCAAGTTTGGGGGCAAGTCCAGAGAAGACCCCCAAGCGCATGTTATGAATTACCATCTTTGGTGTTCATCTAACTCTTGTGTTGACGATTCCATTTGACTTCGCCTTTTCCAACAGACTCTCACTGGAGCCACTGCCAAGTGGTACATTGAATTATCTCACGATGTCTTCCAAGATTTCAACTTTTTAGCCATGGCATTTCTAACATACTTTCAGTTATCGGTTTGGTATGAAACTGGGACGCACCTCCTCACGTCCTTGAAGTAAGATTGAGCTACTCATATCTCTGATCATATTCATGAATGGAGGCGTCATCACTGTTTGATCAAGTTTGATATTCTTGATCAGCTTCTAACTTATTGGTTCACTACCTCCTTCATTACTACGATTGGTAAGGACATTTCTATGGGGGTATGTGTTACTGAGGAGTAAGCCATCGCTTGTGCCTAGTACCTTGATCTTGTGTACTCTTAGTCTGGCACATTGTACAAAATCTTGCCTTATGCTCCTAGGTGTGGAACTTCCAAAGCACCGACGACGCCATCTATCGATGGTATCATCGGTTCCGTGTCACATAATTCTCGGAAGTCTTATCCTCTGAATCCTAGGAAGCAAAAGTCTACTCCTTCCAATGATACTTCTTCTTATCCGATTTTGAATTCTGGTAAAACCGTGGAGGTGAATGCCATCCAGTCCAATTCGGCGGATAAAACTTCCAAAGGTAAAAAGAAGGGTAAAGGTAAGGCCAAAGTCGAGACCCCGAAATAGGATTCTCAGAAATATCGTGCTGATGATGGTTCGCAATGTAAACCGAAGTACCCTTGTTTGATTTGTGACGAAGAACACTAAACCAACAACTGTCCTCGATAAGCCGAAGTGAGTTGATTTATCAAAGGCACCCAAGGCACTCCGACTGTTCTCAAAGAACCATTTCCGTCACAGCAGACCCAGTTGGTAGAACAACCTCAATCCTCTGCCCCATTTGGCTCTCACGTTTTCATGATGAACGGTCTTGCATCCATCTTTATAGCTACCTGATTGAAAGATTATACTGAATCGTGTCAGGCAGTGGGGAAGGAAATCACTGATGGTCCTCCTCCTTCGCGTGCTTCTAGCCCTCTTCAGAATGAAAGGCCAAGTACTGAGCTCGTTGTACGACCCCCTTCCAAAGGTGTACTACGTAAGTCTTCCTACAGTCCTAACGTCCATGCTTCTCAACATTATAGTATTGTTGAGGATTTGGCTCAGCAACCATCTGCTATGTCTGCATTAGAAGTCCTTCATAGTTGTCCATCTTAATGGAAGGCTTTGTTATCTGCCATCAGTGGGGTCGACCCCGCTGATTCGACCCTTATCACTTTTGATCTAGAGAATTTCGTCCCATGTCTCCCTCACCAGCTTGCACTCATCATCCAAGTTGGGATTAATGGAAAGAATATCCATCGAGCAGTTGTGGACGAGGGTGCATCCACGTGCATCATGTCATCTTCCTGTTGGAAATCCATTGGTTTTCCAAGTCTAAACTCATCCCCAAATGCTCTAGAAGCACTTGATGGAAGGGAATCTAAACCCTTAGGTGTTCTCTCTAGTTTGTCAATTACGTTAGAAGGGAAAAAAATCAACGTTGAGGTTGAAGTAGTTGATGCCAAGCTTAATTACAATCTTCTCCTCGGTCGCAGTTGGACCCACGCTAGGGAAAATTTTAGGGGCGGATTTTAAAGGGTTTTAGATTTTGGAGGGGAAATTTTTTTATATAAAACCCATTTTTTATAGTCTTATATAGTTAGCCCTATAATTATTTTAAAATTAATTAATTATTATTTATTAGCCAAAACAAATAAATGCGCCTAAACATTTATACGATGGATTCGCCTCCCGATTTCTAGTTTGGAGCAGATTTGAATGGCATTCACCACGATTTACTGGGTAGGAGGGGGATTGGAGCTACATTTGCCCCCATTTTTTACTGGTTGGGGTTTCACTATATCAATAATTTTTTACTAGTTGGGGTTTCACTGGCGTTCTCATGGACAAATAAGAATCCATGCCAGCGGATATCTTCCACCATACGCATTGCAGGCAGGGTCTCTATCACACAACAATACCCAAAGATGCCATGTATCCTTTCATATCCTGTGAAATCTATAGCTCCCTAGTAGTTAATTATGATCCTCTAATATAGTATCTAGGGGTCCGGTAGCGGCTCGAACCATGGCCACTACATACCCACCTTCATACGCTTCTTCTCCACCCTATGCTCTTCTCTTGGTAGTTGTAGTGGTCGTGATTCTTGTGGTGCCACTTTTGTTTTCGAAACAGAGCAATCTGGTGGAGATGGCGGGCGAGATAAGTCCATTCTTGGTCATGGAAGCACCCGTGGTGTTGATCTTGATCATAAGGTGGCTCTCCTCCTCTTCCAACACTAACAAGATTTCTACATTCTTCGGTGGTGGGGATCCCTCTTCCATTCACAGGGTTGGGGGATATCCTGTTGGCGTGGCCATTGTGCTTTTGATTGTTCTGCTCATGATATGGTACCAGTCCTCTGGATTCCATGATGATTCAATGGAATAAATCTTGAGGTCGGCCATAGATGGATTGATTGAGGTATGTGTGTATTCTTCTCTTCTTATCATCATTTTTATTCTTTGGTATGTATTCCTTTATATCTGTTGCAATGCCGAGGTTATAATTAGCTATATTTTGTATAAAATAACAAATTGGAAAGCTTTATATATTGATATATACAAATTTATGTTTTTTTATCAGCTTAATTGAAATGAGAAGGATAATTTGTTTCCAGATCCAGACAATTTATTCATTGAAAAAAAAAAGAATCCATGTCGACGAAGGTGGTATGGAGTTGGGTGTGAGAATGGATGAGTAGTGAGGCTTGTGCTCCAGGATCTCGACCTATTCATTCAAATAAGAAGAAACATCAGTTGAAATGGAATCATTTCCATCAATAGTGAAAGGAGCAGTTGAAGCATCATAATTCCCGGCAGCAGCAACCGAACCAACAAAACTACAAGCATCCCCAGGAGTAGTACAAATAGCATTTTCATCATCAAATGAACAAAAAGTTGATTGAGGATCCATCTTCTTTAGACTTTGATCACCCTTTGCAGCAAACTTCCATGTAGAGTATTCTTTCATGGATACTCTCATGAAAGATCTATATCCTAGCAGCATCATATTCTAAAGTGGAGAGGTAATCCATTTTTACAATATATGCCCTTTAGGTCCTTCCTCAAGTTTCAACCAAGATCAGTAAACAGGAGTTCATGTAATTCAACATTCCAAAGTTCTAAGTAGTGGTAACCTTGTGGTAGAAATAATATACCATGAAGGAACACTAATCACAAATGATTTGGTAGATATTAATGGGAAACACTAAGATATTTATAGGTCCTACCATTGCATCTCTAATTGTTGTATTAGCCACTACAATCCCCTTTTATTCCACCTAGTATCTTGTTTCCATAGGGTGCCACCTAACAAAAAGTATCTGAATTCACCCTACAAAACTTGATTTACCTTTCTCAAGATGATACCAAGTTTCTATGTCCCTTGAGACCCCTTAAGGTATATTCTAAGCATGATGGAGCATTTTTCCTCAACCTAGCGATACAAGGAGCATTGTTTCTCAATCTAGAAATGCACATGTGTATTGTTTCTCAAGGCAGTGACATAGAGGAGCATTGTTTCTTAATACAGTGATACAAAGGAGCATTATTTCTCAAGCCAATGACAAAGGGGAGGATTTTCCACTCTAAGAAAGGTATTCTTATGCTTCCAAACCATATTGTTAAATAATATTTTTTTGGGGGGTTTTAGTCTCCTCTAGGACCTTAAACATTGATGTATTTTAAGTGCCAATTGGATTGTGTGCTTATTATGTTGGTTTGGATTTTAATGCCTTGAATGTTGTGATGGAATCACCACTTCAAGATACTGATTCTATCATCATAGAACATGAAATTCCATGGATATGCCACTATTATGTTAACCCTTCTTCATAGGAGTGTCAAGTCTGCATGTTGAATATTCTACTTATGTAAAAGTGTTGATAGTGAATGTCGAATCATATAAAAATTGAGCTTATCTCATGGGTGTCAATATAGTCATCACATGAATCTGAGTTTTGTCCTTCATACACATTCTAATACTTCCATTATAAGACAGTTTGAGAGAAGGTAAATATCTTGTCTCAAGAGTTACATTCACTATAGTCACAAAGACACCACACCCATTACATCGTGAAGGTATTATAGGTGTGCCAAGATTTTTATTGAGAGACCAAATAGGTTTGTCACCTCTAAGTGAGAATATATGCTTAGATAGTCATTATACACTAATAGGTCAAATGAATGTTTAATATATTGCCACATTCACCCTAAGGAACATATGTTTGTTGAGATATATTTCTAGGTTCATTCATACTTTTCAGACATATATATTAGATCTGTCTCCAAACAACCACTGAGATAATCACCATAGGAACCTAAATTTTGTTTACTTGAACGCTGGAAAATTAACCTAAATTTTGTTTACTTGAATGTTGGAAACTTAGGCATATGAATCCAAAAATTTAATTTGTTATTTGAATTTCAGAGGCATGAACTCATATTTACAAAATATACGATGATATTAATAGTTTTTTAGCATAGGATCTATATCTAGAAGCAATGAAGTAGAAAATTATGTAGGCACTTACAGGATACTACAACGTATTGCTTAAAATGATACTTAAAGGCTCCATTGAATTATATCAAATGTAATTTGTTGGTGTAAGGATTTTATTTCCATAAGTCACAATGATAAAACAACAACCATATCTATCCATTCAACATAAATGATAAGGACACTCGTGACTCAACTACAAATCTCAAAGTAGTGAAGAATTCAGAAATTTTGGCAAATTTGAATGGATCTTAATTTTATGTAAAGCGTATGATAAAAGAAGGTAAAATGAGAGAATTTGTAGAGTACAATGCTTCCAAATTTATACCCTTTCTCCATTAGGTTTAATTTTACATATATGTATTTTTTACAAATTTTCTTTGTACAACTTGGTTATTGCTTTTGTTCTAAGGTATTTTCTTGGACAAGTCTTGGTGTTGTGGCACTATCTTTATTATGGCTCTTTGGATTTTATTTTTGGTTGATTTATTTGTAGTCTTGGATTTGCACTTTTCAGAATTGTAATCTTAATTTTTTCTACATTGGTTCACTTATGTTTTTTCTAAAGACATTAGGTGCTTAGATCAAGGTCCATGCCACTGTTTAAACTAGTAGCTTAGTTAGAGTTGAGTTTGATATTATGTTAATGAGGAAGCCATGACATTGATTTGTGTATTGACACCTATACCCTTGTCACACATTGTTATGTGGTATGGTATGGGACTAAGTTTAAATGAGAATTGGATCTCCTCAGAAACCCTAAACAAGTTTGTGTCATTTTCCTCTCTTTGACAAGCCTGCAACTTATTACCATTTAAATATAATAAGTCCAATGTATTGCAGCAACTTTGTCATGACATTTTTGGCTTCCAACTAAAGAGAGATCTAGGAGAAAAATTATCCTATGGGGTCACCCACTTTTGGTGGGTAACACACCTTAAATATAATTCAAAATATTTTACGCTTTTAAAATTTTGTTTATATATGTAGATTGATAGATCATCTTTTTAAAGCCAAAATAATGTGCTACTGTATATGTTTTCAATGGAGAGTACATTGCATGGTTGAAAAATGCAATTGTAAGTTTTAGAAGTGAAAGTGACTTGTCCTTATTTTGTTTTTGCAATAGCTATCTGTATGCTTATTATATGCTTTTCAATGTTCTTATGGTTGTGCTTTTTCATGATACAGTGACTATCTTCAATGAGAGTTCAAACTTCATATTGATTAAAATACTACCCATACCTGAAACCATAGGCAACCGGAAATTCATTTTCACACCTCTGTTAGGTGATAACAAATCCCAAGCAATATAATCATTAATACTAAGTTTGTTTGATTCTTTTTCTGTAAGAATAAATTTACAAGTTCTTGCATCCCCTCTTTATTTATGAACATTGTCATAGTTCATGATCCTCCCTTTTTCTCTTGTTTCTATTGAGTGTTTTTTATTTATATTGCATATATATTAGGCATTTGACATAGGTAACAGGTTATTCTAGCTGAAATGTCTCTTTTCTTTCCAAGAAATGTAAATCTGGTAAGTTCAGGGGGATGCAAAATTTGTAGTTTTGTACAATTCCTAAGAATATGAGTACATTACCAATAAATTATTTAAGTAACCTTTCAAGCTTGTGACTTCTCAGTAGATGGGAAATGGCATGCACTTTCATATGATAGGTCTTTGAGCATACTGAAGAATTTGTAACATGGATATAATCTTCATGGTATGAACACATCATTTTTTTAAAGTTGGCATCAGGTATGAGCTGTGATCGTACTATAGTTTTTTTTTTAGCCAGAGTGGCCTTGGTCTGCTTTAGTTGTTGTTTTCTACAAATAAATTAAATGCTCATATTTGAAGTTTTGTTTTAAGGCATGAACTGTCAATTATTTTCCTGAAATACACAATATATCAAACACATTAGGGTATGTTTTGTTTTCTACTTATTTTGGTAGGAGATATGGATTGTTCATTAATATTTTTTGACACTAGAGTTAAAATGCAAGCAACAAAAATAATGAGGTAAACCGTGCAGCTATTCCATACAAACCATCTCTGTGATTTAATAAAAAGGGCATTTCTTCCATTTTGAGTGCAGTACCTACTCCTTGGTTGCTTTCATTTCAGAACCTTTTCTAGAGCTCTGTTTCACCTTGTCCTTTATTGGTATGCTTGTATTTAGCAGTCCCATCTATTGATTTCACTTTCTTGTGGACATCAATGTTACGTGTTTCTTTGATTGAGACCTTCAGATTGGTAGATGTGAAGTTAAGATAAGAGGGAAAATATGTTATCTTGGTTGTCCATTAATCACAATTCAAGTTTTAATCCGTTATTGGCCTTGTGGATTTTCAATCTTAATTCATTATCCTAAGGTCCATATGCTAGTGACCAATATTGAAGCTCTATTCTGGTTTCCAATCTTTTATACTTATTTACAATGGTATGAATACCTATAAAACAGTTCTTTTTTTATTATCTTATACTGCTTTCCACCTTACATTTTAGGAAAGCATACATGGTTCATATCCATTGGAATTTTCAAGGTTTGAGTTGGTCTTTGCGTCCAAGGTATCAAATGCGTTTAGCATAACATGTATGATTTTCAAATTTGAGGGAACACTCAATATTGTTAGGTATTAAATTTTAATGTTTGTTTATGTTCTGTGATTAGATGGTGGGGTATATTTCTGAACAAAAATCCATTTTTGGTGAGTTGAAATGTCTTCTTGGAATATTTCTGTGCAGAAAAATTCACAGGCTGATATGGAATTTTTAAGTCATCTTGGTTGAAGAGAATATTATATGTTAATGATGTTACCCAAAACAAACTCTATGTTTCTTTATTGAATACTTTATGATCTGTTTTTCTTTCATGAAATTTTGGGATCCTTAGTATGGATTTGTCAACTTCTGTTGGACACAAGGAAATATGTGCCTCCCTTGGTTAAATATCATTTTTGAGCCTTAGTGTCACGGGGCTTTCACATTTTTTGGCAATGAGTAGCTACATAATTATTCTTGGTCCTTCTAGTGAGTCTTAATCCCAATTTGTAAATTTGTATTTTGAAAAATATATTTATATCTTTGATGTCCAATGGTAATTCCCTTATGCATGCAGAAGGGTCCCTACCACTCCCTTGGTCTATTAGGATGAAAATTGCATTGGGTGCAGCAAAAGGTCTGGCATTTATTCATGGAGGGGTTGAAAGACCAGTGATTTATTGGGATTTTAAAACATCTAATATTCTACTGGATTCAGTTTGTACCTACAAATTCAAAATTGTGAGATGGATCAGTGTTACACTTTGGATTCTCTTAAGTCTTTATGGAGAGATATGTACTTGGTGTAGGAATACAATTCCAAGCTGTCTGATTTTGGACTAGCAAAAGATGGACCTGAGGGAGACAACACCCATGTTTCAACTCGAGTTATGGGACATATGGTTATGCTACTCCGGAATATGTAATGACTGGTGAGAATTTTGACCAGTTTAAAACCTGTGGCAATGATATATTGGTGGGGAAATTTTAATATTGATACAGATCAACAAGATTTCTAGCCTCTTTAAGGGTCATGTCTAGTAAATGGGGCAAGCAGCAAAACTGACAAGTTTGTTCTGGGAGAATTGTTTAGGTCTCATCCTATTGGCCTAATGTTGAATGTAGACCAACCAATGTTCAGGACTTAGAACAGTTTATGTGAGGTTGAATTTTCCTTAATTTATGAAAAAAGTATCTAAACATGCATACGTCTCCTAAAAGAAACATGTGTTTGGTGATACAGATTTAAGTTGATCTTAATGCACTCTTCATTGGATTCTCTCTTATTCTTGACTTACAGATTAGCACAAGAATTGCCTTTTTTACATTTCTTATTACTGATGTGAATTTTAATAAAAGTTAGCATAGACATTTCAGATATTTACAAAGATAAACAAGAGTAACTGATTCAATGATTAAGGTTGGAAGTCAGGACAATTTGCAAACTAATTTTTTGTTCAATGTCTGGATGGATGCATCCAACAATAATCCTATTAAAATCTTTAGATGGAGAGGTTATTATAATACAAAATTTGGCTTTCTTCATTTCATACTATCTAGGATTTTAGCTTTACTAGTTCACACTCTATTGTTTCAGACATCTTCCAGGCTTCAAAATCACTCATATTTTTTTGAGAATTTATAGTCTATAAAACATTGTTTCATATGACTAAATACCCATACCAATAGAGAGTTAGATGAGGCAGCTTAACTTGTGTATCTCATTACCCTTAAAAAAACTGTAGCCACCCTCTTAGACCCTATCTCTCTACAGTCACCCCCTTTGAATCCCAGTAAACTTGACATGAACATGAGGTATTTACTCCCATTCCTCCTTACCCTACAAGGAAACCAAATTATTGTAGTCTCTATTAATATTTAAGTATATATCAAATCTCTTACTATATCTGGGCAGCTATAGTAATGGGCAGAAGACTGGCATCATGTAAAATGAAACTGTTAATATAAGATGTCAAGTCTGATCTGTTAAACCGTGAGTAATTTCCTTGTGACAGTATGTTGTAATTTTATGTTTGAAAAGTATTTTGAGATAGCCACAAAGTTGGAACATGATGGATATTGTATTTGTTTTTAAATCCTTATAATCAAACCTTAAGCAACACAACATTCATACGTTAAGGCCTTCGAACTGTCCTATAAAGTGAAGCATGTGTGATTCAAATTTTTCAATCGTTTAATTTGTTACTTTGTACATTTTAATTTTTACATCCTATAGATATCCTCTTGGATGATTTTTTTCATCTTTTATTTGGTTGGTAAGAGATGATCAGGTGCATATAGGGAATATTTTAATGGAGGAAGTTGGTCCATCATAATACTAATTGAATCAAGGAGATCAAGCCGAAGGAGTAGTTGTTGTAATGGACTATGATGAGAAAAAGGCCAAGTATGGATACCGATCATGCCCTTTTGTTGTATCAGCGGATTTTTGAGCATAGTGTAAAAGAGGGACAAGACAAAACATTGTCTCAAGTAGGAAGGGGTGAGCTACAAACTCTATAAGGATGATGGGTTGAGGAATTTTCCACTTGCATTGAACAATGCGAAAAAGGAGGATGATCTATACTCTCTTTGTAGAAGACTAATTAGGCTCTAGTAAACTAGGTACCCAAACCTTGGAACCATTTAGAACTATGGGTTGGGCCAAGGGTGTGCATCAATGACATCTTGGTAGATATGTCTTGAAAAATATTTGAGAAACACTACCTCTCAAGAAGTGCAAAGGACTTATAGCCCTTGTTGTGTCAGGGCTGAAGTGCATGTTGCAAACTAAAGCGAGGTCTTGTGAATAGTACCCCTAGATAAGTATATGAGTTTTTTATCTCGATATCCTATCCTTTGAGAAAGAAATGGTGATCAGGAAGAATTTCCTTCAACACATTGAAGATGATGACTTTGGTTTTTACCTAGGTTGACATTCAACTGATGAAGATCACAGAAAAGGGCCAGGGCATCGAGTTGTCTTTGCAATTTGTCTGGGGACGAGACTAGAAGGTCCACATCATCTGCAAACATCAAAATATAAATTAAGACATGGTGTAGAAGGAAACCATTTACATCTTGGATGTGCTCATGCAAGGACTCCAAGTTGTCAATATAGATCCAAATAGTGTAGGGGACAAGGGGTAACCTTGTTTTACCCCAACGATACTTAGGATAAAATCTGATAGCCCGTGTGTTGGTGCATATATGACCAAGGATTGACTCATATAAAATGCATAATGGTTGACAAAAGGGTTTCTGAGATGCCAATATCTCTGAGTATGTGGAATAGAGCCTCTATGGGGATAGAGTCAAAACCCTTTTTGAAAGTCTACGAAACAACAATAAACTTTCCAGGAACAATGTTGGGCTTCCTCAATTATGGCCTGGAGTGTAAAGATGTGATTAATAGTATGGTGCTCAGGTTGGAATCCATCATTTCCTCCAGCTCTATGTTTCATCTTCTAAATCTCCCTAAATAGTTACAGGTGGAGGGATGTAACATAGAGCTTCAAGAAGAAAATAACAAAAAATAGGTTGAATGGACTGCAAGGTACATCAGAAAAAATATGTAGTGGGAGCATGAGTGCAACTCTTATAACAGAATATCTAACTTCTGAGGTCCAAGACCTAGAGGGTCAAATTATTCATCTAATATATAAAATGTTACAAAGCTAAGAGTCCAAGAGAAGAAAGGGCCCCTCTCAAGAAATTGAGAATCAGGAGAAATATATTGATTGAAGGTTTCCTGCAGAAAGCCATCAATGTTTGGAGGAGCTATCACCTACTAATTAGGGAGGAATAGGAGAAACTGTTGGCCTCTAAAATTGTATTACTAGTAGGTGAATATCTCCTACCATCTGAAGCTAAAGTGAATAATCCCCTGATGGAGAACTTTGGATAAATTGGAAGATTCGATCTTATGCATATAGGCTGCCCTTTGCAGAGACCTGGATCAGTGGGAAGGAGGGTGTCTTATGTGATTGTAAAAAGGGCCTAGACAAAGACACTATTGCAAGGGTCTCATGGGTGGAGGTAAGGGCACTCCTCGGGATGTCATGAATCTGCATACTTAGGTGGCATTTTTCTCTGCTTGTAAATTATTTCTTTTGTGAGTGAGATCTACAAAGGAGGGAGGTGATCATCCTATTGTGTGGGTTGATGGGAGTTATTCTAAGGCTCCTCCATTTGATTCTATTGTGGGTGGAAAAGCTGACAAGTCGAATTGTGCCCTGACTGGATGAATTTACACAATCAAAGCTTCTTTATTCAACATAACAGAAAGTATATTGTTTCAAGTGATACTATTTTTGAAGTCATATAAGGAAGCCTCTATTGCCTACACATTAGATAAAACCTTTGTACAGTGAAAAACTTTGTAGTGATATCTTTTGCTAATATTTGAAGTTTTTTCTTCCACTTCTAACATCCACATATACAATGCATATAACCTATAAAATTCTAATATAACTTCATACATTGTGGTTTTCTCTCTAAAAAATGTTCTTAGAAATCCCTAAGCTCAGAAAGATTTCCTTCACTAAAAACTATCAAGTCTCTGCATCTGAAATAATTTGAACAGGAATAGTTTTCCTTCCCATTAAACATATCGGTCCCCATTTTTTTTACCATATTCTTCATCTCATGGATCTATTTGTAGAGAAGCGGGGAGTTCTAATAATGTCGTAGAATCTAGATTTGCACAACATTATTTTTGCTAGATTTTTCTCTTCATAGATTTTGTGTAATGGGTCTATTTAAATTTGAATATTTTGCTGCCTTCATGATCACTCATCTAAATCATCACCACTACTACACATGGCATCATCACTGGGAGCTACATAAACATCATTTGGCTTAGAGTCTGAGGACTCCTCCAACTCCTCTCCAACCTCAATATTAGTGCTAGTAGTAGCATGAGCAACAACACTACGCTTAGCAGAACTAGAAGAACGTGTTTTCCAAACTGCATGAGAAATACTTCCCTCACGAGTCACCATGTTCCATGCTTGGTCTCGGTGGTTCGCTTCCTTCAAATCCTGGTTCAACTACAATATCTTCATTGGAACCAACATCCCCAACTCCACTAGACAACGATTCACCATTTTGTACTAGTGATTCACCATTTGTACTGGTGATTCGCCATGATTTTACAAGATAATATAATTTCGTGAGATATTTGCCAAAAAAATTATATCTACATATTATATTATTAACAAAATCACCTTCCATTTTTCCTATGTATCATTGGGATTCGCCCATTTATTAAACATATAAATTTAGGGGGGTTCTTAAAATTTTCCCTGACCCACGCCATGTTGTGCGTTTCATCCACTCTCTTTCGTGTTTTGTGATTTCCGCATGAAGGAAAGATCATCAATGTCGATCAATTGTCTTTCTTCACTTCTTCATCTTTCGGGAGCAACGTTCCATACGTCGATCAAATTCCTACGCCTTATGAGAGCGTAGGGCCGGGTCTTTTTAAAGATCCTGCCCTCATGGGTATCTTTCCTCTTCCTCCACCCAACATTGTTCGGGTTAATATGATCTCCGGGTATTTTGATCCATAGATCATCCCTTCGCCCGAGAATATTGATTCATTTATAGATTCGATGTTGTTAAGTCCGATCGAGATTGTTTATTGTGAACTTATTTCAGCTTTGGATCCTCCGCCCTCTGAACATGCTGCTTTGAGTATGTCTCTTGACACTTATTTTCAATCCCCTTGGCTCGACGATTTGGATTTTCCCAATCCCTTAAGTGAGATATTTCCCTCCGACGAGGCTATCGTGGAAACTATGTCTCTTGAGGATCCTCCTTAGGATGATAGTCATCATCGTTCCTCATTCATGCCTAGCCTTGGGACCATGTCTACATGTCTCGAGAATTTTTCTTCTCAAGTTCCTTCCCCTCCGCTTCAAATGCCCATCCTGACACATGAATTCTTTGTGGAAGGTAACTTGGGCAACATCACACAGACGATGCCTATCGACATCTCCGTCAAACCGGGCATTGTCGAGAACATCCATGTTGGGGTGACCTGTTCTCCCGATGAGATCGAGGTCTACACTAGCCTCTTCCGTGAGTTGCGCGACATTTTCACGTGGTCTTACAAAGAAATTCCTGGCATTGAGCTAAGTATAGTGGTGCATGAAATTCCTACCTATCCTAGTGCGAAGCCTGTTCGCCAGTGCCTTCGTCCGGTGCACCCTAGAAATGTGGCCGCTATTAAGGGAGAAGTTGAAAAGCTTCTTAAAGTTGGTTTTATCTATCTGATTCTCTTGATAGAATGGGTTTCCAATATTGTCCCTGCGGATAAGAAGCAGGGTACTATCCATGTCTGTGTTGATTACCATGATATCAACCATGCTTGCCCTAAGGATAATTATCCCACTCCTTTCATTACCTAGATCATTGATGAATGTGTTGGGAATGAGATCCTTTCCCTTATGGACGAGTTTTATGGGTATAATCAGATTAACATTTTTAAGGCCGATCAACACAAGACCACCTTTACCTATCCTTGGGGTACTTTCGCCTATTAAAATCTCTCTTTCGGTCTTAAAAATGTTGGGGCTAAATTTCAGCGGGCAATGTCATATGCTTTCCACAATATCAAGCGCATTTTTCAGCCTTACTTGGATGACCTTCCGACTCATTCAAATAAGCGTCAAGACCACCCTGATCATCTCCGTCAGATCTTTCTTCACTTTCGACGTTATAACATCCGGCTTAATCTGCATAAGTGCATCTTATGCGTTGACTCCGGTAGAATCTTAGGGTTTATCGTTTCCAAATATGGGATTTGTCTCGATCCCCTCAAAGTTGAAGCTATTTTTAATCTCCCCTCCCCTTCCTCCTTACATCAGCTACAGAGCCTGCAGGGAAAAGCTAACTTCCTGCGTCGTTTTATACCTAACTATGCAGAAGTGGCCAAAGGATTTACACGATTACTTGAGCAAGGTGTCCCATTCCTTTGGGATGAGATCGCCCAAAAATATTTTGATGTATTAAATACGTTGTTGGTCAATGATCCTCTATTGCATCCTCCCAATTATCATCGCGATTACTCCCTCTATTTGGCTATCGCATTTAGCACTATCGCCATGGTTCTGGTACAAGATGATGATGATGGTGACGAGCATGTCATTTACTATCTATCTCGTAATCTTCTTGATACTGAAACACGCTATGCACATGTCGAGAAGTTGGCATTGGCCGTTATCCAAGTTGTTCAACGTTTTCTTCACTACATTCTGTTGCGCACAGTGACTGTGATTTCTGATTGCAACCCTATGACTTACATATTGACTCGTCAATTACTGGGGGGAAAATACTCGAAGTGGATTTTTATCTTCCAAGAGTTTGATTTGGAGTTTAATACCACCAAGTCGAAGAAGTCATTGGTCTTCGCCGATTTTATCTGCTCTCTCCCTTCTGATTCTGCTCCATCTGGTTCCGAGGAATGCATTTCGGACGACACACTTTTTATTATTAGCACCCTTGATCCTTGGTACGATGATATCATCGTATATCTTCAGACTTCCACCTTCCGATCTGAGTTGACGAAATTTTCTCGTCGACGCATCCGTCATCAATCGCAACCCTATCGCATAGTCGGAGATACACTCTACCATATTGGATTTGATTCCATTCTCCGTCGGTGTTTGACTCTCTAGGAGGATGAAAAGTTCCTGAATAATTGTCATAGTGGCGCTTGTGGCGGTCACATGTCTCGATATGCTACTGCACAGAATATTCTTCGTGCTAGGTATTTTTGGCCCGCCATCTTTAAAGACTGCATTATTATTGTCTGTAAGTGTCACGATTGTCAGATTTATCAGCGCAATATGCGCGGGCCACCCTCACATCTTCATCCTGTCATTACCGTTGGTCCCTTTGCAAAGTGGGGCATTGATTTTATGATGTGTAACTCTCACTTGGGCAGGGGGCATGCTTATATTATCATTGTCGTTGATTACTTCACGAAATGGGTCGAAGCCATGCCTACACTTACAACTGACGGTAAGACAGCCGCTCAATTTCTATTCAATCATGTCATGACTAGGGTTGGTGTCCCTCAAGCCATTGTTATCGATCATGGATCTCATTTTCATCATTACATGGTGGCTGATTTGACTTCTAAGTTGGGTCTGCGTCACAACAACTCAACGTCGTACTACCCTCAGGCCAATGGCCAGGTTGAAGTCGTGAACAAAGTTCTTGTCACTATGCTTCAACGTACGATCGGGATACACAAGTCAAAATTCCATCTCATGTTGTTTTCATCTCTCTGGGCTTACCGAACCTCAGTGAAGGATGTGGCCGGATTCACTCCATTCCAGCTTGTTTATGGTTTGGAAGCTACCCTTCCGATTGAATATGAAATACCTTCTCTCAAGATAGTTGTTGACTTGTTTCCAAATACATCACCAGAAGAAGAGCGTCTCGTATATTTAGAGAGGCTTGATGAAACTCACTGCTTTGCTTCTCTCGTCATAGAAGCACATAAAAAGTGGGTCAAAGCTCATTTTGACCAGTCAGTTTCCCCTCATTCCTTTATAGAAGGAGAACTCGTCCTCCTATATGACCAAGCTCATGATAAGCTAGGGGTGGGAAAATTTCAACCCATGTGGCATGGGCCCTACATTGTTAAGCGCATTTTTTAGAATGGGGCTTATGAGCTTATTGATTATGAAGGTTATCCTCTAGATCAGCCCAGAAATGGGTTGTATCTCAAAAAATATTATGCATGAGTATTTCGTGCATGTTTTTTTTGTTCATAGATGTCCTTTCATTTTTTGTACATTTTTTTCTTGGTGTGCTTTGCAAGCGTGTTCCTGCTTATTGGGTCATTAATTATTGTGCAGATGTCTATTACTCCTTATGTTGGTTTTGTGGATGGTGCCTCCCGTAGTACCCGGAACCTATCTTCTAAAACCTGGGTGATTTATAATCCTGCTGGTGAGTTGATAGACTTACAAGGTGTAGAAATTATACAAGATGCATGTATATTACCAGACTCCCCTGATCTAACAAATTAATCTTATGTTTTTTTCTTTTTCTAAGTAAGTCTAGATTCTATTACTAAAACATATGGTACATACAGTAGCGTGCCTTCAGAGGCATTAAGAGTTCAGAAAAATAGAAAAAAAGGGCTGCCCACAAGGGGAAACCAGCCTGAGAAGAGTATGAGAGCTGCCTCGAATGAAGAAACTATCTTTGAACAAAAACATAAGACTGTAACAGTACTTTGACATGCCAAATGACCAGGATTCCTGAAAACACCAACGAGACAAAAATTCTGAACAACATGACAAAATTGTAACTGCCTGTCCTAGATACCATGGTCGTCAGAGGGAGGTTCTTCTTCGATTCTGCATCCGTAGCTGTCATCATCGTCATCCAGAGTGGGATCCTTGCGTGCTGTCAATTCTTTGGGAATTGCTGTTGCGCCGGCCTCGCTTCACTCCATCAACATGCCTTTGACTTGAGCGCTACCACCGCTAGAGCTGCCACTGCCAGCTTTCTGTGAGAGTTCCTGAATGCCGGTTTGAATGGCCTGGTCGGAACCAGAGGTGCGTTGCTGAATGCCGGGATGCGCAGGAGGCCGGGGGTCAGAGCCAAATTGCGGGAGTTCTTTGAAAGCAATAGAAATAGTCGCCACCACTAGAGGCTGGGAGGTGAGACAAGGAAAATGAAACAGAGCCATGGAGGGGTTAATAAGGTGGGCCGAGTCCGTGCTGCGAGGGCCAGGTTGAGGCAGAGGGACGTGAGCGCCACGCGAAGGAGAGGGAGGATGCCTGTCAAGCCCACGCCCATGCCCGCGTCTGTTAGTCATGCGAGGAGTGCGGCCATGGGAGGAATCAGAGGTCGACGAGTTGCTGGAGGGGGAGCGATGACTAGAGGAAGGCCTAGTTCGAGTGCTGCCTCTGCGGCACCTGAGCCTGTGCTGGAGCCTGGGCATCATCCCACTGAGAATGTGCAAGCGTGGCGAATAATTCTGAGAGGCGAGAGAAGGATACAAGGTGACAGGCGAAAGAGATGGAGGCGAGGAGCCAAGGAACGAAGGACAAAAAGGACTCTGAGAATGGTGGAAGCCGGGTAAGAACTCCACACAACAATATAGATTGCAGCGCCTGCCCAACGCAGTGCGTGAGCTGGGTAACTTTGCTTCCGGAGGGCAGCTAGAGCGGACCAGAGGAGTATGGTTCTTCATAGCGATGAGCCAAATGAACTGCAGAGCCAAGAATTTAAGTGTCGGGGTGGTGAATGAACGCCTGGAGCTGAAGGACGACATCGAAATACGATTACTACCTCGTCTTCCCCACCAGCTTGAATGCCATCGTAGGTGATGGGTTGTGGTTTTAATACGTTCAATGCACCATAAATGTGAAGTGCAGGCGGCCATGTGGCCTCGCCATGCGCCGGCCTGTCCACAGATCACCATCCTTTCATATGGATGCACCCGCATCCGGGGAAATTAATCTTATGTTAAATACAAAATCCTTCCACTTAATTCTTTGCGGAAATTAAATCGCCAATTGCAAAACACATATGAAGAAAAATCAATTGCACATAAACACAGTTGTTTAACGGAAAAGCTTAAAGCTAAAAACCCCAAATATCATATATTATGTATATCAATGGAACATGTAAAAATCTCGTACAAAGCTTAGTACATCAAGCTCTCAGTACAATCAACAATCATTACACACTGTCATGCATAAATTTTTATATCTATGCACCAATTTCTTGCCTCCTGATAGCCTGCCTCCACTGCGCAATCCCTGCTGAAGAAGACCCCTGAATTAATTTTAATTAGCTTTTCCTTAACTACGCAATCCTCATTGGCATCTCCAATGTTTGTCAGATGCATTGAATGCATCACTATAGTCACAACAGATAGTCCATCTCACCCTTTCACCTATCTCTCCACTGGGTCTCCACTGGAACTAACATGCAATTAGTTAACTGTTGTATTAGTTCAGTTGCAAGTGAGTCTCTAGTTGTGAATTAATTAAATAATTAGTTCACTAAACTCTCACAAGTGTATCTTCAGTTAGAACTAGATACAACTAGCACAACTAAGTTTAACTCACTTAACTGAGTTAAATTAAATAATATCTCACATAAATACTCTTCCAACTCTGTCAAAACTTGCCACTATCAGTTATAATTGAGTCCTTCATGCATGAGTCACCAACCACCCTAGGAATTGCGTAATTCCTTCAGCCCACTAATTTTCCAAATCTGTTCACTGAAATAAAGTGCTCCAAGAGAATAAGTTGATATTTATTGTCAGATTATTATTAAGGGCTAATAATATTCAATATGCATCTATTTTTAGATTTAGCGATCTATAAATAGACTTCGCCCAATCTTCTAAAAATAGAATCTCATCTATTTTTCCAACTTGATTAACCATATAAAAAATAGCCTCCTGCTACTTATAGAATATGCTCACCATGTCTAAAAATAGACATACACCTAAAAATAGCCTGCGGGCCCCACTTAGTGTTCAAGGTGCTTAATTTTCACTAAGCTCATCATCTTGTTGAATCTCAACACTCCCTCTCAACAAGATAGGGATCATCCTTCACCCTGATCCTGCCTCTATGGTATTCGAATTTTCTCCTGGTGAGCGCCTTCGTCAGAATATCTGCATCCTGATCTTCCGTAGGAATGTACTGAAGCAACATGATCTTCTGCTGCACACAATCTCTTATATGATGATACCGGATAACTATATGCTTAGATCTATCATGAAACACATGATTAATCGAGATTTTAATGAAAATCTGATTATCACAATGTATCATTGTAGGATCTAAATGAGAACTGAACAAACCGATCAGGATCTTCCTCATCCAGATAACCTCGCATGCAGCTTGACTTGCTACCATGTATTTTGCTTCCACTGAACTGAGTGCCACGGATCTTTGTTTCCTATTGTACCAAGAAAATGTTGTAGATTCGATACTAAAAACCCCTCCTGATGTGCTCTTTATGTCTGTTGGGCTGCCTACCCAATCTACATCCGTGAAGCCATGCAACTTCACATCATCCATCTATATATACCATAATCCATACTTAGATGTGCCCCTGAGATATCTCAGGACATGCTTTCCTGCCTTCCAAAAGATCTTGGTAGGCTTAACCATCTCTTGACTAAGCTGGTTCACCGCATAGCATATGTCCGATATTTTATTAACTAAATACATGAGCGAACCCACCAGTTGTCAATCGACAGTAGCATCCAATACCTCTGTCGATGTAGCATCCTCTTTCCTCCAATTTCCTGGAAGAGGAGTATCCATGGGCTTGCAGTCCTGCATGTGAAACTTACCAAGGATCTCTCGAGCATACTTGCCTTGAGACACAAATATTTCACCTTCTCGCTGCCATATTTCCAATCCAAGGAAATAATGAAGGAGGCCCAAATCCTTCATCTCAAACTCCTTTGCAAGATCTTCCTTGCATGAGTGTATCAACTGCTCATCACTCGTTAGTATTAAATTATCAACATAAAGAACAATGATTAAAATCTTACCCTCCACCACTATTTGGTATAGGTTTGCATCTGCCTCACTCTTGGTGAAGCTAAGTCCAGTGAAATAGTTGTCGATCCGTGTGTACCAAACATGGGGTGCTTTCTTCAGCCCATACAGCTCTCTTTTGAGTCTGCACACATGTGAATCATTGTTGAATATATCAAATCCTTCAGGCTACTCAATGTACACTTCTTCCTCAATGATCCCATTAAGGAACGCAGCCTTCACATCCATCTGATGAATGTGCCAAACCATCTGTGCTGAGAGAGCAAGGATGGTCCTTATCGAATAATATCGTGAGACAGGTGCAAAGGTTTCTTCATAATCAATCCCCTTGATCTATGAGAAGCCCAGGGCAACAAATATTTCCTTATACTTCTCGACGCTCCCATCAGTAGCTTGCTTTACCTTGTAGATCCATCTTGAACCTACCACTTATTTACCAAACGACCTTGGAAAAATCTCTCAAGCATTTTTTCTGATAGTGGAGTCATACTCCTCCACCATGGCATACACCCATGTGGGCTCCTGTGCTTCTTCCTCAAAGGAAGATGGATCTGTCACGATACACTTGCTCATGAGAGCCATGTATCCAGTGAATCGGTCAGGTGACTGTCTCTGTCTGCGTTGTGATGTAGGGAATCCTACATTCTGTGTCGCATCAAGCTTCAGTCTATTAGCTTATGTGGTACGTTTTCTTCCTGTTCTGATGTTTGGCTCTGCATGAGTGGACTCCTCCACTCCATGATCCTCCTCCTATGGCTGATCCACATCTTGAGGCTCATCTTTGGGAACATGAAGTTCCTCCTCTGCATGCAAGTGTAGCTCCCTCTCAAACGACAACTTCATGGATTTATCCTCATTGAATTTTATATCCCGTTGCACCACAGTCATCTGACAGTTTGGAAAATACACACGATAATTATGGGGTGTTTCTGTGTACCCCACAAATATTCCAACTTCTGCAGTCATCTCCAGCTTGTTCCTGGCATCCTTTGTCACATGAATGTAAATAGATGAGCCAAAAATATTCAAATAAAAAATATCAAGCTTCTTACCAGTAAAAGCTTCTTCAGGTGTATTCATGCCACGTACTCTATGAGGACAACAATATTGCACATAAACCGCAATGTTGCATGCTTCTTTCCACAAGTGCATCGGTAGGCCCTGGTCATGCATCATAGCTCGTGCAACACCCACGATCATTTTGTTCTTCCTCTCCATGACCCCATTCTGCTGTGGGTTATGAGGCACTATGAGTTCTCTTCGAATTCCTTATTTTCTACAGAAGTATTTGAATTCGTTTGAAATATATTCACCACAATTTCGCTCCGCAGAGCCTTCACTTGCTTCCTCGACTCCTTCTCCACCAACGCTTTAAACTCATAGAACATTGAGAATGTTTCACTCTTCTTATTCATGAAGAAGATCCAACATCTACGAGAATATTCATCAATAAATATATCATAATACATGTGTTTTTTTGTTGAAGCAACTGAGAAAGGTCCACACATGTCTGTGTGAATTCTCTCTAGGATCACCGAAGCACGGTTCTCCTTCTCATGAAACGTCGTCTTCATAAACTTGCCCATAGTACATCCCTTGCACTGATCTGATACAAGGTGCCCTTGGGAAGTCCAGTAGAAATCTGTTGTAAAATATACAAGGTGCCATGGTGAAGATGGCCTAATCTCCTGTGCCATAATTTTCCCTCATCCCAGCTCACCACTTCTTCTGCTTTGCCCATCATTGCAGCGCATCCATTTAACTCTAGCTTGTAGAGATTCTTAACTCAAATCCCTATCCTCTTGGTTTGACCCATTGTTTTATGTTGTAGGAAAGATTTTCCCTCGCTGAAAACAACGTCATAACCTATGTCCTCCAACATCGCGACCGAGACCAAGTTCTTCTTCAGACCTGGAACATGCATAATATCTTTCAACAGAAATGGTTTACCTGACTCCCTTTCAAAGGTAATGGTTCCAATGCCGGTCGCACTGTATCTACCATCGTCGCCCATCTCTATATGCATTTAGATATATTTCTCCTCCAAGTCCCTAAACAACTCCTTGTAGCCCATCATGTGGAATGAAGCACCACTATCAAGATACCACACCAATCCCATTGCGCTTGAAATAAAGCAGGCAATCAAAGATAAATCAAGTTCGAATTGTGAGGCAAGGGCCTCACCCACTGTAGCTCTAGTAGCCTTCTTGTTCTTCTTTTTCTGTGGGCAGTTAGTGGCGAGATGTGTTCATGACAGTGAAATCACTTCACCTTGGACAAATCCATATTCTCTTCATCATCATTCTTCGATGAAGAGCCATCCCTAGTACTTCGCCTTATCTCCTCCTACACTAGATTCGACCAAAGTTGCTCCCAATCCGGCAGTTTCTCTCATCCATTGACAAAGTCCTGATAACTGTGCCAACTCTTCGGTAGTCCAAGAAGAACAAAGCTCACCAAGTCATCATCCACAACTGTGATTCCCACACTCCCCAGCTCATCCCTACATTGCACAAACTTCGTGAGATATTTTGGAATATTGTCGCCCTTCTCCATTTTGATTTTTCTGAGCTTATCTTTCAGTGCTAACTTCCTATGGTCACTGCTGCTTTGGAAAAGATCTATCAAAGCCTTCCACATTTCAAATGGAGTGGATTTCCTGTGAAGGCTTGACACAATATGGCCTTTCACACCTTCCAACAGAATTCTTCTTGTCTTCACTACCTTCTTTTGCCATGCGTAAATTAATGCAGCATCACTAGAAGTGGGCTTAGGAACATCGCTATCGATGAACTCCTTCATACCATTATCTTCAAGTACCGTCTCCATCTTATCCTTCCAGGATATGTAGTTAGAGCTACCCTCAAGGGCATACTCCAACCGCAACCTATTGAAATCCATTTCAATGAATACTCAATTGTCGCACCAATAAATTCTTGCAGCAAATTCGAATTGTCCACCAGCACAAAACTAAGCACCACTTTTGCAATATTCAATGATTAACACTCCTCTGATACCATGTAGAAATTATACAATATGTATGTATATTACCGGACTCCCCTGATCTAACAAATTAATCTTATGTTAAATATAGAATCCTTCCACTTAATTCTTTGCGGAAATAAATCACCAATTGGTAAAACACATATGAAGAAAATCAATCGCACATAAACATAGTTGTTTAATAGGAAAGATTAAAGCTTAAAGATTAATGGAATCCCGCCCACAGACAGATCTACCATCGTCGCCCATCTCTATATGCATTTTGGGATCCTTCTCCTCCATGTCACTAAACAACCCCTTGTCTCCCGTCATATGGAAGGAAGCACCACTATCAAGATACCACACCAATCCCATTGCGCTTGAAACCAAACATGCGATCAAAGAGAAATCAAGTTCAAATTGCGAGGCTAAGGCCCCTCCAGTTGCAACTCCAACAGCCTTCTTGTTCTTCTTTTTCTGTGGGCAATTAGTGGCGAGATGCCCATGTTCGTGACTGTGAAAACACTTCACATTGGACAAATCCAGCTTCTCTTCATCATCATTCTTCGATGAAGAGCCATCCCTAGTACTTCGCCTTATCTCCTCCTACACTAGATTCGACCAAAGTTGCTCCCAATCCGGCAGTTTCTCTCATCCATTGACAAAGTCCTGATAACTGTGCCAACTCTTCGGTAGTCCAAGAAGAACAAAGCTCACCAAGTCATCATCCACAACTGTGATTCCCACACTCCCCAGCTCATCCCTACATTGCACAAACTTCGTGAGATATTTTGGAATATTGTCGCCCTTCTCCATTTTGATTTTTCTGAGCTTATCTTTCAGTGCTAACTTCCTATGGTCACTGCTGCTTTGGAAAAGATCTATCAAAGCCTTCCACATTTCAAATGGAGTGGATTTCCTGTGAAGGCTTGACACAATATGGCCTTTCACACCTTCCAACAGAATTCTTCTTGTCTTCACTACCTTCTTTTGCCATGCGTAAATTAATGCAGCATCACTAGAAGTGGGCTTAGGAACATCGCTATCGATGAACTCCTTCATACCATTATCTTCAAGTACCGTCTCCATCTTATCCTTCCAGGATATGTAGTTAGAGCTACCCTCAAGGGCATACTCCAACCGCAACCTATTGAAATCCATTTCAATGAATACTCAATTGTCGCACCAATAAATTCTTGCAGCAAATTCGAATTGTCCACCAGCACAAAACTAAGCACCACTTTTGCAATATTCAATGATTAACACTCCTCTGATACCATGTAGAAATTATACAATATGTATGTATATTACCGGACTCCCCTGATCTAACAAATTAATCTTATGTTAAATATAGAATCCTTCCACTTAATTCTTTGCGGAAAATAAATCACCAATTGCAAAACACATATGAAGAAAAATCAATCGCACATAAACATAGTTGTTTAATAGGAAAGATTAAAGCTAAAACCCCAAACTATCATATATTATGTATATCAATGGAACATGTAACAATCTCATACAAAGCTTAGTACATCAAGCTCTCAGTACAATCAACAATCATTACACACTGTCATGCAGAAATTTGCATATCTATGCACCAATTTCTTTCCTCCTAACAGCCTGTCTCCATTGCACAATCCCTGCTGAATAAGACCCTTCAATAATTCGAATTGGCCTTGCCTTGACTGTGCATTCCTCATTGGCATCTCCAATGTGTGTCAGATGCATTGAATGCATCACTATAGTCACAATAGATAGTCCATCTCACCCTTTCACCTATCGCTCCACTGGGTCTCCACTGGAACTGACATGCAAGTAGTTAACTGTTGTATTTTTTCAGTTGCAAGTGAGTATCTAGTTGTGAATTAATTAAATAATTAATTCACTCAACTCTCACTAGTGTATCTTCAGTTAGAACTAGATACAACCAGCACAACTAAGTTTAACTCACTTAACTGAGTTAAACTAGATAATAGCTCACATAACTACTCTTCCAACTATGTCACAACTTGCCACTGTCAGTTATAACTGAGTCCTTCATGCATGAGTCACCAACCACCCTAGGAATTGTGTAATTCCTTTAGCCCACTGATTTTCCAAATCTGTTCATTGAAATAAAGTGCTCCAAGAGAATAAGTTGATATTTATTGTCGGATTATTATTAAGGGCTAATAATAATCGACATGCATCTATTTTTAGATTAGCGATCTATAAATAGCCTTCGCCCAATCTTCTAAAAATAGAATCTCATATATTTTTCCAACTTGATAAACCATCTACAAATAGCCTCCTGCTACTTATATAATATGCTTACCATGTCTAAAAATAGACATACACCTAAAAATAGCCTGCGAGCCCCACTTAGTGAAGGTGCTTAATTTTCACTAAGCTCATCGTCTTGTTGAATCTCAACACAAGGTATTTGTCTAGGATGAACTACAAACAATGTCACTGAATATAGTGCTATTATTGAACTGTTGAATGAGGCAATTTCTCTCGACATTCGTACATTGATTGTTAACCTAGACTCACAGCTTGTTGTTCTTCAGCTTAATGGGCATTATTCTATTATACGTCCTCAAATCTTAAGGTTGTATTTGCATGTTCATTTACTGGAAATACATTTTGATTACATCAAATATCAACATATTCCTAGACGAATGAATGCATTAACTGATACAGTAGCTAATATCATATTAGATAGACATTTTCATAATTTGGAAAACATCATCATCACATAACAGGAAAATAGATGTGTGTGTGTGTGTGTGTGTATATATATATATATATATATATATACATATATCGAGTGTTTGCATCCACATGCATCATAAGTTAACAAAATATGTGTGTTTCGGTTACATCCTGAGACATCATGTCTCTCAAAAAATATGCGGAAATAAAAAGCTAAGTGTCTAGTCGGTGTGATGCTCATGATAGCACATCACTGCCCGTATGAGCTACCTCAATAAGCATTGAACATGATTCAACACCCATGCAGTGTGTCTCTGGTACGCACAAGGGACATCATAAAATCTCACATAGTCAGGGATCCCACAGGAGATTCCCTCCAAGTTGTGTATGATTTCCTCCTCCTCGCCTCCCTCACCATGAGGGGCCACATCAAAATCACGAGGAATTATCCGTGCTATTGGAAAAATAAATGCAGGTCTTTCTGGGCCAACATCTACAGTTACACGGATTAATATCAGAACATACATAATAAAAAATCATAATACTCATCGAAAATAAAAAATGAGTCTTACCCAACGCTTCATCCCAATCCTCTCCAACTGGGAGTAGGAGATTTTCTTCACCAGTAAAGTACGTGCCAGAATAGGGCTAGTCCTCCATGACGATCAGCTATCAGCGAAGCCACTCAAATAATGCCAGTCTCCAGGACATTTGTTGACCATCCCCTGATCTTGGCATCAAAGCCGCCCAACGGACCATTTGTGGCTCCTAGGCTGGTGGTGTCAGAACTATCACTTCCTGATGTTGGAAAATTCGTAACCATTCCAAGATGAAAGGTACCAAGATGGACCTATAGTCGAACTGCTTTAGCTTACCATTCTTTCATTTTTTCAATTGGCGTTTTATGTTGATTTTTACTTCCTTTGACCAGTTTTAGAGAGTTGGTGCAATGAAATCCACTGCAAGAAGTAACTGTGTTTTTGTGGCCTCATGTGGAGCCTGAACTCCAGCAAATCGCGTGATGGTGTGTAGTACTAATCTGAGTGCCATATTGGGAATGGTTTGGATATCCACCTTCCCGCTTTTGGATCTTTTCCATGATCCTCGACACACTATGTTTATAACCATGCTCATGTTTTCCATTGTGGGCCGAGTACCTGTCGGGATTGGTACTGCCCCCCTCCGCGACAACCCGGTTATGAAATAAACATCCGAGACCTCAATCTCGAGTTCCTGATTGTGAATAATGAATCTTTCCTTATTAATGTCTCAAACACTGATCAATTACTATAATAGATCCGGTTGAGCTCTGAGACATAGTGCCATGAATAATTTCTTGAGCCTGCAGTCCCTAAGAGCTTCCATGCATCTCACATTTCCCATGGCTTCCTCATCTTCTTCGCTATGTTCACGTTCTTTCCATTCGATCACCATTTTGTTCTTTCACACCTGAAAAAACATCTGTATGGTTGTCATTACTCAAATAATATGCTTTTGAACTGGTTAAATTGGGAAACCTTGTCAAATTTGCAAGCTAAAAATCGCGGTCGTGGTTTGCGTGACTGTTTTAAAGACAGTTGCACCAATTTTCACACCCCCATTTGGATTCAAGGCCGATTGGCGCGAGTCCTTGCCCGATACCTGCACCGTGCCCTATTTTTTACAAAAATACCCCCATAGATCTACAAAATTGGTTGCATGCAATGAAAGTAATACCAAAATGTAGGGAAGAATATGAGTTCTTACCTGGAACAGACGAATCCGCGATTAGCCTTCTAGATTGCCCGCTGTCAGCTCCACAAAATCACAGTGAAAAAGGGTAAACAATTTCTAATAAGAGGTAAAAGTGAAAAGTAATTTATTTTTTACCATTATTGGCATTTTATAAACTTGTTGGAACCCTAATTAGGTTTTGAAGCATATTTTTCGATTATTTCGCTATTTTATTTCGAAAAATGGGTTTTATGTGCGTCTCTTGTGATGCGACAGGTCCTCAACGTAACGACGATGAAGTAGCGAGTTGTATTTTTTACTTTTTGGCCTCAGTAAAAACATGAAAAATTCACTCGTAGAGTCATCTTTCACCTCTTTTTGACTCTCGAAAATTGAAAAGGTTTCCAAGATTCTTATCGTTTTTAACCCATTAAAGGTTGCGAAACGATATCTACCCAGTATACATTTACCCCTTTTTCGGGTTGGGATAGATTATTTATGGAAAAGGAATACCTTAGCCTATCGTGACTAAGAGGTTCTCTCAGACATAGTTTTCTACCTTTTCGGATTTGTGAGACTACCCACGAAAAGGGCCCTGTTGGAGTTTTATTTTCCGCTTCTTTTCAAACTCTCTAAACATGAAAAGATGTCAAGTTCTTCCTTTGTCATACTCGTTAAAACCTAAATGAAATCGGAAACCGTCACCATGATGTAACCGAGTTCCTCCTTCATAAGGTCATAAAATTTACTAGGTTGGATTTGTCTGAAGGACTAAGTATATGCTATCCCCTTCAAGCTTGCTTCCAAAAATAATTGGGGTACTCACCAGCAATGGTGGGGGGAAATGGAATCAGTTGTCAGTCATGTCGGCAGTATGTCACTCTTGAACATGACACTCATTTGCATTCATGTTAGGTTGGGGACATCTCATTTCGTCATTTTTTCCTCCAAGGGTTTGGGTAATCTGTTTTGATCTCTCATTTTCTCTTTGCCACCTCACCATGACGTCAGATAACTTGATGCCAAATACTGCCAAATTTCGGAGTCGTGTCACCAATATGTTCAAGATAATTTTCCCTCTGCATTTTTCAACCTTTGATCCTTTGTTCGGTCCTGATTCAATATCACCTTATTCCTTTGCCTTGTGTCAATGATGTGGGAAAAATTATGGCCCTCCTTCGACCATGTCACTTCCTGTCGACTTCAAATCATTATCCAGGAAGCTAATTTAGAGACTCCCTTTCAGTACCTTGGAGCTTGCATACCTCAATGACAAGTTCTTCACATTCAACGATAGGTCCTCATCATTGGCCTTCGATCGAGTGATTTCGCGGGTGTTCGACGCCAGATCACTATTCACATTCCGTGGATTTTACTAGTTGTACCTTAAGAGCCATTGTCATTATTGGTGGTTTCTCTCGTGCCTGTTAACAACTTTCATCATTGGCTGGTAATCAGGTGATTTTCTTGCATGTTCGACTTCAGCTCACATATTTGCATGCTTTAATTTGTACTTGTTCGGGTCGAGATGGAGTGCAAGACCCTGGGTTTTGTCTAATAACATCCAGGATGCGAGATATTTTTGGTTTATCATGACTATATGCATGATTATTTTTGGATGGTTGCGACCATACCTGAGTCTATTTGTTGATCCTTGTTGTTGGATGGCTATGTCCATACCTCGAATCAGGTTCTATATGTACTCTGTGATGGATGGTTGCGCCCATACCACATGTTCATGTATCAGAGATATCAGTTGTACTTGTACTTTCAGGTCTTCTGACGACAGTGTTTGGTTTGAACACGTTCTCATAAATAATTTCACTCCTCCCTCTCTCTCGAACCTCATACTTTAGGGGGCATCTGTTACACAGTATTTTTTCAACATCCCTGCAATCCCCATCCCGCACATTGGAGCGCTATTCCCGTAACTTCTGTGTATTGTCATACCTTGCCAAAAGTGTCAATGCATCCCTGAGCATGAGAAGAACATTTTCTCTATTGACTATTCCTGAAGAAGACTCTCAAAAACACATGATTTTGGTTCGGCGCTGGCAGGCATTTATAGCCTCGAGCCCATGTATAATTTAACACTAGGCCTAGCACCCATTGGGGCTCTGTCTCAGTGGACTACACACGCCGAGCTGTTTTTGGAAATTTTTTTAAAATAGAATTGAAGTTTCCATTTCCAACCACTTCGTGAGCAGAGTCAACATGGGTTGTTCGACTGAATAATGTCGAACACCTTCCTTTGGCTTCTTGTTTCCTACATTTTAGCAACCTCCCAAAGGATAAGGCCTCCCTTCCATCATATGAGGGATCCCAACCTCTTCCTCCTCTCTTATAAATACATCTATCTCACATAGATGCAGCTAGCTGAAATGGTTGAATAACAGAACAGTATGAATTACTGGTGTGAGATAGATCAGAGAGATCCATTATCGAGAGAGAGCTTAGGCTTATTGCCTCGCCAAGTCCAATTCCCCGATGAATGCTTGAGACGTGTTTCGACTGGACGTGTTGAAGGAGGTTGCAACGTCAAGGCTCATTTGGTTGTAATCTCTTTCTCTCTTCTTATTAATACATGACTGATATTTTGGTTCCCATATTGTGTTTGATATGATTAATCTTGTGCAATTCGTTGAATTCTCCTTGCACAATTAAATAGTTATGAATGAAAGTATTGTTTCGTATGTTGCTATTGTTATTTGATCCTTGTGCAGGCACCTAAGTACCACCGCTGAAGGACCATGATGTGTCATGATGAAGATCAGGAGACTGTTGCCACAACTACGACAACTGTGTTGGAACAAAGGTAGGACATCAATCCCGACTCAGTTTCATTCATAAACTAGGAATCCAAGCATTACCATGTCCTCTTGCTACTAGACCCACCCTAGGGCTATAGGGATCGCCTCTGTCCGCAGAGGGGATTTACCTGCACAAAAATACCATAGAACAAATTCTTGAGTCCCTTGTAGATATTTTAATATTATTTTTATAGCCTAAAGGTGAGACTCTTTTGGGTTAGCTTGGAATCGTCCAACAATCCCAACTACATGCATAATATCTAGTCTTTTCCCAGTTATATAAAGTAGAATTCCAATCATGGATCTATACTCTGGTTGATTCACCATGGGATAATCATCATGAGAACTGAGGTTACATCTAGTTACCATTGGAGTACTCACAAATTTGCAATCTTCCATCCTATACTTCTTCAAAATTTGCTTGAGATATTTTTCTTGTGATAGAAATATGCCATTTGTTGCTTGTTGCACTTGTAAGCCAAGAAAATATGTTAGTTCCCCAAGTAACGGAATTTCAAATTCTTGCTGCATAACAGAAGAAAATTTCTAACTCATGGACTCTTAATTGCTTCCAAAAATGATGTCATCAACATACACAACAATAATCAATAATTTATCACTCTCAATTTTTATGTATAAGTTACTGTCAGCATATCCCTTTGTGAAACCTTGTTTTTGAAGATATTTGTCAAGACGATAGTACCATGCCCGAGGAGCTTGTATGAGACCATATAAAGCCTTTTTTAGTTTGCAAACAAATTTTTCATTATTTCCCAGAATGAATCCTTCTAGTTGTTCTATATAAACTTCTTCTTCTAGATCACCATTGAGGAAAGCACATTTTACATCCATTTGATAAACTTTGAATTGTTGAAAACTTGAAAATCAAGAAACATTCTTATGGCTTCAAGTCTGGCCACAAGAGAAAATTTTTCTTCAAAGTCTATACCTTCTTGTTGAGCATACCCTTTACAAACAAGTCTAGCTTTGTTTCTAATAACATCTCCATTTTCATTTAACTTGTTTTTGAATATCCATTTTGTTCCAATAACATTTTTATCATGAGGTCTTGGAACCAATTCCCAAGTATGATTATTTTCAATTTGATCAAGTTCTTCATTCATGGCTTGAATCCAACATTCATATTACTAGCTTGATTTACATTATGCGGTTCAATAGTGGATAAGAATGCCAGATAGCTAGGCGATCCTACAAGAGTTCTTCTTGTTTGGACACTTGCTCCCTTTTCTCCCATAATTTGAGATTCTTGATGATTCTTTTGAGCATACCTAGATGGAGCCTTTTCAGATATATCTTCTTATGGTGCTTCATTGGGTTCTCCTTCTATATTGTTTCTATTTGATGAGGGAAGATATACATCATCATCATCTTCATTTGTTGTTGTTATTTCCCTTTTAGGAGTTGTGAGAGACTCATCAATTACATCAATACATTCAACAATCTTCCGAAGTCTTTTATTGTAACAAGTATATGCTTTACTTCTAGAAGAGTAACCAAGAAATATTCCTTCATCTGCTCTAGGTTCAAACTTACCAAGTTTTTCATCATTGTTCTTGATAAAACATTTTCTTCTGAAAACTATAAAATGCTTTACAGTGGGAAGATTACCATACCAAAGCTCATAAGGAGTTTTATCATTGTTCACATGAACATGAGCCTTGTTAAGAATATTTACTGCAATATGTGCTGCTTCTCCCCAAAAAGTATAGTTCCAGATTCATCAAGCATAGCACGAGCCATCTGTTGAACTGTTCTATTCATCCCTTCTGCCACACCATTTTGTTGTGGGGTTCCAGCTACAGAAAACTCTCTTTTTATACCATGTTGTTCATATAAATCAAAGAATTCATCTAATATATATTCTCCTCCTCGGTCAGATCTAAGACATTTGATTTTTAGATCTAATTCATTTTCAACCAAAGCTTTACAGATCTTAAATTTTTCAAATGCTTCATCTTTATGTTTCAGTAAACCAATCCAACACATTCTAGAGAATTCATCAATAAATAAAATATAGTATTGTTCTCCACAAGGTGAATTTTCCTTAGAGGACCACATAGATCAATATGTATAAGTTCAAGAGACTTACTTGTTGATCCTTCTTTGGCATTGAATTTCACCCTAGTTTGCTTACCAAATTGGCATGATTTGCATATGGTACTTTCAGGTAGAATGATCCTGGGAAGATCACGAATAGATTTGAGTCTGATATATTTTCTTATTTGAGAGAAGCTCAAATGTCCCAATCTTCTGTGCCATAACCAATTTTCTAAATATTTACCTAAGTAGCATTTCTATTGGCCACCTTTCAATACATACATATTTCTTGGAGTTCTAGTTCCTTTTATTACCGTTTTTCCTGTGTCAAGTTCACATACTACACATTCTTTTGAACTAAAGACAACTCCATTTCCTTGATCACACATTTGACTCACACTCAATAGGTTATGCTTTAATCCATCCACATACATAAAATTTTTATCTTTCACCTTTTATTTTAGGAAAACAGAACCTTTTCCTTTAATGAAAACAGGAGAGTCATTTCCAAAAGTAACATTATTTTCCTTCTTTAGAGAATTGTATGAAAGGAGTTTATTTTTATCACTTGTCATGTGTTTTGATCATCCGCTATCAATGTACCATTGATTTTCTTCCCCTTCTGCAAATAAAGCTATGCCACAGCTTTCAACCTGTAAGTCCTTCTTTCTCCATACCTTGGAATTTGAAGGTATATGCTCTTTTGGCTAAAGTTTTCTCCTGCATTCAGATTCCTGATGTCCAAATTTATTGCAATAAGAACATTCAATTTCATTTTCAAGAGGAGAAAATTTGTTATAAGTATTCTTCTTTATTCCAGTCTCATTTCTTTGCTTTCTTGCTTCTCTGGTCATGATGTTTTGTATGCAACACATTGAGCAACTTTATGACGAAAATTATGACATGAGAAACATTGTCCATTAAAGAATAAATTTCTGCGATCATGAAACCTTCTATTTATGTTTACCTACTGATTGATATTTCTGTTATTGTTCTTCCCTGTATTGAAGTGGTCGTGCTTTACCTGTGTAGTCTCTTTTTTCTTTTGTTGAGTGACAAAATGTTGATGGCTAGCTTTAGCTAAATTTAGATAGCTTGGTGCTAAAGATTGAGAGGATTCTCTGATATATCCAAGACCTGTCTTTACAAGAGGAGAGCGTTGGACCTTAATAATTTCATCTAAGGTTTCAGATCCTTTAGCAAATCTAAGATTTAAAGTTTTCACTTTCTCAATTTCCTTTCTTAGACTTACTATTTCACATTCTAATTTCTCATTGTGCTTCTCCTTTTCTATAAGATGATTCTTTAGAGTATCTATGGAAATTTTGTTTTCTTCCAAACATATTTTGAGATGATTTATTTCTTCAAGAAAATCATTTTCTTCTAATGCATCCATAAAAGTATCTTTAGCCTCACTAGAGTCTTTTTCAAAAGCCATGAGTAGTCTAATATCTTGATCATATTCTCCTTCTTCACTATTTGATATACCATCACTATCTTCATGAGTATAATAGATTTTTCTATTGATAAACCGTTTCTCATTTCCTTTTGCCACTTCCTTTCCCTTTTCATGATTATATTTATGGGACATTTAGCAGCATAATGACCAACTCTTCCACAAGCAAAACATTTAAAAGGAAGCTTACCTATGAACCTTCCAGTGCCAAGTTGTAGCTTCTTTACAAAATTTATCTCATCCTCTTCTGAAACATACCCTGATCCTTCTTATTCTTCTACTTCCTTTCCTTTTGTAGCAGCTCTAAAGACAACTTATTTGACTTCAGATGGACCTCCTTTCCTCATTTCACATGCAGTCAGAATCCCATGATGTTAAACAATAGTAAGAGTTTGTAGATCCTGCTTCACTTCAATAGCAAAAACTTTTGACTCGAATTTGGGAGTTAGAGATCTCAAAACTTTTTCTACTAGAGTAGTGTCAGTTATGGATGGTTTCACCCAGATTTCTCATACGATTTACAATATCATCTAGAAGTAAAAAGAAACTAGAAATGCTTTTCTCATTATGCATTCTAAGTTTTTCATATTGAATTCTGAGAGTTTGGAGTTTAGCACTTTTTACCTTGGCATCACCTTCATAGCTCATAATGATTTTGTCTCATATCTCCTTTATTGTATTCAACTGCATGACTTTGACAAATTCAGATTCAGTCAAACTTCCCAATAATGCATTGACCGCCTTTGCATTGGTTTCATAGTTCTTTATTGCTATTGGATATGTTGGAACTGAAGCTGGATATTGATAACCTCCTTCAACTATAGCCCATACATATTCTCCAAGACACTGAGAATAGGATCTTGTCCTTGTTTTCCAGAAGATTTAATTGTTTCCATTGAGGAGAGGAGGTATGATAGATGTTGTCCCATATTGATTGCTTATCTTAGCTGATCTTCCTTCTAGAAATTAAGCTTCTTCAAAAGGACCTGCTCTGATACCAATTGTTGGGAAAAATAATAAGAGGGGGGGTGAATCAGTATTTATAGCTCACTGAAAAATTTTACTTTTTCTTTACTAAATTCTATACATGACTTTAATAAACCCTTAATCAGTCAGTCATCATTAAACATATTTACTCACTCATTCATCAAATTTGTACTTATTTAGCTTAGAAGCATATACAATATTCAAGCAACCCAAATCTACATGAAGACTTCATTGACAGACAACAGAAATATATCAGCAATAAACAGATAACCTCTGAAGTAAGCTTCAGAAAAAAGAAAAGAAAAAAACTTGACTTTCACACGCGCTTTTCTAGCGACAAAGCCGCGTATATATGTGCTTTCACTAAGACAAACTAGAATATAGATCTGTAAATATTAAATTTTTAGAATGTTTCAGATCTATAGACTTACCCTGATTTCTTCACTTCATTTTAGAAAACATGTGCCAGGTCACAAATCTAACCATCTCTTCAATAGATCAGGTGCATGGTCATTTCAGGTCTAGAGACCCTGATCCATCATTGTATCCAAGGGTGCATCATAGATTCAAATCTACCAATAAAACAGAGTTCATCCCATGCAAATATAATTCAAAGAGAAGTATTCAGTAACAGCCCTTACACATGCACACCTTGCACTATGATCTTCTTCTCCTTATATAGATTTAGCCTTTACCAATACCATGAGCCAAAACCACACAACTACTGATGGAATTCTTGGACGGAATCAAATAGTCGACACAACGCTCAATATTGTGGGCTAATACCATGGTAATTCCCCTGGTATCATAATTTTAGAGCACAAAATGCATACGTGACTTTTCTTCTTCATACCCGCGTGTATACGCGACTTCTCTTCATAAAAATGGCGTATATACTCATTCTGGATGTATACGTGGGTTACCTGTATACCAAGTAGCGTATAAATTTCCTTCATACGTGGGTTGCCTTCATCAAACCTGCATATACATTGAGAAATATTTCATGTTTCATTTTTTTGGCACCTACTGGAATTCCTTTCTCTGTCACATCTGAACTAACCTGAAGAAACATCAATTTTCCATCTTTAACACATAGGTTGCTTATCAAAAGGAAACTCATAAATTATGTTTCCATCAAGAACAACTTCATCAGGTAGGTTGCCATCAAGGAAAACATATTGCATCATATTTCCAACAACTTGTGCGTAGGGCTTCTCGCATCTCATTTTTTAAGACGTCCATTTTCAATGGGATGAACTAGCTCAAAAATCATTTGAAGCTTTAAAAGATACATTATCTTCAACTCCTTTGATTATCCCACCTAACCACAATAAAGACTACACCTTATATCTATCTGCATCATATGTAGCTATTGTAGGGGTCTTAGTCGAGGACGGACCATAAAATAGGGAACGCGTAATTTATTACGTTAGTAAGAACTTATCTAGGCCTACATTTAAGTATGAGCCAGAAAAAAAACAGCCTTATCCCTAGTACATTAAGTAAAAAATCTTCGACACTATATCATCCTTCAAACCATCATTGGCGTAGCAACTATCAACCCTATGCAATATTTTCTCACTCATCGTATGATGTATCACAAATACACCTGATGGGTAGTTATACTGCAAGAATTCGATCTACAATTTAGCTCCCCTAAAAGAAAAAATCCACTCATCCTCGTCGAATTCATCACGGATCTCCCAACAATGAGCTAAGGATCCCCCATTAATGATGCACTACCAGATGAACATATTTTCTTAGTGTTAATGGATGACCCTTGATATGGTGATATCCTACTCTTTTTACTAACTCAAAAGTTAAAATCTTAGCTCACTCATGATGAAAAAATGTGCATACGCCATCAGGCCCCCCATTACCTCCTTTTAGGGTATGTCCTTTATCGACGAGGTGTCGACACCATCCTTCATAGATGCCTGACTCACAACCAAGCTGAGCAGGTCCTGAACAACTATCACAACGGGTCTTGTGGTGGCCACCACTCAAAATTCCTATGTGTCGGTTACTTATGGCCCACCCTCTTTTACGACTACATCCAAGCAATCAAAATATGTGATAGGTACCAATGATACATTCACAATATGCGAGCCCCTACAGCTCCCCTGCACCTCGTCATCGTTGTTGGCCCCTTCTTCAAATGAGGCATAGAATTCGTGACATGTAACCCCCCATCATCTGGAAACCACAAATACATAGTTGTGGTTGTCGATTATTTCACCAAGTGGGTAGAAGCCATGCCTACATACAACAATACCACGGAAACCGCTACATGATTTTTCTTCAACCATGTCATCACACAGTTTGGTGTCCCCAAGGAATTGGTATCATATCATGGGAAACATTTCGAAAACGAAATATTTCGGGAATTATCACAAAACCTTGGTTTTTCTCACAAGTTTTCATCACCATACTACCCCCAATCTAATGGTCAGGTAGAAGCTATCAATAAAGTCCTCAAAATAATGTTGCAACACATGGTGAAAAATCAAAAAACCAATTGGCACCACATGGTGCTCTCAACCCTATGGTCATACCGCACAATGGCCAAATCATCAACAGGGTTCACACCCTTCCAATTAGTCTATGGGGTGGAGGTTGTGCTTCTCATTGAACGTGAAATCTCAACCCTACATTTAACCATAAAACTTCTCACCGATACTAAACCCGTACATCAAAGGTTGGTACAGTTATAAATGATCGACGAAAGTTGAAGATAGCCACTCCAACATAACGAAGCCCACAAAAAGAGTGTCAAAGCCTCATTTTACTACAACATCACCCCTCATCATTCACCGAGGGAGAATTAGTCATCTGATATGATGTCACACAAGAAGCTTTAGCACCTGGGAAGCTCGAGAAATTATGGAAGGGTCCATATATTGTGAAACATTTCCTACTCAAGGGGGCATAAATGTTATTATATCCTGATGGGACATGCCTAAAAAACCTCGTCAATGGACTCTACCTCAAAAAATTTAACACATAAAGAAATGCCCTCAGTGCCTTGGAATAAATATGTATGCACCATAACTTTTTTTTTATGATGATCACCTCATCATGGATTTTCTCTAAAACACGCTCTCTCATCATGTGTCGTAGATGGATCTTTCACCAATCTATCATTACAAATTTTCTGATGGTACCTCTCAATGGTAGAAAAACCTTACTGTTGTAGCCTGGCCCATATACTCTCCTGGCCAGACACCTCGCCTCACTAATGGAATTTGTATCAGGTCAGCCACCAACAACCAAGACGAACATGACGTCGTCATAGGCCTTTCAGTCGATTACTCCCTCCAAGGTATCTTCCATTTGTATGTCTTCCTTGATTCCCATATGGGTTGTATCACAGTTAAATTAAACCTTTCAAGTGTGTGATCCACACCTCTTTAGGAAAAACCTGCATGCAAAAATATTAGCCTGAAGTTTTGATCACATCACATTAACGCATATACCAAGAGATTAAAATCACGTTCCATCGCCATCTCCACGATGATCTCCGCCAAATCAAGCCAACCCCAAGTGGGCATACCTCTAGTAAGGGACTAAACCCTTCCCCAAGTGTCTCGATAATCTCGTAGTTGGTCCTCCACTGCTGCTAGTCGAGCCTCTACTGCCTCAGCACACTCGAGCCATTGCTCGGTGTCCCTGGCTACTGCCACACTACTACCCTCCCCAAAGGGTCCAACAATCTCCAACCAATGCTCCTACACCGGTCTCGTAGTCCTAGGAGGAGGCCTCACATCTCTTTATCTTTAGGGAATGGGTGCAGCTCCTACGACACCAATGCATCTCGGGTCATTTTCTACCAAGTAGGATAATGGTTGTCCCTAAGACATTTGTAAGTAAAAAAGCATGGTATCACTATCTTCATATAAAACACATATATACATGTAAAAAATACAAAAATTCAAAAAACACAAATCTCATACCTACTAGTCCCCATGCATCACTAAGAGGAAGACCCATGTATGGATCCCCTCATAAGTCCACATCATGGTATAGAAACTCCAAAATAAACTAAGGGTTGGAGTTAAACAAACCCTCCATGGTGGGTTTCCAGTAATGCCTCATGGCTCCACCATCGGCTCGTGGCATCACCAGCTCCCATCGTCGTATGTGTGAGTCCATGATAGGTTTGGAAGCCACTCCTAGACAGTGTCGGAGCCTAACCACCCTCGTACATAATTCTGCATAGAATTCTCATGTAGCGAAAACACCAAAGCGCGGAACGCTTAACCTGCATAAGCTAAGATGTCATGCCCCTGTAGAAAAATCGAGCCCAATCAAAGAAATGACCCACCTGCAACTGCTGAAGGACCACTATCTCAAGCCCTGATACTCTATGGGGGGAACCTGACCCCACAAACTGAACAATCATAGACAAAGAATCTCACTTATTCAGATCCAAAATAAAGGCTGCTTGGATACAATCTTGGTCAAAAGGGTTGGGCCCATAATGACCCTCAGTCTATGCCCAGTGGCAGATGTCCACATGCCAAACTTGCAGCGGATAAGGTAAAGCATCCCCACAAGGAAACAACCCAGTCACAAAATAAACATCAATCTGGGCTAATATGGGAAAATCGGCCCTCCTCACCATCACTATCTGTCAGTCAGCCCAGCAGTGGATCAAAAAGCGTAGGAATATATCATGTGACCTCAAGATAGGGTTCTAAAAAAACTTCAATAACCCCCATCAAGCCATGGCCTGGCTCACTGCCTGGTCCCCCGCCACAGCAGAATGAAAGGTCACCCAGTCCCTCTCTTTCCAAATAATCCTTCCTTCAAGGATATAAAAGAACAATTTTTTGGCTTCCTTGTAGGTTTTAACCCTGTACAGAAATTATTTGCAAATTAATCTTAAAAACAGAAAATAAACAATAGTGAGAGCATAAAACATAAAACAGATATACACAGAGATATTCCCCTGGATCCCAAATCGGGACGACCAGCTTGATTTTTCATTATATTCCTTTTAGTGTTACAACACATATAATACATGCTGAAGCATACATAAACCCCAATCCATTAACCCTAGATTAGAACATAACTATAGTTCCCTTGACTGGATCTACAAAATACCATGGGCCAAAAACCATCATGCCCCAAAAGCATGTGCAAACCCATGCACAAAACCATGGGTGGGTCTACCCACCGGAAAATAAGGACCAAAAAATTTTTCTCAGGGCACCGCTACCCCCCCCCCCCCACGCGTGACTAGTCGTGGAAAGAATATAACACATACCCAACATTCTCCCACTTCTTGTTTTCTTTCTGCAGGGGACCACAAGAGAGCTTAGTCATTAGCCTAGCTTTTCAACACCCATTGTTTCTCTACACCAAGAGAACTTCTGAGTGCTCATATACTTCGTCAATGCATCTATAACATTCTTCAAAATGTCCACCTTTACCAGCAACAACCTTCTAGCCTCAACCATATATCTCACAAAGTGAAATTAAACATCAATGTGCTTTGTCTTTGAATGATAAGCAGGGTTCTTAGCCAAGAAAATTACACTTTGGCTATCACAGTCTATCTGTATATCTTGCTTCACCAACCCCATACTTGAACACAATCTCTGCAACCAAACTGCTTCCTTGCTTGCATGAGTGGCTGCCATGTATTATGCCTCTGTAGTTGAAAGAGCCACTACATACTATCTTTTACTCATCCAACTAATTGCACCTCCAAATAGGCTAAACACATACTCACTTGTATATCTTCTTTGTTCTAGATCTCCAACCCAGTCTGCATCAACAAAACCATGCATGCCCAACACTCTCTCCAATCCTGGTCTTCCCTAGTAGCACAAGCCATAATCACTAGTGCCATGCAAATATCTGAAAACCCACTTTACTGTTGTCCAATGCTCCTTCCCTGGGTTTGACATAAACCTGTTCAATACTCCCACTTCATGTGCAATGTCTGGTCTAGTACAGACCATTGCATACATTAGGCTACCCACAGCACTTGCATATGGAACACGGGACATATCCTCCTCTTCTTCTTGTGTCTTGGGACATTTTTCAGCAGACAGCTTTGTACCTACAAGAATCAGAACATTCACTAGTTTAATATCCTGCATATTGAACCTTTTCAATATAGTCTTGACATACTTCCTGTGGTTTAACCAGAGCTTCCTCTTTGCCCGATCTCTCTTAATTTCCATGCCCAAAATATAGTTTGCAGCACCAAGATCCTTCATGTCGAATTTGGAGAACAGTTGGGTCTTCAAATCTTGGATAATTTGTTTGTCATTTCCAATCAACAACATATCATCCACATACAAGACCAAATAAATAACATGGTCACTAATTAATTTAAAATAAACACAATGATCCTCATTGCTTCTAGCGAAACCAAGTCCCCATATATAGGTATCAAATTTCTAATACCACATCCTTGGTGACTGTTTTAACCCATAAAGAGACTTCTTTAACCTGCATAGCAGTTCTTTCTTCCCCTTCACCATAAATCCTTCAGGTTGTTTCATGTAGATCTCCTCTTCTAGATCCACGTGAATAAATGTTGTCTTCACATCCATCTGTTCTATCTCAAAATCAAATGCAGCAAAAACAGATAAAAGTAATCTAATAGAAGTAACTTTGGCAACAGGAGAAAAAATATCACCAAAATCAATTCCCGGCATCTGGGAGTAACCTTTTTCTACCAACCTAGCTTTGTATTTCTCCACCTTGCCTTCTACATTCATCTTCTTCTTAAACACCCATTTTCTCCCAATGGACTTCCTTCCAACCGACAACTCCACCAGTTCCCATGCCTCATTTTTATGCAAGGATGCCATTTCATCAACCATGGCCTCTTTCCAAAGTTTTCCATCCTCTGAATCTACGGCCTCCCTGACGGTTCTAGGATCATCATCAGTTATAGTTAAAGAAAAATTTGAACAGAAAGCAGATGGACTATACCTTTCTGGTTGTCTTCTTTCCCGAACTGATCTTCTCACAGCTGAGTTTGTGGCTCTTCCTCTTCTGAGTCTTCTTCTGTTGTAGAGTCTGATTCATCCTCCTTTAGCTCAAACTCTATCTTTTCAGGTCCCTTTAGTAGGACTTCATGTTTAACAACATCTTTCACCTCTCTAAACAACACATCTCGGCTGTACACAACCTTCCTTGTTTCTAGGTTCCAAAGATTGTAACCCTTTAAACCATCCTTATACCCAATAAAGATGCACCTTTCAAATTTATTATCCAACATGCTCCTCTTCTCCTTTGGAACATGTACATATGCATCACATCTAGATACCCTCAGATGTGAAAGAGAGGGTTTCTTACCAGTCCATACCTCATGTGGAGTCTTATCCTCCAACGTTGATGAAGGTGATATGTTAACCAAGTAACATGCAGTCTCCACTACCTCTGCTCAGAATTATTGTCCTAACTCGGTACCACTGAGCATGCTTATTGCCTTTTCCATCATCATTCTGTTCATTCTTTCTGCAACTCCATTTTGTTGAGATGTGTATGGAGTAGTATTCTACCGTGCTATACCACACTTATTACATAACTCTTCAAATTCCTTCTTGCAGAACTCCCCACCATTATCTGTCCTCAACACCTTTATCTTCTTCTCTGTTTGGTTTTCCACCAGAGCCTTAAATTCTTTCAATCTGTCAAAGACTTCAGATTTCTTCCTCAAGAAATATACTCATGTATTCCTTGAGAAGTCATCTATGAATGAAACATAGTACACAGAATTACCTAGTGATGGAACCGACACAGGTCCAAACACATCACTGTGCACAAGCTCTAACATCTTGTTTTCCTTCTTAGCACCAGACGGAAAACTCACCTGATTCTGCTTCACATATACACAATGTTCACAGAAATAAAAATCCAGAGAGCTATTAGACATACCTTCTACCATACCATTTCCTTGTAGTATCCTAAGGCCTTTGTCTCCAATATGTCCAAGCCTTTGATGCCATAGCATGGTCTTTTCTCGAGAGACCGCTAGGCTTTCCACTCCACTTTCAGGAACCACAGAACTGTTGCATCCAAAAATAACAGTATTTCCCTTAAGCTTGTAGAGAGTTCCAATTTGAACTCCCCACATTAATACCAGTGCTCCCCAAACCATCTTACAGGTATCTTTCTCGAACACTGTTTTTACACCTGCATCATCCATCTTTCTTACAGAAATCAGATTTTTGGCCAATGTAAGAATGTGAAGAACACCAAGAAGTGTTCTAATCCTTTCACCTTGCAGCTTTAGCTTGACTTTTCCACGTTCGACGATTCTGGCCTTCCTATAATCACCTAAGAAGACATCACCGCCATCATATTTCTCATATGAGAAGTGAAGTGAAAGGATGCACCTGAGTCAATCAACCATGACTCGTGATCTACATGTGTATTTGAAGAAGAAGCCAAATACACATCCCCGCCTTCATCCAAGGTGGTTTTTTCCTCTACAAAAGGAGCATCATCAGATCCCTTTCCTTTCTCAGAAGCTTTAGATCTGCAGTCATTTTTATAGTGCCCTTCCTTTTCGCATTTCCAGCACACCTTTACAAACTTTCCAGGAGATTTAGATATCCCTCTAGATTTAGATCTCCCACTCGAAACCTTATTCTAGTTTCTATTCTGGGACCTTCCTAGTAGAGATAAGGCATCTCCATTTTGACCCTCCATATTTCTCCTTCTCATTTCCTCCAACAGCAAGGCTAAGACAATGTCATCAAAATTCAAGGTAGTTGTATTGCTACCTATTGCAATAACTAGACTATCCCACGAGTCTAGTATAGAACACAACAAACTAATGCACTTATCTTCATCTGAGATTTTAATATCAACAAATGACAGCTGACTTAACATAGTATTGAAGGCATTCAGATGCTCTGTCACCGAGTCTCCATCCTTCATCCTCAGGTTATATAGCTTTTTCCGCAGGAAGAATTTATTCACCAGAGACTTAGATTGGTACAAAGTCCCTAGCTTTTCCCACAAGGTCTTCGTCGTAGCTTCCCAAGATACATTCAACAATACTGAATCTGAGACACACAACCGTATTGTGCTCTTTGCCTTCCGATCCAGCTTCTTCCAGTCTTCATCTGACATTACCGTTGGTTTAGTACCTGGATCTACCGCAATCCACTGATATTTATCCACCAGCAGATCCTCCATCTTGAGCTTCCACAACTCAAAACTCTGACCATTAAATTTCTCGATCTCTATCTTCCCATTGCTCGCCATATTCTTTCACCGCAAGAATCGATCCCACAGATCTCCCACTGAACAGGGTCTACCTCAGGCCCAAGCAAAAAAAAAAAAACCCCTCAGCAGCAAAGGCGCCCCCTTGAAGCCGAAACTGATCTAATACCAAATATAGGTTTTAAACCTGTACATAAATTATTTGCAAATGAATCTTAAAAATAGAAAATAAACAATAGTGAGAGCATAAAACATAAAACATATATACACAGAGATTTTCCCCTGGATCCCAAATCGGGATGACCAACTTGATTTTTCATTATATTCCTTTTAGTGTTACAACACATATATATACATGTTGAAGCATACATAAACCCCAATCCATTAACCCTGGATTAGAACATAACCGTAGTTCCCTTGACTGGATCTACAAAATACCAAGGGCCGAAAACCATAATGCCCCAAAACCATGTGCAAACTCATGCACAAAACCATGGGCGGGTCTGCCCACCGAAAAATAAGGACCAAAAAAAATTTCCTGGGGCGTTGCCCCAGACCCCAACGTACAGGGGGGGCTATTTCCCCCCCCACGCGTGACTAGTCGTGGAAATAATATAGCACATACCCAACATTCCTGAGCTAGAAAAAATGAAAAACCCCCATTTTTTACTAGTGCACAGATTTTCCATACATAGGTGCACGCATTGCGTGCCTATGTTTTGAAAATACGTGTGTATCGTGCATCTATCAGGTCAAACAGCATGGAGACCACTGGACCATGTCGTTGCATCTGTGTTTGACACAGATGCACGGTCTGTGCATCTATGTCAAACACAGAGGTGTGACCCACGCATGGTCGAGCGACCAAGGCGCGACAACCCCTAGACGGGCATCTCCACGATTTATCGCAACTCAATCGACACATCAACGGTGCGGCTGAGGCACTAATGGGACATTACTTAAATATATTTTATTTTGACTCATAATGATTTATTTATTTATTTATTTTGACTCTACAAGCATGAAGCAGATGATTTGACCAAAAATAATAATAATAAATAAATACATCAACGATAATTTTCTATTACATTATGAATACCGACTCTAGTCATAATTTCGACACTCCCTCTTAAATAGGGAGGTATTCATTATGAATCAACAAGATAAAATAAATTTTAAATATTTATATAAGAAAGGATTTGGATTGATAAGCATCAATGGTGATTACATATTCATAACCAACATTTTCAAACTACCAAGGCCTTGACAAGTATGCACTATCTCTCCACTAGATCAAAGCACAATGTTGGGAGGCATTAATTTGGACACCATTGCCTCTCAAGGCACATACATGACCTAGGTTTCTCCAAGGTATGACCTCACAATACCAATTCCTAATCCCAAGGAAAAGTACATCCTTTGGACCATCCTTTATGAATTCCATGAATTCTAGTCAACCGTAATACATGACTCAAGAATGTACGTCCATGATGCTTATCCAATCCACCATTCTCCCTACCAGCGTTCATGCACTGGGCTTATGGTTGTTATTCCTAGCCATATTATGTGACACATGGAGAACACAATGTCCATCCTTGCTCCCTCTCAACTAGGGAGGATATCCTCACCCCCTCTCAACCAGGGAGGAGATATCCACAAGCCTAATATTGTATAAAAATATTCATAAGCCTTTTCCATGAAAAGGAACTTCATTAATGTATTGGCTACCTATTCGTCAATGGAGATATAGTTGTAGCTTTATGGATCCATAAAATCATAAATCATGGAGTGCTTAGACCTTCCTAGATTTATGATAATATTTAAATAACTTTGACCAATACAATATATTAGAATCGAATCCAACGTGCCATTAGAAATTCCATTGAAGATTTTATGGAGCCAAATTGCTTCACAACTTATTGTACAAATTGCCTTATCTTCTACCTCCATAGTGCAATAAAAATTTTGCTACATACTTTTCTAGGAAACCATACAAGATCCCAATCATCAGTAGTAATTTTCCTCATCAACAACAATACCAATTCAATCAATGTAACCTTAGGCCCTAAGTTGTAAAATTCTTCATGTCAACTTATGCTTTCAACTCCCTCTGAATTCAATATTTCTTCAAGAATCCTTCCTTTTCAATGTTCGATGTCTTCTTTAATCATGAAGCTTCTTCAAAGTCTAGAGTAAATCTTCTAACTGAATAAATCATCTCCCTCTTATTGGGAGAACCTTCATGTTGTTATCTCAATGCATGCTTGAGACTGCTCGCTCTTTCTGCATTCGCATCTTCTTTAATTCAAGAAGTCATTTTCCTTTTTTGACATTCTTTCAATTCTTCCATATACTAATAAAACTTAGATAGTTCTTGTTTTGACCAAAAAAATTTATTAGAATACTATGAAAAAACAAAAAGAAAAGTGCATAGACAAAATAAAAACAATAGTAGTCAAAAAGGAGATGTAGAGTACTTATCTTTTTTAGGAAGGTCAACTATCTCTTAAATTTGGATCTTCTCATCAATATTGTAAGCATAATGTCATTTTTTTCATTCTCAAGAGCTAGGGTTTTGTTCTTACAACCGAAACTATTAGTTAGATTTTGTTTCTAGGTTTTTTTTTTTAATTGTAATCTTTGTTAGGATTTACAAACCCAAGATGATTTAAAGTATTCAAGAATTTCCATCTAAGAATTGAAAATTCTACAATCATATTGTTGAGTTAGTTGCAAAACCCTAAAGATTTTATTTACAAGCCTTCTATGCCTGATATTTCATTCATAAATCATAAAAACCTAGTCTTCATATGAAAGGAGAGACTTTAAACGTTGTATCAACAATCTCTAATATATCTATACATATTCATTTATAATATTCTACTATATTTCAAAATAACATAAGATCGCTAGCTCGATCACGACTTAAAAACTTAACATCACAGGCCATTGATTACAAATAAAAATTGTACGTACATCTACAATATTACATGTTCTTTCTTATATTGATTTGGTCTTATAATGATCTTCCTCCAAAAAATATACCTCATACTTGTAACCATCAAAATAGGAAAGGAACCATATATTTCTTTTGGGTTGATTGCAATGTCCTTTGTTTGTGTTTTGGTATTTAATTTGGACCACATAATTTGTATATATTCTACAGAGATTTTATAAACAGGGGATTCAATCTCTACATAAACTTCAGACTTTTTAAATAATTCCTTTCATACTTCATACACAAGTCGGCTTCATTGATGTATAGGAAGAAAGTATCGGTAGCATGGTTTCTTCATATACTTGTGACACAGAGATGAGCTTCAAATGCTTTTAGATTCCTTGTCTTGGTCCTTGCCACAAGGAGATGTAACACTACTTCTTAAATTGATAACTATACTCATCAATAGTTTGGATCTTTACCACAAAATTAATTCACAAATTTTATGACTTTAATTATATAGGCAATCCACATAATTTTGGTTTCTTTATCAGACTATGTACCGAAAAATTTTGGTCAACAAGGTGACCTTCTAATGAGCCATAATATCACAAGGCTATCCTCCATGAATATTTTTTACGAGGTCAACTTCAGATCTTCACATAGGTCACATAAATGATGAGCCTTGTAACTTCATGAAAAACTTCTACTCTATATTTCACATATATCACATAGTAATGTCCTTTAGGTATTCACATATAACCTCAGAGATCACATATAATCACAGTGCCATAGAAACGTATAAGAGATAAAGACATATAATACCATTGGCTTGCTATAACTTGTAAATTGTACCCGTCACTTGTAACTTATTCTCCAAATCAAACTTGCTTTATTCTTTTTGTCATTATCATAAACATATTTGGTTAGATAAGAATGATCATTATGGAATTTTTGAATTCTTGTACCCATACTATGCTTGTGTTAATTATGTCAATGGAAATGGAATTGAAGGGATACATGCATGAAGAAATATAAGTCTTGGAATTATTCATTCTCTAAGATGAGAGAGCTCGGACTAGACTTTGAACTTGAACAATATAGATACAATAGATGTCAACTAAAACATTTCAGTTATACAGACTATACGGGGATCATAAATACACTTGGTATTTGATTAAAAGGAGGGCTTAATCATGCTCAAATTTCCACATAGATTTTTATTGCTTACATAGAAGGTTCCCACTATCACAAAGACTCGCATAGATATAGAGAAGACCCCCACTATTTATTATTCTTTTCTTCATCTTAGATCAGATCATATGTACTCCTATAGTCAGGACGAATGGTGTTAATGGAGGTATTACTTGTCACATATACTTTTATCCTCATTAGTTAGCACAAAGTACTATAGAGAGAACATATTACTCATTTTGAAAAATTTCAGACTTCTTTTAAACACTTGTTATTGTTATTTCTTAGCTTTTGTAAACACTGCACCTATATTCTTCATAAGGGTCTCAACCTTTTTTACAAGGCATTTGATTATCACAGAATTTACCATAATAACCTAGCCCAAGATTTTTCCTTAGCTCTTCAAACTTGGTCTAGATAGATCATGTTCTTCAACTAGTTGTGATACCATGTTGAGAAACCAAGTGCGGTAACATTAGGCTTGATTTCTCTAACTTGTTAATTACATGTGAATGTTTAATTTATTCTTATTACTTAAGTTTTCTCCATCAATCAATTATATAAATGTTTAGTCTTTCAAGAAAATCAAAGAGATATGAGACACCAAAATTAGTCTCCAAGCCAGGGAAAAACCCCAAAAGGGGGAAAACTCAACAATCCTTCTCTTATAGAATCAGATCAAAATGAGATATCCAAAAACCAGAACAAAAATGCCACCAAAACATTAAGTCCATCCCTCCTACAAATCACCTTCAAGAATAAAAGTCAACATAGGTCAAAATTGGTCCAAATCTTCTCAACTCGTGAAATTTTGGGCCTGTAGCAGCACACAAAAATTCAAACTTCAAGTCTAAAATCTAGTCATGCAAAAAATATTCTTCTCTCTTATTTGACTTCTACTTATTTTCCTCCTTCACATGGTTCAGATTTACTTCTTGTGTGTGATTATATGACATGTAAGAGGGCCAAAATTTCTTCTTATATAGTTGTCCAGGAGGTCGATCAAGTGTCTCTTGGAGGCCCAGGTTGACTTTTTCCAAGGAGGGTCGACTTTCCCATTTGGTGTTATTTGACTAAAATAAAAATTCATATTCATTTTTCTTGCAAATTTCCAAATGGGACATGACTTAAATATATTTTATTTTGACTCATAATAGTTTCTTTTTTACTCTATAATCATGAAGAACATGCTTTTACAAAAAATAATATAATGAATAAATACATCAATGATAAATTTATATTACGTTATGAAGATTGGCTATAGTTACAACTTCAACATGATGGCTGCCAACATTTTTTTAAGATTCAACAAGAAGATTCAGCATCCACCCTAGTGCATTAAGAACATGGTTTCATTTAGCACCTCGTTGCATTAAGCACCTACACTAGCGTGGGGCCCACGGGGCCATTTTTGGGTGCATGTCTATTTTTATTATACCTTAATTTAGATGGAAATTAAACTGTAATCTATTCTCAATGTGGACTTGAAATATTTAACTGAAGTGGAAAATTTAGTTAGCTAGTGAATTTCGAGTTAGAGGTTGGTTGGTGGGACATCGAGAGTAATTGTAGTTGTAACAAAGTTCAAAATGCAGTGGTGCATGAGTTGGTGCAAGTTGTAAATAGTTTAACTCAATTAAGTGAGTTAAACTCAATTGTGCTAGTTGTAACTAAAGATACACTAGTGATATATTAAATGAATTAAATATTCATTAATTCACAATCATTGATCTCACATGCAACTGAGGATTTAGTATTATTAGTTGCATGCATACGGACTAGCGTGGAGAACGCTGGAGTTCTAGGTGAAAGGGAAGTTGACTATTAGTTGTGACATTATCCGCTTGCACACATGCAGGAAAACACTCATTGGATGTGCCAATGATACTTACGAAGTCAAGTAAGGCAGGATTGCATCAATTCAAAGATTGCATTTAGCAGGGATTGCGCAAGCAAGGAAGACTGTCTAGAGGCAGTAAATTAGCTAAGGATTTTTCCAATTTTTGTATGACAGTGTGAGACAATTAGCTGATGTACTGAGGGCTCTTGTGAGAAGAGTTTTGTATGCAATTGTTTCATGATCCATACTTAATATAAAATAGAATATAGTGGGGTTTTTAGCTATAATATTTCCCTGAGAAACTATATGTGTTGTGTGTGATTGATATGTATTCATGTTTATGTGATTAGCAATTGTGTTTTTAATTCCGCAAAATATTTGTAAAAGAGATTAAGTATTTAAATTTAGCACATTTTTATATTGAGTGAATCCAAGATAACATGCTTTTTGTATAATTTCTACATGGTATCAGAGCACAGGATATTGTAGAAGTGAAGCAGGAGCTGAGTTTGTGACTAGATAGAATTCGAATTTGCAAAAAGACTTTCTTGGTGCTACAACTAATTCAAGATCAAAATGGATTTCAATGGCTTGATGTTAGAGTATGAACTCGAGGTTAGTTCGAACTACATTGCTTGAAAGGACAGGATGGAAGCAGTACTCAAAGACAATGGCTTGAAGGGATTCATTGATAAATATGTTCCTAAGCCAGATGTTGCAAATGTTGCCAATCTTGATTCATAGAAAAAGAAAGTGGCAAAGGCAAGGAGGATCCTGTTGGAGGGAGTATGAGACCACATTGTCTCAAGCCTCCATGGGAAAGCCACACCATATGCTATGTGGAAGGCTTTAACAGATCTATTCCAAAGCAGTAGCGACCATAGGAAATTGGCACTCAAAGATCAACTCAGGAAGATCAATATGGAAAAGGGCGACACTATTCCAAAATATCTCACAAAGTTTATCCAATGTCGAGATGAACTGGGGAGTGTGGGAATAACAGCCGTTGATGATGATTTGGTGAGCTTGTCTCTCCTAGGACTTCCTAAGAGTTGGCACAGTTATCAAGACTTTGTCATTGGAAGGGAAAAATTGCCAAATTGGGAACAACTGTGGTCGGATTTGGTGCAGGAGGAGTTCAGACGGAACACCATAGATTGATCTTCATCTAAGAATGAGGATGAAGAGGATTGTGCTTTGGATGCCAAGGCAAGGAAAGGGAAAGGGAATAAATTTCCTTCAAAATCTGAGTCCAAAAGAAAGAAGAAGGACATGTCCAAAGTGAAGTGTTAATTTCACTGTCATGGACATGGGCATTATTCTACTAACTGTCCACAAAAGAAGAAGAACAAGAAGGCTACTAGATCTACAGCTGATGAGGCCCTTGCCTCACAATTTGAGCTCGAATTCTCCTTGATTTCATGCATGGTGTCAAATGCATTGGGATCAGTGTGGTATTTGGATAGTGGCGCTTCCTTTCACATGATGGGAGATAAGGAACTTTTCAGTGACTTGGACGAGAAAGATCTCCACATGCATATTGAGATGGACGACGATGTATGGTACAGTTATACCAGGATTGGTACCATTACATTTCAAAGGGAGTCAGGTAAACCATTTCAATTAAAAGATGTAATGCATACACCAGGTCTAAAGAAAAATTTGGTCTCAGTCACAATGTTGGAGGATAGAGGCTATGACGTTGTTTTTAGTGATGGAAAACCTTTCCTGCGACACAAAACAACAGGTCAATCTAAGAGGATATGGATTTGAGTTAAGAATATCTACAAGCTAAAGGTAGATGGTTACACTTCCATGATGGGCAAGGTAGAAAAAATGGTGAGCTGGGATGAGGGCGAATTATGGCACAGGCGATTGGGCCATCTTCATCATGGAGCCTTGAAAGTCATGCAGCAAATTTCTACTGGACTTCCAATGGGAACACTTTCTCAGTTAGATTATTGCAAGGGTTGCACCATGGGGAAGTATGTAAAGTCCAACTTTCATCAGAAGGACAACCGTGCTTCAAGGATCCTTGAGAGAGTTCACACATATGTGTGTAGACCATTCTTGGTTGCTTCAATAGCAAAACATAAGTACTATGTAATATTTTTTGATGACTTTTCTCATAAATGTTGGATCTTCTTCATGCAAAAGAAAGATAAAACATTCTCTAAGTTCTGTGAGTTTAAGGCATTGGTGGAGAAAGAGTCGGGGAAGCAAGTGAAGGCTCTTAGGAGCGATAATGGTGGAGAATACATCTCTAACGAATTCAAGAACTTCTGCAAAAAAGAAGGAATTCAAAGAGAACTCATAGTGTCTCATAACCCACATCAGAATGGGGTCACGTAGAGGAAGAACAAAACAATCGCGGGTGCAACACGAGCAATATTGCATGATCAGGGCCTACCAATGCATTTGTGGGCGAAAGCATGCAACACTGTGGTTTATGTGCAAACCCATTGTCCTCATAGAGTAATTGGAATGCGTACACCTGAAGAGGCTTTCACTGGTAAGAAACCTGATGTTTCACACTTTAATATTATTGTCTCATCTATTTATGTGCATGTGACCAAGGATGCCAGGAAGAAGCTGGAACAAACTACTGAAGTTGGGATTTTTGTGGGGTATACAGAAACACCCCATAATTATCATGTGTATTTTCCAAACAGCAGAATGATTTTTGTGCAACGGGATATAAAATTTGATGAGGGGAAAGCCATGTGGTTGTCATGTTGGGTTGTTTAACAAGTAAACAAACACAAGTATTTATTATCAATCCAGGCTAGTAGGACTTAGAAGCATCCCCAAGATATATGATTTTTATCTATGATAAAGTTAGAAAATGATTTATTAATGATTAAGGAAATGCATATTACAAATATAAATATAAACTAAATAATTTCTAAATTCAATTATGTAATCAGGAATAGAATAATCTCCTAACTTAAGAGACTTGTTTGTCCTTCTCTTACAAAATAACTTCATGAATTAGAAACCAAAACCACTAATTAAGAAATAAATCAAGATGTATGAAACAATAACTAAAGAGGATCTTAACTAAAGATATCCCAGTTTTTGTTCATCATAGATTCATTCATCAATAATACTATTGTTAGAAAACAGGAATTCAAAAAAGCATTTAAAAGCAAGAAAAGATGAATTCTTGATCTAGATCTTAATCAAATAGAACATTGAATTGTCCTTTCATATGCAAAATAATAATGCGTTGAGATTGCAACAAGATGATGAGCTTAGTGGAAAGAAGTTGCCTTCACTAAGTGGACCTGCGGGCTATTTTTGGCACAAAGTCTCTTTTTAGACATTGTCTATTTTTAGACATGTCGATCATATTCTATGAGTTGCAGGATGCTATTTGTGGATGGTTGGTCAAGTTGGAAAAATATATGGACTTCTATTTTTAGACATATTGGGCGGAATCTATTTTTAGATTGCCAGTCTAAAAATAGATATGTCGAATATTATTAGCTCTTAGTAATATTTGGACTCTAAACATTATCTTATTCTCTTGGAGCACTTCAGTTAAGTGCACAGATGTGGCACAGGAGCTGACAGAAGGAATTACGCTATTCCTAAGGGTTAAGTGGAGCTATTGCATGAATACTTCAGTTAGAACTCATGTGAGAGAGTTTGGTGGAGTTGATTGAGGAAGTTAATGGAGTTGTGTTCAGTTTAACTAAGCTAAACATAGTTGAGCTAGTTGTATCTAGTCTAACTGATTGATACACTAGTGAGAGTGGTGTGAATTAATTATTAATTATTTCACTAATTATAACTCATTAATCAACTAAAGAATACATCAGTTAACTTCAGTGCATGGACAGTTTCAGTGGAGACCAGTGAAGAGATAGGTGAAAGAGCAGTGTGACTATCAGTTGTGACTATAATGTTGCATGATTTGCAACAACCAGTGATTGGAGATGCCAATGAGGATTGCGCAGTACAAGCCAGGTGGTTCAAAGTTATTTATGAGCCATTCTTCAGCATTGATTATGCAGTAGAGACAGGCTATTAGGTGGCAGAGATTGGATCATGTGTTTTGCTAGATCTAGCTTGATTAGTGTATAGCAATTGGAGATTGTACTGAGAGCTTGTGAGGATCTTTGTATGATTATTGTTACATGATCTATATGACATATAATATACAGATAGTTGGGGTTTTCGGCTTTAAGCTTTCCCATAAAATACTGTGTTCATATGTGTGATTGTTTATGGTTTTAATGTGCGCATGCGATTGTTTTTATTTCTGCAATTAATGATCAATGGTAGAAGAGATTCTGTATTGTGCATGAAGTTAAAATAGTGTGTGATCAGGAGAATCTCGGTGAATAATATATCGGTTATTCAAATTTCTACATGGTATCAGAGCGATATTGATCATTGCAGCAATTGCAAAACATTGAAGCGGTTGAGTTTTGAGCTGGTGGAATTCAAATTTGCAGTAGTGTTTTCTTGGTGTCGAAGTTGAGATGTCTTTCAACGGATTGCAATTGGAGTATGCCTTTGAGGGAAGCTCGAATTATATTGCATGGAAGGACAGGATGGAGGCGGTGCTGGATGACAATGGGTTGAAGGAGTTCATAGATAGAAGTTGGGATTTCTAAGCGATGTTTTTGTTTTTGAAGCATGGAAAAAGAAGACGACAAAGTGTCGAAGGAGGGATTCGTGGAAGGTGAAGGATCACATAGTGTCCAGCCTTCATGGTAAGGCTTCTCCATTCTTGATGTGGAAAGCTTTGATAGATTTATTTCAAAGCAAGAGCGACCGGAGGAAGTTGGCGCTCTAGGATAAACTCAGAAACATAAAAATGGAGAAAGGTGACAGTATGCCCAAGTACCTCACAAAGTTAATCCAATGCAGGGATGAGCTAGGAAGTGTGGGGGTTACTGTTGATGATGAGGACTTGGTGAGCTTGGCTCTCCTTGGGCTTCCGAAGAGTTGGCATTCCTATCGGGACTGCGACGTGGAGGGGGAGAAATTGCCCGGGATGGGAGCGACTTTGGTCGGATCTTGTGCAAGAGGAGATAAGGCGAAGTACCAGGGGACGGAGCTTCATCAAAGAACTCAGATGAATAAAATTGCGCTTTGGCTGCCAAAGCAAGGAAGGGGAAGAGCAAGAAGAATGATTCTCAATCCGGTGCGAAAGGCAAGAAGCAGGACATGACCAAGGTGGAGTGCTTTCACTGTCACCAACACGGACATTATGCCACTAATTGTCCACATAAGAAGAAAAATAAGGAGGCTTCTGGATCTGCAGCTGGAGAGGCCTTAGCCTTGCAGTTTGCGCTGGATTTTTCGCTGATCACATGCTTGGTCTCAAGTGTGATGGGTTCAGTGTGGTTTCTTGACAGTGGTGCGTCTTTTCATATGACCAGAGACAAAGATTTGTTTACTGATCTGGATGAGAAATATCTTGGAGTGCACATCGAGATGGGCGATGATGGTAGATACAGTGCGACCGGTATCGGTACCATTTCCTTTGAGAGGGAGTCTGGTAAACCCTTTGTATTGAAGGAAGTGATGCATATTCTAGGATTAGAGAAAGATGATCTCAATGGCCATGTTCGAAGACCGAGGATATGATGATGTTTTCTTTATGGGGAAAGGCTTTCTGTGCAATAAGGAAAGCGGCGAAAACGAGGAGGATAGGGGTTCAAGTTAAGAACCTTTATCAATTGCAGGTAGATGGCTGCGCAACAATGGCAGGCAAGGTAGAAGGAGTGGTGAGCCGAGATGAGGGCGAGCTATGGCACAGGAGATTGGGCCATCTTCACCATGGTGCTTTGAAAATTTTGCAGCAGATTTATACCGGGCTTCCCAAAGGTACACTTGTGCAGGCAGATCAGTGCAAGGGATGTACTTTGGGAAAATTTGTGAAAGCCACCTTTCACGAGAAGGATAGTCGCGCCACGACGATCCTTGAGAGAATTCACACAGACGTGTGTGGACCTTTCTCAGTAGCTTCGACATCCAAACGCAGTGCTATGTGATATTTGTTGATGATTTTTCTCATAAGTGATGGATCTTCTTCATGCAGAAGAAGAGCGAGACATACTCAAATTTCTGTGAGTTCAAGGCACTGGTTGAGAAAGAATCGGGGAAGTAGGTGAAGGCTCTTAGGAGCGACAATGGCGGTGAATTCATCTGTGGCGAATTCAAGGACTTTTGCAGCACAGGAGGAATTCGAAGAGAGCTCATAGCACCTCATAACCCACAGCAGAACGGGGTTGTTGAGCGAAAGAACAGAACGATCTTGGGTGCTGCACGGGCGATGTTGCATGATCAGGGCCTTCCCATACACTTGTGGGCTGAAGCATGCAATACTACAGTATATGTGCAGAACTATTGTCCTCACAGGATACTTGGCATGAGTACACCCGAGGAGGCATTTTCTGGTAAGAGGCCTGATATTTTCCATTTGAGGATTTTTGGTTCACTGTTTACATTCATGTGACGAAGGATGCCAAGAAGAAGTTGGAGCCGACTACAGAGGTTGGGATATTTGTGGGGTACACTGATACACCCCACAACTATCGTGTGTATTTTCCAGACAGTCGCAAGGCTGTTGTGCGACGGGATATCAAATTTCATGAGGAGAAAGCCATGAAGTGTTCGCTTGAGAGGGAGCCACACTTGCATGATGATGAGGAGCTATTAGTTCCTAAGGATGAGCCTCAAGATGTGGATCAGCCACAAGAGGAGGTTCATGGAGTGGAAGATACCACTCATGCAGCGCCAACCATCAAAGGGCGGAAGCACACTACAGAAGCTGAGCGACTGGCTCAAGATGCAGAGAGGATTGTAGGAGCACCTACATCACAGCGCAGACAGAGACAGTCACCTAACCAGTATACTAGATACATGGCTCTTGTGAGAAAGTGTATCGTGATAGAGCCATCCTCTTTCGAGGAAGCTGTGGAGGATCCCGCATGGGTAGATGCCATGGTGGACGAGAATGATTCGATTGTCAGAAACAGTGCATGGGATATTTTCCCAAGGCCGGAAGGGAAATCAGTGCCGGGTTTGAGTTGGATCTACAAAGTGAAGCAAGCAGCTGATGGGAGTGTGGAGAAGTACAAGGCAAGATTTGTTGCCCGAGGCTTCTCACAGATTGAGGGGATCGATTATGAGGAAACCTTTGTACCTGTCGCAAGGTATTCTTCCATACGGACGATTCTTTCTCTCTCAGCGCAGATGGGGTGGCACATTCATCAAATGGATGTGAAGACTACGTTCCTCAACGGAGTGATTGAGGAGGAGGTGTACATAGAGCAGCCCGAAGGTTTCGAGATCTTCAACAGCGAGTCGCATGTGTGTAGGCTCAAGAGAGCGTTGTATGGGTTGAAACAAGCACCTCGTTCTTGGTACACACGGATAGACAGTTATTTCATCGGACTTGGATTCTCCAAGAGTGAGGCGGATCCGAACCTATACCAGATTATGGTGGAGGGTAAGTTGCTGATCATTGTACTTTATGTAGATGATTTTATTTTGACGGGTAATGAACTGTTGATACACTCATGCAAGGCTAATATTGCAAAGGAGTTTGAGATGAAGGACTTGGGCCTCCTTCATTATTTCTTGGGATTGGAAATTTGGCAGTGCAGTGATGGACTGTTTGTTTCTCAAGGAAAGTATGCCCGGCAGATACTGCAGAAGTTCAACATGCATGGCTGCAAGCCTGTTGATATATCTTTACGGTGGATGGAGGAAGGAGGATGCTACTTCGGCAGAGGTAGTGGATGCCACTATTTATCGACAGTTGGTGGGGTCGCTTATGTATCTATTCAATACACGACCCGACATATGCTATGCTGTTAACCAGCTTTCACAAGCTATGGTTAAGCCTACCAAGTTCTTTTGGAAGGTAGGAAAGCATGTATTGAGATATCTCAGAGGCACATCAGGATATGGATTATGGTACAGACAATGGGATGAGGTGAAGCTATGTGGCTTCATGGATGCAGATTGGGCAGGGAGCCCAACGGACAAAAAGACCACATCTGGAGGGATTTTCAGTATCGAGTTGGCAGTAGTTTCTTCATACAGCAGGAAGCAGAGACCCATGGCACTCATTTCAACAGAGGCCGAGTATATGGCAGTGATTTTGGCTGCATGCGAGGCTATATGGATGAGGAAGATTCTGGTCGGGTTGTTCGGTTCACACTTAGATCCTACTGTGATATATTGTGATAATTAGAGTTGCATCAAACTCTCGGTTAATCTAGTATTTCATGATAGATCTAAACACATTGACATCTAGTATCATCATATCAGAGATTGTGTGAAGCAGAAGATCGTGTTACTTTCATACATTCCCACGGAGGATCAGGATGCTGATATCTTGACAAATGCGCTCACCGGGAGCAAATTCGAATACCACAGAGGTAGGATAGGGGTGGCAGATAATCCTTATCTTGTTGAGAGGGAGTGTTGATATTGCAACAAGATGATGAGCTTAGTGGAAAGAAGTCGCCTTCACTAAGTGGGCCCGTAGGCTATTTTTGGTGCAAAGTCTATTTTTAGACTATGTTTATTTTGGGCTGTATCGATCCATATTACCATGATTACAGATGCTATTTGTGGATGGTTGGTCGGGTTGGAAAAATATGGACTTCTATTTTTAGACATATTCGTGGAATCTATTTTTAGGTGCCGGTCTAAAAATAGATATGTACGATATATTATTATCTCTTTATAATATTTGGACTATAAAACATTATATACCAGCTATATTGGGAGCACTTGATTAGAAGTTGCAGATGTAGCCTGAAGGCAGCAGAAGGAATTACGCGCTATTGTAAAAGGGTTAAAGTGTCAGACTCATGCATGTGGAATTCGAGACAGAACTTCATGTGGGGATTTGGTGGAGTTGATGGAGTTGTGTTCAGTTTAACTCAGTTAAACATAGTTGAGCTAGTTGTATCTAGTCTAACTGATTGATACACTAGTGAGAGTGGTGTGAATTAATTATTAATTAATTCACTAATTATTAACTCATTAATCAACTAAAGAATACATCAGTTAACTACAGTGCATGGACAGTTTCAGTGGAGACCGGTGAAGAGGTAGGTGAAAGAGCAGTGTGACTATCAGTTGTGACTATAGTGTTGCATGATTTGCAACACACAGTGGTTGGAGATGCCAATGAGGATTGCTGACTTCGGAGTGGTTCGAAGTTAATGAAGAGCCATTTCTTCCATGATGGAATTGCACCGTGAGATAGGCTGCGGTGTGAGACCAGACATGATTTGCTAGATCTAGCTTGATTAGTGAATAGCAATTGTGATTGTCTTGTGAGCTTGTGAGGAGCTTTGGCATATGATGATTGTTACATGATCTCTGTGACATAATATAGATAGTTGGGGGTTTTCAGCGTTAAGCTTTCCCATAAAATATTGTGTTCATATGTGTGATTGTTTATGGTTTTAATGTGCGCATGCGATTGTTTTTATTTCCGTAATTAATGATCAATGGTAGAAGAGATTCTGTATTTTGCATGAAGTTAAAATAGTGTGTGATCAGGAGAATCTCGGTGGATAACATATCAGTTATTCAAATTTCTACATAATGAGAATTAGATTCATCAGTACTCATAAAAAATTAGCATATATCCAATTAAAAAATTAAGCATAAAACAAACTAGTTCAGAAAATACAACTAAAAATAACTAGGAAGTGCACTTAGCTTGGTGTGGGGGCCCTCCACCCTTGCCTCGCATATTGAAAGTGTTTTAAGATACTAAAAATTCAGTCAATAATTCACCATATAACAATAGAAAATGAAATAGAACAGGTCTTTCAATTAACTCATCTAAAATGTCTCCTATAGCCATGGCTATCCTTATATTATCCAATCAGGTCAAGCCCATCCATCCAATCCATCAAAATCTAGAAAATCCCATAAAATAAGAAATTTGACCTAGTTCCTAGGGATCTTCCATAAAAACATGTCTTGTTTGACCGCCTTTGACCGGGCCTATTTAATCTCAGTTTGACTGAACCAATAGGTGTACATTTAATATTAGTTCCCAATATTTCTAGAAATGTATCCATCTCGATCCCAAGTGTCCTACAAATATGCAAACCATGAGGCCATTACGGGAATTTCTCATCTGGTCCAAAAATGCACTTAAAATTCAATTTTTATAAAAACTTCTAAGAATTGAAAAACTTAATTAAAATACCTATATATTCATTTATTAGGAAAAATAGGGTTATTATGATGATGTATAGATGGATAGTATGGCAAATAAGGTGTATTTTCATAAACAAAAAGAGATAAAAAACGAGGGCCAACGTCTCCCCCAAGCTGATGTTCAAGCATGCCCTCATGCTTGCTTCTTCCTTTTAGACCTCCTAAGTTCTCATGTTGATCCTGTACCTGACCCTGACACTTCTTTTTGTGCTGCATGCAAAAGAGATTTTATACCTTTGTGTTGTTCCTCTTTGTAGATTGAGGCCTTGACCTTCTTCTTCTCATATTTGATCTTCCAAGGATTTTTCTCCTTAAGCCATCTAAATGCTTGTATGGTAAGAAGATTATTCTTTTCTTTTAGTTTTCCCACTTCTTCATTCAACTTATCATTCTCTTTGATCAATTTTTTACTAATTTTCATATATGTTTCATTTTCTCTTTTCAGGTGCCTCTCCAATATACTTCTTACCTCCAGATTATCAGTCAATTCTTTGATTCTGCTAAGGTTTTGGTCTTTTTCTTCCTCCTTGGTGTCTTTGGAAACTGAAGTAGCCTCAATATCATCATTGTCAAAATATGATTCTTTCTCTACTGGGTTTTCAGAAACCTCCTACTACAATATTTCAAGAATTTCATTAGCTTGTTTGGTCAAGGGAGATGTCTCAATGATTTGTACTTTTGGTTCTCTTTCCTTGCTACTTATATCTATTGAATTCTTCCTTCTTTTCCTCCTAGGAATGGTCAAGAATGATGTCTCTCTTTCTATCATGACTGTCTCTTGTTGCTTCTTAGATATTTTTCTTGGATAGAGGGGTGAATTCACTATACTCCTTGTTTCCTGCACTGGTTTGAGTTTGTCCTCTATGGCTTGTTCTAAAAACTGATTATGAATTAGGAAATATCTCCAAATAATACCCTTAGTTCTCAACTGATAATAAACAATGATTTTAATGAGCCCTTGATGATGAATTTGGGCATCCTTAGCTTTGGTTTCAGATTTCACATTTTCAATCATCCTCATCAATTTTCTATAGAAAAAGTATGGCAAGTTGATTCGTATGTCTCCCTTGATGTGTTGTAGCAACCTAATGTGGTATAGGTGCACTATGTTGTGTCTACTATCACAAGTGAATAATTTTTGGATGATCAGTACTAACTCAGCCCAAGGCTCATTGAACCATTCTCTGGGAATTCCCTTTTCTCTTTCAAACGATCCCTTTCTATTTTTTCCTAGGAAGAAGTCCCATCCCTTGTCCTTAAAATGCAACCCTTTGTGATAATTTTCTCCTGATAATGGCAACTCTAGGGCTTAAGAGATTTATTCTGGAGTTAAGGGAATGATTAAACTTCCTACCATAGTTTTATCTTGTTTGTGGTTATTTATGAATTCCCATGTAATGTATTCATTATGCCCTTTGAACTTCTGAAGGAAGCCTATCATACCTGATTGGTAAAGTTTTTCTATTGTGTCTTTACCCCAATGTTAGATATGAAAGTATGTAGGCTCTATCCTTGATGCCATGTTTTTTGAAAACCATTTAATATACCCCTCTATTGTCATCAAATTCATTTGTGAAAAACAAAAATTCATGTACTAGATCTCTGTTGATATATATACATCATAGTAGTGAACCTTACCTATGTTTGATGCCTTTGACAAGTAAGTGAAACCAATCCACTGTTTTCTTGAAATAAGTGAACTTACTACTTCTACAAACACAAATATTTAATGTAGAAAATATTATAAGAACATAAAAATCATGTTTTTATTAATATACTCTTCTTATTTGATCCTCTTTCTCATCAATAAATAAAAAAAATCTTCTGCCTATAATTGTAGATTTCTATGTCTTTTGTTGACTGTTAAAAAAAAAAAAAAAATTATACAACAATGCCTTTTAATCCTTCAATCGCACATAAAATCCCTTCTCTTATAAGGCAAAAGCATTATATATTCAATCTAAGCTCACTGTGTGCAAGAAAATTTGGACAATGGCTCATTGTTTCATCAAAAATCTCATAACAAATGAGTTCTCCGTGTCTTCGAAATTCACAAAACTTTTCTCTCTGCTATGCAAAAACATTTTGACTATGTTTTTACTGCCTTCAAACCAAGCATCCACCATAAATATTGATTCGAATTTTCTCACTGTGTATGTAAATGGAATGAAATTGTTACACAAACCATGCAACAAATGAAGCCAATGTTTGTTTCAAATCAAACATTCCATTCTCTGTTTGTATTCAAATCAAAATTGAAGACTGTATTTGCAACCACAAATGAATAAATTTCTGAGTTTATCTACTCTGCAGTGATCTTCGTGATTTCTCCTAGTTTGGTTGGAGTTCCTATGTTTCAAGCAGTGCCATCTTAATAGAAAATCTCCCTTAATATCTCAAATATTCACTCATTAAATCAATGAAGGATTCGTGCTGACTAGTGGCGGAGTGTTTGTGAGTGGTGGCAGTGACATATCGTATGGTAATGACAATTTAAAGACTGTGGCAGAAGGACTTCATTTAAAACTCATAGTTTACTCAACAATCCTGAGATATACTCATATGAATAACCATTGTTTTAAACAAGAAAAATATGGGTTTTCTCTTACCTTGTTCTTCATGGGATCTCTGCACCTTGACAGCGTGCTTGATTGACACAACTGTTGGATTTATTGGCTCGAAATATCAGTCAAATATCCTTATCTCTCTGTCCTTCTTACTGCTACATCTTCTGCTCACTTTTTTGTGTTTTAATTTCCTCTGTTCCTTCACAACTCTCCCTCGTCTTCCTCTATTAATTTGTTCTTCACAGGGTTTCTTAGATGCGTGCTTTTATTACATGGCATTCCTTTCTCTCACTGAGCCTACAAAGGGCTATGATGGTGAAGAACGCACATTTTTTCAGTGGTATGAGGTCTTAGAATGGCGAAGGTTCTCTCTCACCAGTTTACACAACATTTGTAATACTGCATTTTTTAATTTGTTTGACCATTTGTCGACCGCTTGACTGATGCCTATGTGGCTTACCTTTTCTAACTGACTTGGTGTGTTGGCTCCATAGTGTACTCTCCCACTATTCATGTCATCGACTTTCTTTCATTACACAGTTTTCCTTACATTTTTTTTTATGGCATATGTTGATCACCATGTCCGCATTCCTCTCTCCATCAAAACGCATTATGCCTCATCAAATATGCACCATCGTATTTCCGTTCAACCATTATACATGCATCACTGATCTCCATTTTCCCATCCATCCTATTGCATATGCATCATTATAATACAACGTATTTCCATTCCATAGCATCATTTTAATACTTGGGTTATTTTATTGCAATTTCATTTCTTTGTTTGTATTATGATTGCATTTTTTCCCATTACCTTAGCTTGTAATCATATATATGATTGCACTCTTAATACTATAGTTTGCATCCTTGTCTTGTTTTGAGATTTGTATATTGTGCTATAATATGATTTAAACTTAAGTTTTGACCTTCATTTAATTTTTAAAAATGACCAATGAAATGGTCATATTTTAAAATTAAATATTTACAATGAAACTAACCTTTTTCTTTATTCTTGTAGGTCCAACAAGGGTTCGAAAGTTGAGCCTTTTGTTTATGATCTTCATGTTTAAGAAAGGCAGGGTTAATGTGGTATGGATAAGGAATATGGTTTATGGAATGTTTATTAAATGGTGAGGATAGTGAATAGGAATGTAATGAGTAGGATATGAAGGTAGTGAAATGTAGGTGATGAAATGTAGGTAGAATATGCATAACCAGTACTAAATTAGCTTTAACAATTCTAGAAAAAAAAAATTAAATTGAAATTTTAAGAGAAATACTTCACTTATTGTACTTGTATTCCCTCAAATCGTTTGATGTCCATGATGATCGACATTATCATTTTTTTTTTTTAAATATGACTCTTCCAGGATATGTAGAAATGTAGAGACTTATTTATGCTTTACATTTGATTATTTCTTTGGAATGATGTGTTTCAGGTCCCTTCTGCAGGTTTAATTTTGACATTTCAGGTCCCTTCTATTATGTTCTTCAATATTGATGTAGTTTGGGTCCCTTTGGACATTTTTTTTTTTATTTCAGGTCCCTTCTGGTATGATTTTAAACAATGCTTGAAATTTCTTCTACCATACTGTATATGTTCAATGATGTATCAGGTCCCTTCTACTCAATATTTTCAGTGATGTATCAGGTCCCTTCTGTATATGTTCAAATGTTGTATCAGGTCCCTTTGTACTCTGTAATTTAGATTCCTTCTTCAATTCAGCTGCTCAAACTATTTACATAGTTTTATTACATGCTTCCCCCTTGCTGATGTTAAGACTTGTCCTCAAGTCTTACATGTCTCGAAGGGTAAATCTGAAAGAATCATACTAAAGTAAAATTAAATCAAAAACAAAATTCCTATTGGCCAAACAAGTTGGTTTTTCGATATGAATTCGAGTTTGTATTGTGCCAATTTCCTGGATTTTCACAACCAACTATTTTATTATTATTATTATTATTATTATTTATTTTTTTATTTTTTTATTATTTTTGTTATTTTTGTTATTCTTCTTCTTCTTCTGGAATTATGGGAGGCATATTACTACGTTGTCCCATTAGTTCCAAATCAGTATATGTTGAAAATTTTCTCATAAAATCCTCTTTATCTATAGGCTTATTGTAAACTTTAAGCCTATGTCCATTAACGACAAATGAAATAAATGCTTCGTCAATTGTTTTTATATTTACAACTCCATTGTCAAATATTTCTTCAATCTCATATGGCCCAAGCCAATGAGTCTTAAACTTTGCCTTGAAATCTTTAATCTTGGATTCGAACAATAGTGCTCAATCTCCCTTTTGAAACACTTTATATTTGATGAATCGATCATGCCATTTAATTCTTTGTTCTTGCATAAGAGATGTGTGCTCTACTACTTGTGGTCGTATCTCATCTAGTTGATTTAATTCCATGACTCTTTGTTGTTGTGCCTCAGATAATTCCATCCCAAACTCTGCTGCTAACTTGAATGTATTATTTGAAATTCTATGGGTAATAGGACTTATTTTCCATACACCAACTGATATGGACTGAACCCAGTTGTGTTTTTCCATGTCATACTATATGCCCATAGTGCATATCTTAATTTCTTTGACCATTCCTTTCTGTTCATTTATATAGTCTTTTTCATGATGTTCTCTAGGACTTTGTTTTTTGATTCCACTTGTCTGTTTGCTTGAGGATGGTACGGAGTTGATTTTATGTGTTTGATATTGTACTTCTCCGTAAGATCTCTAACAATATTTGATGTGAACTGTGTGCCTTGGTCAATTTCTATCTATAGGGGAACTCCATACCTTACAAATATCTCTTCGAATAGAAAATATACAACATGAGTATCTTCTGTTGCACGTGCTACTGCCTTTGCCTCCACCCACTTAGTTATATAATATGTACATACCAGGATGTACTTCTTTCTGTTTGATGAGGGTTGATTGGTCCCACAAAATCTAGAGCCCACTTATCAAATGGTTCAATCAGTACTTCTGGCTTTAATGGCATTACATTTGATGCCACTGGTCTTCCAATTCTTTGGCAGTTGTCACATCTCTTCACATAGGCCTTGGAGTCTTTGAAGATGGTCAGCCAATAGTAGCCACGTTTTAGAACTTTGTATGTTGTCTACTTGTCTACAAAATGACCACCACATGGCTCGTCATGACAAGCTTTCAAAATATCAATAATCTCGTCTTCTCTAACACATTTTCTATTTATTAGATCATCACCAGTATAAAAGAGATCACCATTGACCCAACTGTATCTATCACTTTCTCTAATTATCCTTCTTTTCTGTTTATTTGTGTAATGAGATGGTAGGATTCCAGATGATAAATAGTTATCTATATCTGCAAACCATGGAGTTTTGACATTTATGGCAAATATATGTTCATCTAGAAAATTATCTGATACTGGATTTGGATCACCAGGTGAATGAAGTCTTGATAGAAAGTCCAAAAATTGGTTATCCTTACTTGGTCGATCGTGTACAATAATTTTAAATTCTTGCATCAATAACAACCATCTAGGTATTATGCCATTTGTAATTGATTTTTTCATTAAGTATTTTATGGATGAATAATATGTGTGGATGAATACTTGATAACCTGTTTTGTAATGTCGAAATTTATTTATTGCATGTACTACAACTAACATTTCTTTCTCTGTAACAGTATAGTTCAATTCTGTCAGTGTTAAGTTTTTTCTTATGAAATATATGGCATAATTAAATTGATTCTCTTTCTATCCAAGTGATGCTCTTATAGAATTTTTGGATGCATCAGTTGAAATATGAAATGGAAAAGACCAGTTAGGTCCTCGAAGAATGGGTGCAATTGACAATTTTTCTTTCAATTTTTCAAATGCATTTTGACGGTTATTTGTCCCTTGGAATTCCACATCTTTCACAAGTAACTTGAATAATGGCAAAGCTATTTTACTAAAATTTTCAATAAATCTCCTATAGTAGCCTGCATAACCCAAGAAACTTCTTACTTATTTTTGTGTTGTGGGTGGTATTAAATTCATAATGACTTGAATTTTTTTTGGGTCCACATTAATTCCTGAAGAAGAAATATGGTGTCCCAACATTATTCCCTCAGTTAACATCATAAAGCATTTTTCATTACTGAGTGATAGATTTGTCTCTATGCATCTTTTCAAAACTTTTTCAAGATTTTTTAAACAATCATCAAATGTTCCACCATACACAATGAAATCATCCATGTAAACCTCCACACAATCATGGATTAAATCAGAAAATATTGCAAGGAATGCTCTCTGAAAAGTAGCAGGTGCGTTGCATAAACCAAAGGGTAAAACATTGTATGCATATGTTCCCCATGGGAATGTAAATGTTGTCTTATCTTGGTCTTCCAATGCTATCTTTATCTTATTGTACCCACTAAATCCATCCAGAAATGAAAAGTATTTATTCCCTGCTAATGAATCGAGAACTTGATCAATAAATGGTAAAGGGAAATGATATTTTAATGTAGCCTTGTTGAGCTCTCTATAATCTACACAAACTCTCCACTTTCCATTTTTCTTAGGTACTACAACTAAGGGTGAAACCCATTGACTATCAGAAATAGGATAGATAAATCTGACTTGTAACAGTTTCTACAATTCTTCTTTCACTATTTCCTTCATCATAGGATTCATCCTTCTTTGTGGTGGCCTTACAGGTTTAATTTGATCATCAGTGTAAATGTGATGGATACATGTATTTGGATGAATCCCCTTCATGTTTGTGTAATCCCAGGCAAAAACTTTTGAGTATTTTTGTAACAATGATGTTAGCTCTTGCTCTTGTGATGAATTTAATTTATTACCAATATTCAAATTTTTCCCAGGACTGATCTCAATGATTTTTCTCTTTGAATTGATAATTGAGTTAACATAAAAAATAATTTCAAATGTATTTTTCAGTGATTTTTTTGTACATTTTTCCTGAAAATACTGATCTAAAAGGTGACTTGCAGCTTCATATTGAGTTATTCTAAGCTTCTCTGAAATTTTTGGTTCTGAGATGAAAAGATCTAATAAGTCCTCATTTTCTTCCTCCTCTCTCAAATTATAAACTTGATTAATACTCAGAACAGATTAAAGTTATTTTTATTCTTCTCCATCAAGCCATGATAATAAAGAAGGAGATTGAGCGGGAGGATACAATGTAATATGTTTCCTTTCATCTCCATGTGCAATAGTCATACTTCCTGACATGCATCCAATGTAAGCATCTGCAGTGGCTAACCATGGTCTACCTAAAATTAAGGGATGCCCTCATAAATTTGTTTTTTGCTGCAAAATCAGGAAGTCTACAGGATACTCCCATAAATCCAGTGAGACAATGATGTCTTCCAATATACCTTCTAGTACAACTTTAGATCTATCTGCAAGTTCTAATACTATAGTAGTAGGTCTAATGTTTTTCAAATTCAAATGTTTGATAGTCTCTGTAGTCATAACATTTATAGTTTCTCCCAAGTCTATTAAAGTGTTTGGAACTAAAAATTTGTTGATCGAAATGGTAACCATAGGAATCCCTAGATCAACATATTTTTCAATGGTTGTATTTGTAGACATGAGACTAGATAAACTTCCAATTACCTAGATTGTAGGTGGATCTCTTTTTCTTCTGCCAGATTTCTCGATGCATAATTACTTTATCGTTTTTTCATATATTGGAATATCTTTAATTTCCTGCAACAAAGGAATTTTGACATATGTGTTTTTCAATTCATCTAGAATATCAAATTCAGGTAGAGATATTGGGAGATAATTCCCCTAATGTGTTTCATGATAGGTCCAAGCATATAGATATCTGGTACCATCATCTCAAAGATTGCGTGCAAAGAAGTATAATGTTGCTTCAGTACATTCCCACGGAAGAGTAGGATGCAGATATTCTGACGAAGGTGCTCACTAGGAGAAAATTCAAATGCCATAGAGATAGGATCAGGGTGAAGGATAATCTCTTTCTTTTTGAGAGGGATTGTTGAGAGTCAACAAGAAAATTTCAGCACCCATGCCTAGTGGCATTAAGAACCCGGACTAGGGTGGAGCCCACACTGCTATTTTTGGGTGCATGTCTATTTTGGTTATCCCTTAATTAAGATGGACATTAAATTGTAATATATTCTCAATGTTGAATTGAAATAGTTAACTGAAAGTGATAAATTCAGTTAGATAGTGGATTTCGAGTTAGAGGTAGTTGGTGAGGCATGCAGAGTAATTCTAGTTGTAACAAAGTTCGAAGTGCAGTGGTGCATTAGTTAATGTAGGTTGTAATCAGTTTAATTGAGTTAAGTGAGTTAAAATCGGTTTTTCTAGTTGTAACTGAAGATACACTAGTGACAGATCAAGTGAATTAAATATTAATTAATTTGCAATCATTGATCTCACATGCAACTAAGGATTTACTATTATTAGTTGCATGCATGTCAAATCCAGTGGAAACGTAGTTGAGTTCTAGGTGAAAGGGAAGTTGACTATCAGTTTTAGGATTATTGGGTTGCACACATGCAACCAAACACCCATTTTTAGTGCCCATGATACTTTCATAGTCAAGGAAGGAAAGAATTCCTATATTTTACGGATCTATTCCATCAGGGATTGCACAAGCAAGGCAGGTTGTCTGGAGCCTGAGAATTGGCTATGTGTTGGCCAGTTTTGCATATGACAGTGTGAGACAATTAGCTGAGTATTGGAGGGCTCCTGTGAGAATATTTTTGTATTCAATTGTTTCATGATCCATGTCGAATATACAATAGAAGATAGTGGGGTTTTTAGTTGTAATCTTTCCACGGGAAATTATATGTGTTGTGTGTCATTGATCTTTCTTCATGTTCATGTGATTAGTGATTGTGTTTTTAATTCCGCAAAAGAATTGTAGAGGTGATTTAGTATTTAACTTTAGTACATTGTTATATCTGGTGAATCCAAGATATACATGCATGTCGTATAATTTCTACATGAAGGATTGAATGGAAATGCTTCGTGTCTTCGTGGTGCACTCATGCGCTTAAGAGGAAAACTCGGACAAATAGGGTGCAATTTTCGAGCTCAAGAAGTGCGCGCTAATTTTTGGAAGATTAGAAACAAGTTTGAACAACGGGATTTGATGGTAAGCTGACAGAAATAAATATCTACAAGACTTTTATATTTGTTTTCAAATTCATGGTGGAATATGAAAGGTTGAAGAAGATAAGGAGTTTTTGCATGTGACAGTAAAATAACACTTGCAACATGAAGATTCAACAAAAACTCTTGCAAACAAACTGAAAAATGGAGGACCAATAGTAAGGAGAGAAATAATGATAGAGAAATTATGAAACACAATTGAATAATTCAACATGCAATACTTTCTTGTAAGACTAGTTGATGAATATTCCCTTGATTACCAGTTGTGCACCCAAATCAGATGGAATGATTATGGAAGAATAATGTTAACTCAGTTGATTTAAAGAAATCTATAGGCAAAACTTATTCATGAAAGGGTTAGTTAAAATAATTTAAGTGGGATCCTATTTTCTAGGAGTGTGCCCTCATGCAACAATATTGGTTCATTCCTACATCAAGAAGTATGCATGTATTTGACACAAATAAGTGCGCTCATGGGGGGTGCATCTATTTAGCATGAAGGAGTGTGTTCAAGAAGGGCGCACTCCTTCGGCCCGAAGTAATGCGCTCAAGTTGAGTGCATGTCTTAACCAATTTATGATGCGCTTTTACTTTTCTTGAATGTTTTCTTGCTTTTACTTTATTTTATTTTTTATTTTGAGCGTTTTTCAAGTGTGTTAATGGCAAGAAGGAAAGTTTCTAAGTCGAGAAATATCTTGAGTTCACCTAACCATAGAAGTACAAACTCAAGTGCTTCTAATGGTTAAGTGATGATGCTTAAGAAACATTGACTTGGGAGGGCTTATGATTTGAGATGAAGCCATTAAAGGTAAGAGATTCGAATAGACTTCAAAGGCTCAACTTGTCATCTGGCCCTCCTTCAAGCGCTAAATTTTTGATGATGTTGGATGCTACAAAAATTTTATGGGGATCTCCCCAGTGTGAAGTCTCATTTAGAACTCACAGAGTTTGGTGTAGGATTCCCATCTTTTCATACGGTATGACCACCATTGGAAAGGTTTTCCAGCATATGCTTTGGTTACAATCAAACATAAGAGAACACAACACCTCTTCGAGGCAGAAAAAATGTGAGACACCCATTATAAGGTTTACACTGGATAATTGCATGACTGGTGAGGAAAACGAGCCACTGGTTAGAAAATTAATAGTACTATCTTAAAGGGGGGCCCATGGAAAGAAAGAAATACTTGTTGAGTACCTACATAGTAGTTGAAATAATAAACAACGATCGCTAAAGCATAACAACATTCATTCAGTAATATCCATAGCTAAGCAATGTATTAGTTCATTAATTTAGTATGTGAATAAAGCGGCATATACCATAAACATAACAAGAATATTCCAACTACATCTACGATACCTGTATGAATAAATGTCATCTCATTGAGCTTATAATTATAAGTGTAAGATCCCAATTACACTGCTACACGAATGAAACATTGTATCCAATAGTGGAACACGAAGTCGCGACTCGATTCACCAAAAAACAATCTATCTCCTATGTATTACAAGAGAAGCCAAGGAAATACCTTTAGGATCTAAGCCTCCCAAAAATCCCCTTGTTTGAGATATGAGGAGCTATTTATAACAAGTACAATTACCTTTGAGATTCCCCATGACTCATTGAATTTTATGACTATTCACATCATAATATGACTCATTACATTCCAATGTGTGTCCATTCATATTCTACTTGTGTCCATTGGACTTCATTACAGAACATTTATTACATAAGAAAAATCACAAATGTGTCAACAACTATATAATACAAAAATGAGAATGGGACAAAGATTACTTAAGTCGATAAGTCATTTGTTTCTACATGGATTTCAATTGTAATATAAGTGTGCCAAGATTTAACCCTATTGTATATTTCTTTGACCCGAGCTGGATAGTCCCTAATGAAGCGTGTCTTGACCTCCGATGATTTTGAAAATATATTATTGGAGTTTGATTGTACGTTATTCCACAACCATGAAAGCTTCATATGAGATTTGGTCGATGCAATAACAAACTATAGAATAACATCTTTGGTTACCTCCAAGCCTTCCCATTCTGTTTCCTATCTAATCTACTCAATGTATTGTTGGATCTCTGAGAATATGGTATCCATGATTTTGATTGCCTCAAGTGTACTAATCGAAGGAATCCCATGATTTTTTTGTTAGAGACTCAAATTCATTGTGCAGTCGATTGTATGCAGCAATGTTAATAATCGATTGTTCACCAAGGCGTATGAAATTTTGGTGATGAAGTCTCTATTGTACTCTATCTAGTTTTGTGGAAATCATTTCTTTCTCCTATGAATGTTGTGGGGCATATGAATACATGGTATTCCACTCCTAAATTTGATTGACTACTTTGTGTGATGTTTTCAGGAGTTTCACCACTTCCTTTGCCTTCTTATATATTCCAACAAGAGGAGACAATGCTTGCCGAAGAAATATCATCTCATCATATATTCGCACCATGGTGTCCTCCATTGTCCCTAACTCTTCTTGCATGGCTTATTTCCACTTGGCGATATTGGCACTTTGTGCTAAAAACCGTTGGTTTTCTGCCACGAGTTTTTTGACATGTTTCTTCACGAAAACAAGTTCTCTTCTTAGCCTGGCGTTCTCATTTAGAAAATAATTAGAATTATCATGTGCCACTACAGTGAATGCAAAATTTTCTGCCATAATAGCTATGGGATTCCTTCGAGTGTTGGAGGTTATCAAATTTTTTTTTTCTATTGAGATTGGATTCTAAGGATCATTCAGGAAATATCTCTTCCTCTTCTACACGATCCTCTTTTTCAACTAATCAAAAGTCATGTTGAATACATCCATGATTGTGCCAGTCGGTGGAGGTGTGATCCCCATTTCCTCAAATGGAAGATGACCACCTATAAGAGGAGGTTACTCTATAGTTACTTATTCATCATCCATGGGTTGGATGGTATGTTATTCCTCCATCGATTCTTCTTCCAGATCCTGAGTCATATGCTCTTATTCTAGTCTTTGCACTACTTCCTCCTCTTAGAACTTCCTTTGTTGATCTTCTTCTATCCTTCTCCTCTATTCTTCCTCTTCCTGTTGCTTTTTTAGAAACTCATCCCGCTTCCTATTCTTCTATTATTATTCTACTTCTCTCCTCTCCTATTCTTATTTCATATCTCCTAATTTTAATAGATCAAATTTCCATTTCTTGTTGCTCTCGCATGATGAATACATGATCCTTTTCCTATGAGCTATATTCTTTGATTGAGGCATTATCTCCTCCTCCTCCTACACCTATAAGTATTTATCTAGTGTATCAAGGGGTGAACTGATCTCCATAGTTGGATGTGTCTTCATTCTAGCATTTTACCAGTTCTTTATCTTATCATATTTTGTTGTGGATCTTGATGAGTACCCTGTGTTATGATCGATCCTATGAAAATGTTTCCTGAAAATTCACTTGGGATCATATCCATGGAAGTATTTAGTGGAAAATTGTAGGCGATCCAACTCTTTTTTCTTTGTTTTTGTCTCATTATGACTCTTTAACTCGTATATTCTGATCCTCCATGGAAATTTATGCCAAGGGCCTTTCTTTCACTTATGCAACATTCCTGAAAACCCCTTGTCCAATTGACTTGCAAGCTCTTGCATGACCACCTTGTTGGTCACATATCACGACATAAGGTGAGAGGATATCTGAAAAATGAAGCACTTAATGTATGTACCCTCTAGAGCTACAAACCAATTTGCGATATTTGGAAGTGAATCCTTTGCCTGATATGTCATGCAAGGAGGAACGATCTCAAATATCATGTGGAAGATGACTGCAAAGAAGTGTTCAACCAATTTTTCGTACATGCCTCTTAATATTTCCTCTAATAACACCTGACAGTGAAATTAAACAGGGTACTTGTCCTCAAGAGTCCAGTTCCAATTCAATCCCGATAACAAATATCATGGATAGATTTCGTCTAACATAAATGCAGACATGTAAAATTTTGGAGCCTAGTTCACCCGTAAAGATGCTTTAGCCTGCTCCACCTGAATTTCAACTCATATGATAATATATCCTCCCAATTGAAATCTCTACCATTGGTCACCACTAGATTGAGTGTATATATCCAATTCTCTTCGAACACCTAAACGTTCTTACACACATATAACTGGAAATGCATGGCTATCAAGTACTTATATACATATCTTAGGATATTTTTTGGATAGACTACTGATGGGTGATGGCGAAATTTGGTATGCTCTCAACACTATTGTTTTATAACAACAGTTATATCGAGGATATCGCATGTCATGTAGAAGTTGTCATTTGCATACTCATTGGGTTTGAGCATCTTATCATATGTCTACATGTCCTCACCATAATAGGTGGCGATTTGTCTGCCACTCTCACTATGAAGCACAAGGTGAGAGTAATTCATATGTGTAATGATCCATTCTATCATTTTCACACATGGCATGACCTGGAACCTACATGCGATAATGTGCATCCCGGACTTCTTAATGTTGATGTATGCATGCACATCTTCTAAGCCCTCAGGGAAACTTTCCTGCATGAACGTGTTGTATATTTTACTCCATGTGACCTATGTGTCTTTGTCAATAAAGAACTGTGTGTCTGCATATATGGGTATGTTTGGTTTTGCAAATTCCACAGGCTCATCGACACTTGTTTATGAAGGTTCTCTGCAGTTCACTTTGTGAGGTGGCATGTCTCCAACAGATGATGAAAAGGTGACAATATTTGCAACAGGAACACATGTTTGGGGAAACACATTCATAGTGACAATATCAACTTAAAACAACCTAAATATGTAACAAAAGTTGTAAATATCATAGAAATGGTCATCACAAATGATAGAGCATGAAGATTTATGAATGACAACGGAAAATCACTTACATGAAAGAGAAAATGGGCATGCTAACTAGGAGGGAACACTTCCAAATCATAAAGGGATGATTTGGGTCATTCATCGCTTTACAGTGTGCTTTTGTGCTCAAGAAAATGGAAGAAATCATCAAGGGCATATTAGCGCATCCCGAAGGGTCGAAGGGAGAAGTTGATGTTCCTTTAGTTCTTCCCTATATGCTCATGCAGTCAAAGAGAGAGGGAGGGTGCACTATTGAACTCCGAAGGGAAAAAGGAAGATATAAACGAGGCTTCAGACCTTCACAATGCACCCATTCACTCAAGGAAAAGGAGGGCACACTTTCATATGTTTAAGGGATGAAGGTATGAGACTTCGTGTCTTCGTGATGTGCTTGTGCGCTCAAAAGAAAAGAGGGCACACTGTAGCACTCCGAAGGGTCGAAGGAAAGTGATTCTCGTCTTCGTGGTGTGCTCTTGCGCTCAAGAGGAAAATTGGGTCAAATAGGGCATAATTTTCAAGGATGACCAAGCTTAAATCTCAAGAAGTGTGCTCTACCTATTGGAAGCTTGGAAATAAGTTTGAACAATAGGATTCAATGGTAAGTTGAGAGAAAGAAATATCTGCAAGACTTTAATAAATGTTGTCACATGCATGGTTGAATATAAAAGGTTGAAGAAGATGAGGATTTTCTGCATGCGACAATGAATTAAGACTTGCAACATGAATATTCAACATAAACACCAACAAACAAACTGAAAAATGGATGATCAACAACAATAAGCGAAATAATGATGGAGAAATCATGAAATGCAATTGAAGAATTCGACATGCAATACTTACTTGCAACACAGGTTGATGAAGAGACCCTTGATTACTAGTTGTGCGCCTAACTTAGATGGAATTATTATGGAAGAAGAATGATTCATTTATCTGATTTACATCAATCTACATGTAAAAATGATTCATGCATGAGCGACACTTTTCATCACATGAAAGGGTTAGTTAAAAGCAGTTAAGTGGGATCCTATTTTCTAGGAGTGTGTCGTCATACAACAATATTGGCTCATGCATGCATTAAGAAGGGCACATGCCTTCAACATGAAGAAGTGCATTCATGGGGGGCACATATATTCAACATGGAGTGCACTCAATAAGGGCATGCTTCTTCGGCTCGAAGGAGTGCGCTCAAGTTGAGCAGATGGCTTCACCAACTTGGAGTGTGATTTTTCTTGTCTTGAGTGTTTTCTTTCTTTTACTTGAAATAAGGCAAGTTTCTAATTCTATAAAGATCTTGATTTCACCAAACCATATACTTACTAACTCAAGTGATTATAATGGTTAAGTGACGACGCTTAAGAAACATTGATGTAGGAGGGTGCAACATTAGGAGAAAATGCATAAATAAAAAATCAAATAACATGACGTATCAAGGGAATTGAAATGACAGTTCTTGTAGGCTCCAAAATTGACATAGGAAAAAATTTTGGAGGGTCATTGTTGTAGCGACAACAAAACCCTATCCCATTGCACAACATTTTCTTCTTTTTTTATGTATAATTATAGGAATTTATAAAGTTCTATGATTTGTTTTTTTTATAAAATATAATCTATACCAAGGGCTATTTTCAAAAACTCAATAAGGAACTAACAAAGCATTGTTTTTTATAGACTTGTCTTGAGTAGACATTGAGTTCAATTTTTTAAGCATGGGGCCTTTTTCAAACCCTTTTGGGCTATGATGATATAGTCCTTCAAAATTCACTATTAAAACTATTTAAAAAAAAATTGAATGTTCTTCTAATATTTCTCTTGCTTGCATCTTCTAGAGAATGGAAAATATATATTCATGGTTGAGAAATACCTTAAAAAAAAATCTTTTTTTTCTTAATTCCATAATTTTTTTATATTTCACAATCCCTCCCTCGAATCAAATGAATGTTTCAAATAATATCTAGTTACATTAAGAACTCGGTATAATTATTGAAGATGGTGATTATGTGGAAAATTATTGCCTAGAATATTTCCACATCAATTAATAAGCATAATTTGAGGCCATTTCTCATGAACAGGAGTATCACCTATATAAAAAGGGAGTTTCTTTTTTATCCCTATAAGGATTCTCCTCAACATTAATTATTTCTCCAAGTGAGGAAAAAGAAATCAACATATAGTTACAAGCAATAAATTTCCAAATCAAGTATTAAGCATAAGTTGAGGTCATTTTTCATGAAGAGAAGTACCACTAATATAAAAATGGAGAGTGTTCTTTGATCCCTGCAAGGATCCACCTCAAAATTGTTTCCCTTTTGAGGAAAAATAAATCAACATATGGTTGCTACAATATGCTTACCTTAAAGGAAAACAAAATGATGCAGGCAAGCACCATTTGTAATAGATAGGGTTTACCCTAGTTGCCACCACCTTCTAATAATATTGCATTGAAGAAAAAATGAAAACAAATAACCATTGATCTATGCTAAAGTATAATTTCTCTATTTGGCGAGAATTTTTTCTAATGCAAATTAGGAAAGTGATACCACTTTTGGTGCTCATTGGGAGCAAAGTAGAGAATTTTGTATGAGAATAGTCATCGTCGTCACTTGTAGGAATCAAGTTGAGCTATGGAAGACACCTATAGGGAAACAAAGGTGTTCAATGCACCAGTTAAATCCTTAACACCAAGATTCAACTTAATAACTTCATTTTTTAAAAATAATGGAAGGCACTCCTCAAATAGAACTCTCATCTTTAGAGCCAAGAAGAAAATCCCTTACTCTATTTGAAATGGATTTGATTAAATTTTTTGCAAGCTTCTACATATATACAAAAACAAAAAAATTCGAAACATGGGTAGCAAACTAATGATCCTTAAAAATCAAGGGGCATGTACCTTCAATTTTCTTTAGCCATGCGTATGATGCCTTTTAATTTTTAAATAAGGAAGAGTGATATTTGATATTCAAACATAGGCTATATTACATGAATCCAGGGGAATGTATTTATCCTCATTTACCCTTAACTTGAATATAAAGTAGAAGATTATAATAGGCCCATTTTGGATCAACTTACCCTGCATCTTGTTAATTTTATAGGATGATAAATCCCTTAAAGAGATTGGAAGAAAACTAGGTTGGTTTATTGACCTACAAAACCAAAAGGCAATATATATTCTTCTGTAGAAATTATACAAACATATGTATATCAATGGATTCAATCTGATCAAGAAATGTACTAAAGCTAGATATTGAATCCTTCTACAAATCAATTGCGGAAATTAAACACAATCGCCAATCACAAGTAAAGAAAGAAGCAAATCAAACCACAACACAGATATTTTCCCGGGGAAATATTGCTGCTAAAAATCCCTCTATCTTATATTGTATATTCACCATGGAATCGTGAAACAATTACAATGCACTCTTCTCACAAGAGACTCTTGCACTCTCACAATTGTCTCACACTGACCTGGATAAAATCAACCAACACTTAGCCAATTTCTTGCCTCTAATCAGCCTGATTTTCTTGCGTAATTCATGTGGAACGCAATACCCATTCTTTAGGAATTTCATCCTTCCAAAACTGCGCAAGCATCATGGGTGATCCAATGGATGTATGGTTGCATGCGGGCAACCTACTAATGATACAACTAATAGTTAACATCCATTTAACCTTTGTCTCAACTGGGTCTCCACTGGAACTAACATGCATGCAGTTATTAATAGTAAATCATCAATTTCATGGCATATCACTACATGTGAATTAAATATGATTTAATTCACTTGATCTCTCACTAGTGCAACAAACAGTTACAACTAGTTCAACTGGCTTTAACTCAATAAATTAAGTTAACTGATTTATCATGCATTAAACTATTTCACTAACTGCAATTCGAACTCCATAACTAATAGAATCACTCTACATGCCTCGCCAACCACCCTCAACTCGAAATTCATGAGCTAACTGAGTTTATCACACTCAGTTAACTATTACAAGTGATTATGAGATAATATTACATTTTATTGTCCAATTTAATTAAGGGAAAATTAAATTAGACACACATTTCTTCTTGAATTTTCAACATCTCAATAATAAAGGGACTATCTACCATCCAGATCATGCCTCTATGGTATTCGAATTTGCTCCTGGTGAGCACCTTCATCAGAATGTTTGCATCCTGATCTTCCGTTGGAATATACTGAAGTAACATAATGTGCCTCTGAACACAATCTCTGAGATGGTGGTACCGTATGTCTATATGCTTGGACCTATCATGGAATAATGGATTAACTGAGAGTTTAATGCAACTCTGGTTATCACAATGTATCACTGTCAGATCCATCTGAGAACCAAACCAACTAAACAGGATCTTTCTCATCCAGATGGCCTCACATGTAGCCTGACTTGCTGCCATGTACTCCACCTCGGTTGAACTAAGTGCCACAGATTGTTGCTTCTTGTTGTACCAATCAAATGTTATCGATCCTATGTTGAAGATCCCTCCTGATGTGCTCTTTCTGTCTGATTGAATACCTGTCCAATCTGCATCCGTGAAGCCTTGAAGCTTCACTCTATCTGTCTATATGTACCATAATCCATACTATGTAGTTCCCCTGAGATATCTCAAGACATGATTCCCCGCCTTCCAAAAGATATTGGTCATCTTAACCATAGCTTGACTTGGCTGGTTAACTACGTAGAAAATGTCTGGTCTAGTGTTCACTAAGTACATTAGTGAACCCACTATTTTCCTATAAACAGTAGTGTCCACTACTTCTCCTAAAGTAGCATCCTCTTTCCTCAAATTTCCAGGAAGAGGATTCTCCATGCGTTTACAGCTCTCCATGTGAAACTTACTCAGAATCTCTTGGGCATATTTTCCTTGAGAAAAAAATATCTCACCATCCCACTGCTGTATTTCCAAACCAAGGAAATAGTGAAGAAGTCCCATATCCTTCATTTCGAACTCCCTTGCAAAATTCTCCTTGCAATAATTTATCAGTTGCTCATCACCAGTCAAAATTAGATCATCAACATAAAGTACAATAATCAAGAGCTTACCATCAACCACAATCTGGTATAGGTTCGCATCCGCTTCACTTTTGGTGAAGCCCAACCTGGTGAAATAGTTGTCAATCTCAGTGTACCAAGCATGAGGTGGTTACTTCAGCCCATACAGTGCTCTCTTGAGTTGGCACACATGCGACTCATTTTCAAAGATCTCAAAACATTCTGGATGCTCTATGTACACTTCTTCCTCAATAACTCCATTGAGAAACGTAGTTTTCACATCCATTTAATGTATCTACCACCCCATCTGCGCTGAGAGGGAAAGTGTAGATCTAATCGATGAGTATCTCACAACCAGTGCGAAAATATCCTCATAGTCAATCCCCTCAATTTTTGAGAATCCTCGGGCTACAAATCTAGCCTTGTACTTCTCTACACTCCCATATGTTTCTTGCTTTACCTTATAGATCCATTTAGATCCAACCACTTATTTTCCGACCGGTCTTGGGACAACTTCCCATGCACTATTCTTGATGATGGAGTCATATTCCTCAATCATAGCTTCAACCCAAATTGGTTGTTGCACTGCTTCCTCAAAGGAGGATGGTTCTATCACAATACATTTACTCATAATATCCATGTATCCAGTAAACCTATCTGGAGACTTTCTCTATCTGCGCAGTGAAGTAGGAGCTCCTACATGCTCTTCCGCATCAAGTCTCAATCTATTAGCTTCCGTGGTACGCCTTCTACCATTTCTGGTGGATGGATCTGCATGAGTGTTTTCTGCCACTCCATGATCCTCCGCATGTGGTTGCTCCACATCTTGAGGTTCATTCTTTGGAACCAAGAGTTCCTCATCTATATGAAAATCCATCTCCCTCTCAAGGGACAATCGCATGGCTTTCTCCTCATCAAATTTTATATCCCGTCTCACCACAGTCATTCTATTGTTTGGAAAATACACTCGATAGTTGTGTGGAGTATCAGTGTACCCCACAAATATCACAATCTCAGTTGTTGGTTCGAGCTTCTCCCTGGAGTCTTTGGTCACATGCACATATACATATGAGCCAAAAAATTTAAAATATGAAACATCGGGTTTCTTACCATAAAAATCCTCCCCTGGTTTACTCATGCCAAGTATCCGATGAGGACTACGATTTTGCACAAATACCATTGTGATTCATGCCTCCACCCACAAATGCAATGGTAGGCCTGATCATGAAAAATTGCTCGTGATGCACCCAAAATTGTTTTGTTCTATCTTTCTGTGACCCCATTCTATTGTGGGTTATGAGGCGCAATCAACTATCTCTATTGTGGGTTATGAGGCACAATCAACTATCTCTGAATTCCTTCTCTGCTGCAGAATTTCTTGAATTCATTGGAGATGTAATCACCACCATTTTTTCTCCTATGAGCCTTCACATGCTTCCATGTATCCTTCTCCACCAGTGCTTTGAACTCAATCAATTTTGAGAATGTCTGATCTTTCTTCTGCATGAAGTAGATCCAACACTTTCTAGAAAAATCATCAACAAATATCACATAGTACATGTGCTTTGTTGTCGAAGCAGTAGAGAATGGTCCACACACATCTGAGTGAACTCTCTCAAGGATTTCCGAAGATCGATTCTCCTTCTCGTGAAAAATGGCCTTTGCATACTTCCCCAGAGTACATCCCTTACATGTGTCTAATAGTGCAAGAGTATCCTTGGGAAGTCCCATATAAATATGTTGCATGACCTTCAAGGCTTCGTGGTTTAGATGGCCCAATCTCCTGTGCCATACTCACCCTCATCGTAGCTCACCACTTCTTCCGCCTTACCCATCAAAGCTGCACAACCATCTACATCAATTTTATAGAGATTCTTCACATGAATCCCAATCTTCTTGGCTTGTCCTGTGGCTTTGTGTCAAAGGAAATATTTCCCTTCACTGAAAACCACATCATAGCCTCTATCCTCCAAAATTGAGACTGAAATTGAATTTTTCTTCAAGTCTAGTACATGCATTATATCTTTTAATAAGAAGGGTTTACCTTATTGTCTCTAGAAGGTAACTTTACCAATCCTGGTAGCACTATATCGCCCATCATCACCCATTTCGATATCCATCTGGAGGTCCTTCTCCTCCAAGCTAATGAAAAGTTCTTTGTCTCTCGTCATGTGGAAATATGAACCACTATCCAAGTACCACATTGATCCCATTGCACTTGAAACCATGCATGCAATGAGCGAGAATTCAAGCTCAAATTGCAAGGCCAAAGCCTCACTAGCTGGAGATCCTGAAGCCTTCTTGTTCTTCTTCTTTTGTGGAAAATTAGTGGCATAATGTCCATGCTCATGAAAGTGAAAACACTTCACTCTATACATGTCGCGCTTCTTGCCTTCTTTTCCGGAGTCAGATTTGGAATAGGATTTCTTTCCTTTCCCCTTCTTCGCCTTAGCAGCCAAGGCACAATTTTCTTCATCAGTTGTTTTAGATTAATATCCATCCATGGTATTCTGCCTAAATTCTTCTTGCACCAAATCCGAGCAAAGTCGTTCCCAAATTTTTTCCTCAAAATCTATATATCTTCTATTGTATATTCACCATGGAATCATGAAACAATTACAATGCACTCTTCTCACAAGAGTCTCATGCACTCTCACAACTGTCTCACACTAACTTGGACAAAATCGACCAACACTTAGCCAATTTCCTGCCTTTAATCAGCCTGCCTACCTTCCCCAATTCATGTGGAATGCAATCCCTATTATTTAGGAATTTCATCCTTCCAAAACTACGCAAGCATCATGGGAAATCCAATGAATGTCTGGATGCATGTGAGCAACCTACTAATGATACAACTGATAGTTAACATCCCTTTAACCTTTATCCCAATTATGTCTCCACGTGAACTAACATGCATGCAACTATTAATAGTAAATCATCAGTTTCATGGCAGATCACTACATGTGAATTAAATATGATTTAATTCACTTGATCTCTCACTAGTGCAACAAACAGTTACAACTATTTCAACTGACTTTAACTCAATAAATTAAGTTAACTGATTTCTCATGCATTAAACTAATGCATTAACTGTGATTCAAACTCCATAACTAATAGAATCACTCTACATGCCTCCCCAACCACCCTCAACTTGAAATTCATGAGCTAATTGAGTTTATCACACTCAGTTAACTATTGTAAGTCATTATGAGATAAGATTACATTTTATTGTCCAATTTAATTAAGGGAAAATTAAATTAGACACACATTTCTTGTTGACTTTTCAACATCTTCTTTGAGAATATATGTGAGGGTTGACTTGGAGAAGGGACTCCCATAAGCCCTGCAAAACATTATATATGAGTGGAGCCATTTTCAAGTACTATACTATGAGTAAATCACTTTCAAATGATGCTTTGTATTGCTTATGGACATTTTTCTAAAAAAAATACAAATATCCTAGAGGAATCTCATTCAAAGAAACAATTAAGGAAGGAATATGAATTCAAGAAAATTATGAGGAGGTGTAGAAATTATTAACATAAGGGGCCATCACATCCAAGGCCAGCATAAGAGGGTTTTCCCATTTCAAGCAATAACAAATTTTAAGTTCTTATGAAATTTATGGCTTAATTAATATTGAAAATACAAAAAGATAAGTTGAAGAGGAATAAACCATAGATCTCAACTTTGGAATATCTCATCATAGTAATGTTATAGAATGAACCCCCAAGGATCAGTTGCAAATGCGTAGGAAGAACAGAGAGAAGCAAAAGAAGAAGAGGAAACTGGAAAGGTTGTAGAAGTATCAAAGGAGGAATATGATGAAGTAGAAGAAATTAAAGAGAAAGAAAGAGATTGGGGACAAGTAAAAGAAAAAGAGGTGGAGCCTAAAGTGTGATCCCATTTTGAGCCTTCTAGATCCTTCTCATTTATTGAAGAATTGAAGAAGGCTCCAATTCCATCCCCTACACTTAAAAGATGAAGGAAATTTAATTGAAACTAGATAGCTCAAGAGGTATAAACAAATATTTCCATGGGATGGCAATAAACTCTTTACTTCTTCCAAATATACTCAAGTTAAGTTTTTATTTTTCATTCTATAATCAATTTGAGAGATTTATCCATGTACTCTAAAAACTAATATGAAAAGCCTTGGTAGGAAAAATCAATTCTCTTCCCCTTATTCCATGAAGTGAGGTTGGAAATCCATAAGATTTCTAATTGACAATATTATTTGTGTGACTAGTGTTAGCTATACTATAGCACTTTCTTGAAAAAATATTTTTTAGTTTTGGCTTAAAAAAATACAATTCCTTCATCTTATAAACCACTTTATTAATCTAAAAATCACTTAAACTAATATAAATATCGTGTCTTAAATATTTTTTAATTAAGTTTTTGATATTTAAATTAAATTAAAGCAAAATATATTCCATTTTCATATTCGTTATCATCACAAGATTTCTAATTTATTTCCTATGGAGTTATTAATTGTAATGCAATGATTACATGTTTCATTTCTTATGAAAAATATTATATGAAGTTATTAATTATAATGGAATAGATAAAGTTATTGTTTTGTAATCAATGATTTTTTCCTAGGTTATAAATCTCAAGTAAAACTCTCAAGTGCTTCCCCTTATTTTAAGGAGGAAAACTTTCAAGTACTTTACCTTATTTCTGGAATTTTATTCAAGGTAAACCCTAAAATATTCAAGGCACAAGGTTGGATAAAAACAATGCTTAAAGCCATTACAACAATATACTTGATATGATATCAACATGCCACTTGCAGAAATTAAACTTAGATGATTAAAATAACAATCACTCCTTCAAACCATCCAAAATAAACCCAATTGACTTTGTAATTAATTATTATAAATTCAAAAAAAAAAAATCATTTTCAATATATATAATTGATATAAAAAATAATAAAAATTCCACAACTTATAATATTAGTTAAAATAAAACGAAATTGGCAAACCCATGAGGTCTATACCAGTTGGTTTTCATGGGGTTTAGTCCTCGCCACGTCATAGGTTCAAACCTCATGGGGAGGGGTTAAGGAGTAGAAGCCACTTTGGGGGAATTAAACTTTCGAAGGGGCATCCAGGTTCAACTGAGCCTCATACAATCTTAGTGATAATCATCTCATCGTGGGTGGATCGGTCTTCCTCCAA